>JAANYP010007963.1:0-580803 GCA_020465985.1 Centrapalus pauciflorus | reverse complement strand
GATCGTTCGTGTGTCGTTCGTTTCAGCGTCTAATAGTCTCCGTGTTTCCGTTGGTTGAGAGTTGTCCGTCTGACCGTAAACGAGGATTCCGCACTCGTTCACGGGTCCGCGTCTAGATAGATCTGTCAGTGGTAGACCTTACAGTCGCAAAGGGCACCGGCTCGTGCATTCCAGATTACTGCGGAAGAGGCTAGGGAAAACCCGGAGGTGGTCACGGGTATGTTTATTGTAAACTCTTTACCTGCAAGAGTATTATTTGACTCGGGTGCCAATAGATCGTTTGTATCTACTATGTTTGCACAACAACTTGCTATGCCTTTGTCTAAGCTATCTGCTGTACTAGATATTGAAACTGCTAGTAATACTCTAGTCAAAGTAGATCATGTATACCGAAACTGCACCTTAGTGATTGAAGATGTAGTCTTCAATTTGGACTTGATACCGATCGAGTTTAGTGAATTTGATGTAATTATCGGGATGGATTGGTTGATAGAGAACGAAGCCCACATAGTATGTAAGAAACGGATGATAAAGATAACTACTCCGGAGGGGCGTGAGATCTGTATCTACGGGGATAGGAGAAGCGGGGATCTGTGTCTGTTGACCATTGCAAAAGCACGAAAGCTTGTTGCAAAGGATTGTGACGCCTACCTGGCATATGCTATAGATGCCAAGGCTGAGAAGAAGACTTTGGCCGACGTGCCTGTTGTATCACTGTTCCCGGATGTGTTTCCGGAAGACTTGTCTGGCGTGCCGCCTGAGAGGCAAGTGGAATTTCGCATTGACTTGATCCCTGGAGCTGCACCGGTAGCTCGTTCTCCTTATCGCCTTGCTCCTACAGAAATGAAAGGGATGATGACACAACTCCAGGAGTTGTTGGACAAAGGCTTCATTCGACCAAGTTCATCGCCGTGGGGAGCTCCGGTGTTATTTGTTAAGAAGAAAGATGGCACCATCAAGATGTGCATCGATTACCGGGAGCTGAATAAGTTGACAATAAAGAACAAGTATCCATTGCCGCGGATAGATGACTTGTTTGACCAGTTACATGGAGCTTGTGTGTTCTCTAAGATTGATCTGAGATCGGGGTATCATCAGTTAAAAGTTCGAGAGGAAGATGTGCCTAAGACAGCTTTTAGGACACGTTACGGGCATTACGAGTTTTTGGTTATGCCTTTTGGGTTAACCAATGCCCCGGCTGTCTTTATGGATTTGATGAACCGAGTTTGCAGACCGATGTTGGACAAGTCGGTGATTGTTTTTATAGATGACATTCTGGTATACTCAAAGTCTGAAGCCGAGCATGCTGATCATCTAAAAGAGTTATTGGAATTGTTAAGAAAGGAAAGGTTGTATGCTAAGTTCTCAAAATGTGAGTTTTGGCTGCAACAGATTCAATTTCTTGGACATGTGATTTCGGGGGCCGGAATTTCTATAGATCCGGCTAAGGTAGAAGCAGTAAGGAATTGGGAGCCGCCTCGTTCAGCTACAGAAGTCAGAAGTTTTCTGGGATTGGCGGGCTACTATAGGAGATTTATAAAAGACTTTTCGAAAATTGCCGTTCCTTTGACGGTGTTGACGAAGAAGAATGCACCGTTTGTATGGGAAACTGTGCAGCAAGAAGCGTTTGATGTTTTAAAGAGGACACTAAGTGAAGCACCGATACTTGCCCTACCTGAGGGTAATGAGGACTTTGTTGTATACACGGATGCTTCGAGGTTGGGACTTGGTGCGGTACTGATGCAACGTGGGAAGGTTATTGCTTATGCTTCGAGACAGCTTAAGCAACATGAAAAGAACTACTCAACTCATGATCTTGAGTTGACAGCAGTGACATTTGCATTGAAGTTATGGAGGCATTATCTGTACGGTACTAAGTGTCAACTTTACACGGATCATAAAAGCCTAAAGTACATCTTCAGCCAGAAGGAACTTAACATGAGGCAAAGACGTTCGATGGAGTTAATAAAGGATTATGACTGTGAGATCCTTTACCATCCTGGTAAAGCTAATGTAGTAGCCGATGCTTTGAGTCGCAAAGCATATGCTAAGGATTATTGTTATATGCTGACGTCTACTATGTTGACTTCCACAATTATTGATGATATCAAGGCCGCTCAGGATGAAGCCTTGAAAGACGAGAATGTTGGTGCTGAGAATATAAGGGCACAGACGAAAATAATGGAAACAAGCAAATCGGGTCTGAAAGGAGTTTACGGAAGAATCTGGGTGCCAAAGTATGGAGGCATGAGAAATGTGATAATAGAGGAAGCTCACCAATCGAAATTTTCTGTACATCCCGGGAGCACAAAGATGTACAACGAGCTTAAAGCAGATTTTTGGTGGCCCGGATTAAAGAAAGATATTGGACAGTACGTGGAGAGATGCCGAACTTGTCGGTTAGTGAAAGCCGAACACCAGCAGCCTTACGGTAGTTTGCAACCGTTTCCCATCCCGGAATGGAAGTGGGAGCATATCGCTATGGACTTTGTCACAAAGTTGCCGAAAACTAGGCGTCAACACGATGCAATTTGGGTGATAGTTGATCGGCTAACTAAGTCCGCACATTTTATACCGATCCGGGAAAGCTATTCATTGGAAAAGTTGGCTCACATTTACATGGATGAGATCGTTGCTAGACATGGAGTACCGAAGTCCATTGTATCGGACCGAGACAGCCGATTTACTTCCAACTTCTGGTCGGCACTACAAGAAGGGTTAGGAACGAGGATTGCTATGAGTACGGCATACCGTCCGCAAACCGATGGTCAAAGTGAAAGGACTATCCTGACACTTGAAGATATGATGCGGTCGTGTGTGTTGGACCTCGGTGGTAATTGGGATGATCATTTACCATTGATAGAATTTTCGTATAACAACAGTTACCATGCGACAATAAAGAAGGCGCCGTTTGAAGCATTGTATGGGAGAAGATGTAGGACTCCTACATGTTGGAGGGAAACCGGTGAAGCGCCGATTGCTGGGCCGGCATTGTTGCAAGAAACGAATGAGAAGATACAACTGGTTAGACAAAATATGAAAGCGGCCCAGGATCGACAGAAGAGTTATTACGACAGGAGGCACAAGCCAATCCGTTTCGATGTAAATGATTGGGTTTATTTGAAGGTGTCACCTATGAGAGGTGTTACACGTTTTGTAAAGAGAGGAAAGCTGGCTCCGAGATTTGTTGGGCCATTTAAGATAATAGAAAAAGTTGGAAACCAGTCATATCGTTTAGAGTTGCCGGAAGAAATGTCGGGCATACACCCGGTGTTCCATGTGGGAAATCTCAGGAAGTCATTCACTGCCGAAAACGAAGATTGGGCAGATCACACTGAATTGCAAATTGATGAAAGGCTCCGGTATGTTGAAGAGCCGGAGTGTGTGTTAGACACGAAAGTGAAGAAATTGAGAAGTAAAGAGATAGAAATGGTGCTTTTGCGTTGGAAGCATCACAAAGGAGCAAATCATACGTGGGAGCCTAAGTCTGAAATGTTAAGGAAATATCCGCAACTTTTTGGATCCGAGTAACTTCGAGGACGAAGTTGAGCGTGGTGGAGCCCATGCTGTAACATCCTCGGATTTAAATTATTGTATTTGAAGTTATTAAGTTTAAATTTGTAATTTAAGTTGAATTATGAAAGTTGGTTGCTATTTTAAGAAATTATGAAGTTTTGGAATTTTAAATTATTATTATGAAATAAGATGATTCATAAATGTTAAGAAATGATAAAACTAAGACAAAAATCAGTATTTAGTGAAATCAGATAAGTGGAGGGACCACTTATGACAAAACCCGAAACTTTGGAATAAAAGACTCTTTGAGTCTTTCATTCTCATTTCCATCTATCATCACTAAGAACTCTCTCAATCTCTCTAAATCTCTGCTGAATTTCGAAATTGTGAAGATAATTTCGTGGATTAAACCAAGAAATTAACAAGATTCAAGTGGGAATTAAGGTAAGAAAGATTATATCTAAATTTGGGATTTATTTGGAAGTTATAATGATTCAAAATTCGGATTTATAAACTGAGAAATTGTTGATGCATGTGTGTTAAATCAGTGGAGAATCGATTGTTGAACATCACTGAAGCATCTGAAACAAGAATCATCGGTTAATTCGTCCTAAAAGGTTAGAAATCTTAATTTTTGTAAGTTTTTAGTGTTCTTGAGGTTTTTCTTCAATTTTGATCCAATCTGGACGAATTAGAATGTTATGGATGTGAAAAATGATGTAGAAACGTTCATTATATGTTAGTATAGCATTATTATGAATTACATGTTGTTAGATTTAAGTTTTGGCAATTTTTACTTAAAAACCCGTAGCTGCGAAATAGCAAACCTGCATGTGAACTCGGCGAGTTCATGAGGAACTCGGCGAGTACTCAAGAACAAGTTGAATAAATCTTCAAAAATTCATAAGTGTTGGATCCGAATTCGGTTGGGACCCGAATTCGGATAAGACCCGAAATTTGGATAGGACCGAAGTCAAATTTAAGAACCGAACTCGGAGGGTCCGAATTCGGATGGGTCAACCCGAACTCGGATGGGTCAACCCAATCCGGGTGTGTCCGAAATTCAACTAAGGGTCCGAAATTCGGACAGGAACTCGGCGAGTTCCATGAGCCTACTCGGCGAGTTCGTTTGTTTTGGGGTAATTCGGATGGGTTTAAAAGGATCCGGATTTATGGACAATTAAACACACTTTTGGGATATCTTGTGTACTATAAGAAGGCATATAATGGAGGGTTAATTGGGAATAATAACACCTCGAATAACGGTTTAAAATATGAGTTTCGGATGACGTTTCCGAATGATGTAGCACTTCATTTTATACAAGTTGATGGTAATTGTTAAAGAACATATAATGATAATGTGTTTTCATTATGGAAATGAAACAGGTCCCTTGTGGTGTTGTTTAACCCACAGTGGGGTACTTTGTGATCCGGTTGAAAGCCCGTGGAGAAATAAAATTTTAATAAAGATAATAACGCACCCACTGTGAGTACCTTTTGATTTTTAGCATGTCTGCATCTGCTTTTTGTTTGCATTGCCTGCTGAGGCCTGTTGTTTCATGTTCGTTTGGCATTCTACTAACATGCGTTTATGTTGATGCACATTCATATTTGTTGCATGTCCGTTCATTTGTTGTGCATCCTCTCGATGGACCTGCGTGGTCGCATCTGTACTCTGATGTTACTGTGCTATATGACCAAGAGTTTGACACCTCTGTGGTCAGGATAGACAGTAAGTCATCCCCGATGTAATGTCTGCCTCAGATGGTTGGTTTTTCTTATGCCGAGTGTCAGCTCGAAGGAGCTGCGGCTCGGGTTTGCGTACTTGGAGTACGTGTGGGGTATACGGTATGTGTTACCGCGGTTACCCTGGGTGGCATCATAAAGATTTGTAGAATGTGTGAAAATCATCTGGTATTCACTAAGCATTCGCTTACCTTTTAGTTGTTGAATTTTTACAGGAAAAGGGAAGTCTACAGCTGGACCATCTAGCTAGGATATTTGTTGAAGTATTTGAAGAAATCTACTGTGAGCTTTGGTATTTGGATTATGGAATTATTGTTGTAATATATTTGGGATAATGTAATAATTTGAGTTGGTAGACTTAGACGTGTAACCTTTGTAGCACCGTAGGGTGTTAGACTCAGTTGTAATACTTTTATTTATGTATTTTGCTTCCGCACTTTAATTAAGATATCAGATCATTATGTAATTTGTATGTTGGTGATTAATCCTGGGGTTTAATTGTAATTGGTGGTTAATGTGGCAAGAGTGTCACAGGTTCGATTTGAAATGTTAGTTAACGGAAAACGGAACGGTTGTCCATGTCAGAAACATTTGTCAGACCACTTGACCTTTTTTAATCACTAACACACGTAACCCACATTATCCGCAGTAATTAAGTTAAATAAAACATAAAATAAGTAACTTAAGTTTGAAGAAAGGTAATTAAAACTGTTGGTCCAAGCTGTTGGTCAACCCTGTGATAAGTTGGGTCAACACACGCTGTTCAGTCTTCAAGCTGTTCATTCCTCAAACTGTGCCTTCAGCCTGCTCTCTTTTGTAAGAACAGGTTGTGTTCAAAAGTTGAACAGGTTACAAGTCAATGGCTTGTAAGACAGTGTGAAGAAGTGAACAGGGTGAAGATTGGACCATCAGAGCAGGCTGGACGAATAAACTGTTTTTGTTCAGCCTGTTGTATGCTCAAGCTGTTCAAGTTTTTCAGACAAATGACTAAGTACAGAACATGTATAACCTGTTCTGCCTAAGCTGTTCAGAGAAATTTGAGCAGTGTGAAACACACAAATTCTTATACCTTTGAGAAACACTTAGTCACTCTTGTTTAACATGCCCAGCTTGCTGACAAGGTAATTAAACCTTGTTTCATCCAGAGGTTTGGTGAAAATGTCTGCAAGCTGTTCATTTGTGGAAATAAAACTTACCTCCACATTACCTTTCTGAATGTGATCTCTAATGAAGTGATGTCTGACTTCAATATGCTTTGTTCTTGAATGAAATACTGGATTGTTGGAGATGGATATGGCACTTGTATTATCACACAAAATAGGAGTTTTCCTAAACACAAGGCCATAATCTTCAAGCTGATGCTGCATCCACAGAATCTGCCCACAGCAGCTTCCAGCAGCAATGTACTCAGCTTCAGCAGTAGAAGTGGACACTGAGTTCTGCTTCTTGCTACTCCAACTGATCAACTTTCCCCCAAGGAGTTGACATCCACCTGTTGTGCTTTTCCTATCTAACCTGCAGCCTGCAAAGTCAGAATCTGAATAGCCTGTTAGTTCAAGGCTGGAGTCTTTGGGATACCAAAGACCCAAACCTGGTGTACCCTTCAGGTATCTGAAGATTCTTTTAACAGAAGCTAGATGAGATTCCTTTGGATCAGCTTGGAATCTAGCACACAAACAGGTAGCAAACATAATATCAGGTCTACTAGCAGTTAAGTATAGCAAGCTCCCAATCATGCCTCTGTAAGCTGTTACTGAAACAGCTTTGCCACTGGCATCAGCATCCAATTTTACATTGGTTGCCATTGGGGTTTTAATAGGAGAACTTTGATCAAATTTGAACTTTTTCAAAAGATCTAAAGGGTACTTTCTTTGATTTATAAAAATTATAGTTGAGGTTTGTTTAACCTGTAATCCTAAAAAGAAAGTTAGTTCTCCCATCATACTCATCTCATACTTGGATTTCATAAGTAATGAAAAATTCTTGCACAACTGCTCATTAGTAGAACCAAATATTATGTCATCCACATAAATTTGAACAAGCATAATATCAGACTTCACCTTCTTTATGAACAGTGTAGTATCCACTTTACCTCTGGAATACCCATTGCTCATAAGGAACTCAGTAAGAGTGTCATACCAGGCTCTAGGGGCTTGTTTGAGACCATAGAGAGCTTTGTCCAACTTATAGACAAAACCTAGATGTTGTTCATTTTCAAAACCTGGAGGCTGCTTGACATAAACTTCTTCTTGCAGCTTCCCATTCAAAAATGCACTCTTCACATCCATTTGAAATACCTTGATGCTCTTATGAGCAGCGTAGGCTAGATACAAATGAATTGCTTCTAGCCTAGCCACAGGAGCAAATGTTTCATCATAATCAATTCCTTCCTCCTGTCTATAGCCCTGAGCAACCAGTCTTGCCTTATTTCTAATGACATGACCTTGCTCATCCATCTTATTCCAGAAAACCCATTTAGTGCCAATTATAGTTTTACCTTTAGGAGCAGGGACCAGCTTCCATACATTGTTTCTTTCAAACTGATTAAGCTCTTCTTGCATGGCAGTGATCCAATTTGCATCTTTTAGTGCTTCATCAACCTTCTTTGGCTCCATCAGTGAAACAAAACTAGAGAACATACAAAAGTTCCCTAAGCTGTCCCACCTTGTTTGTATCCCTTTGTTGATGTCACCAATTATTTGATCATTGGGGTGACATCTGATCCACTTAGGATCATTTTTCAATGATGATTCACCTGAGTTGTTAACATCTTCAGCAGGTCCTGTTGAACAGCTCTCAAGATTTTCAGACACACTGTTGTCTTGAGCCTGTTCACTTGTTGAACATGTCTGACCACTGTTGAACATATCAGCAGAGGAACTGGGAAAATCAGCATTGATAGGTTCTGGACATGCAGTTGTAATTAAGTCAGTACATTTATTCACACAGGGTGTATTGACATAATCATCATCATGTCCATCATGATTAACAGGTTCCACACTGGGTGTAGTGGAAGCTTTTGAGTCCTCTTCATTGTTTGAATGCATCAGATCATCAAAGTTAAGTTCTCCTGAAGCTGATTCAGGAACAGCTTTGGTGAAGGCATTCTTGGACTCTTCAAAGGTGACATTGATAGATTCATCTATCACCTTTCTTTTGTTGTTGTATACTCTGTAGGCTTTGGAGATAGCAGAGTAGCCAACAAACACACCTTCATCAGCTTTAGGTTCAAACTTTGACAGCTGGTCCCTTTGATTCAGAATGAAACAGGGACATCCAAACACATGGAAATAACTGACATTTGGCTTCCTCCCTTTGAGCAGCTCATAGGGAGTCTTGTTGAATCTTTTCACCACTAAGGATCTGTTTTGGGTGAAGCAGGCAGTGTTAACAGCTTCAGCCCAAAATGATGAAGGTAAACCTGATGCACACAGCATGGTTCTGGCAGCTTCAATGAGAGTTCGGTTTCTCCTTTCAGCAACTCCATTTTGTTGAGGAGTTCTTACAGCTGAAAAGTTTTGAGTGATTCCTTTCTCTTCACAGAAGTCTTCAAGAGTACTGTTTCTGAACTCAGTACCATGATCACTTCTAAGCTGCTTTACTTGGGCAGAGTTCAGCATTTCCATCTTTTTGACAAATCCAATGATCTCTCTAGCAGCCTCTCCTTTGCTCTTTAGAAAGATCACCCATGTGTACCTGGAGAACTCATCAACCATTACTAGAGTGTATCTTCTTCCTCCTAGACTTGGGACATTGACAGGTCCAAACAAGTCCATATGGATTAAGAAGAGTGGAGTATCAATAGAGAAATTATGTTTGGATTTAAAAGATGTTTTCCTCTGCTTGCCTTTCTCACAAGCTGTGCATAATCTATCCTTAGCAAAAGTCATAGAAGGCAAACCTGTCACCAACTCTTTCTTACAGAGTTTGTTGATGTTCTTGAAGTTCAGATGTGACAGTCTTCTGTGCCATAGCCAGTTTAGATCAGCATTTGTTCTTGTGAGAAAACAGGTTTCAGTTGTGGGGTCAGCAGAATGCATATCCACAACATATACACATTTCTTTCGTTGAGCACATAGCACAACTTTGCCTTGGGGATCCAATATGTAACCCAGGTGCTCATCAAAGTTAACCTTGTAGCCAGCATCACACAGTTGGCTTATGCTGACAAGGTTATGTTTTAGCCCAATCACATAGGCTACTCTTTTGAACACTGCAACACCAGCTTTAAGAGTTCCATATCCCTCAGTGGATCCCTGTACATTGTCACCAAAGGTGACTTTTGGCCCTTTTTCAGGCCTGAGTTCACTCAGCAATTCTTTACAACCTGTCATGTGCCCTGAGCAGCCACTGTCCAAGTACCAGACCTGGGAAGGTTGTTTTTCCTTATACATCATAGTAGGATTCCAGTTCTCTAAGCTGCTGAAGGCTTCAGCTTCAGCCATATCTTGTTTGAAGCTGCTTGTTGATGGGACATCAGTGTTGGCCATCAGACATTGATTGTCTTCTTCATCAGATGATGAATCAGATTCCTCCCAATCACAAGTCTCTGCCATGAGTCCCTTTTGGCGGTTGGAACCCACTGAGTTTTCCAACTTCCTCAGCTTAGCCATGGCCATAAGGTACTTAACCCTATAACCATCATCCTTGTTTGTCTTGTATGGTTTGGATGACTGACCAACAGCTTTTGACACACAGTCAGCAGCTATATGACCAGTTTTGCCACATTTGAAGCACTCAGCCTTGGATTTATCAAATGCCTTCTTTTTGCCAGCACCTGAACTTCCTTGCAGCATGTTTCTTCCAAACCTTTTCTTGTTGAACCTTTTGACAAGCATAGCTATCATTTGCTCATCATCTTGTTCAGCAAGATCTGCAGTATCTTCTTCATCTGACACCTCCTCCTTGTCATCATCCTGTTGATCAGGTTGAGTGAACACATCACTCACCTGATTTACAGGCTGTCTCACATTAGCCACAAAGGCTGCACCTCTTTTGGACATTTCCAAGGCATTTCTATTTTGTTGCCTTGACTGTTCATCATTCAGTAAGGATCCATACAGATTGACCAGATCCATACTTCTGATAGTACCTGAGTTCCTTAGAATTGTTGAGAAGTAATTCCACTCTTCAGGTAGAATGTCCAGAAATTTATTCACCAGGGTAAGACTATCCTTAGTGATCCCAACAGCCTTGAGATCATTCACTAGAGCAGTAAACCTGGTGTAGGTTTCAGTGAGAGTCTCCTTTGGTTTAGCAAAGAAGAGTTCATACTGTTTAACAAGATTGTTGATCCTGTTGTCCAGTGTGATTGTGGGTCCATCATAGACGGTACACAAAGTATCCCACATCTCTTTTGCTGTCTTCATTTTCTTAACCTGTTTGAACACATCATCAGGAAGAGAAATGACCAGGTTGTTCCTGGCCTTTGCATCCAGAGCCACCAGTCTCTTGTCTTCATCAGACCATTGAGCTTTAGCTTTCTCAAAGGTCCTGATTTCAGGAGCAGCTCCTTCAACCACTGGAGTTATTGTAGTAACAGAGGTTGGCACATAGGGACCCTCCATCACTATCTCTGGTAGTTGTACATCCAGATTCTCTAAATAGAGCATCATTCTGCACTTTCAACCAGAGAAGTTTTGATGATTAAATTTTGGAGGTTTGCCCATAGAGCCATTGTCATAGTAAGAGGAACCTGCAGCACTGTTGTCCATGGAAGCTTTGGGAGAATGAGAGATCTAGAATGACACACACTCTAAACTGCTCTGATACCAGTTGTAGGTCCCGAGAGGTTCCCAGAGTATATAGCTTTAAGCTGTAGAGGGGGGGTGAATACAGCAATTTAAAAACTACACACTATTTTGTCAATGTTTTTATGTATTATCAACAATTTGTTAATTACAAACAAGCTTGAATGCGGAATAGTTCAAGCTGAGATGACAGATACAACAGTATGTTCACTAGTCTAAAACAAACTCAAACTAGTATACAATGAATACACTCACTAAGAAGCACTCACTGTGTTTACAAGACTTAAGGGAACAGCTTATGTAAAACAGCTTAGACACACAGATACTGAATTACACAGCAGGCTTGCATGCATGAAAAACACACTTGCACGTTCACTCTTGGTTTCAGCACTTAGCTTTCTTCATATCTTTCTGTCCTTAGAAGCTTCCTTTTATACTCACTTAGAGGATCTAAGAAAAACATCTTCACTGGACGAAATGAAAAGGAGAAGTCTTGTTGAAAAGACAACATAACCTTTTCTGCACTTTTCTGAAAAGCAGACTTGTCTTCACATGTGCAGAACTTTTGTCTTTTCACTTTGTCTACTGTTGCATTGCCTTTAACTAATTTAGGAATGTCAACTTTGCGTCTTTCTTCCTTGTAAAGGCCTATTTTGATATAAGAAAAAGGTCTGTCACCCTTTTTCAAATATCCTTTTGTCTTCATGTTACAGAACAGCTTGGGCAGGCTGAGCAGTTCTGTTTTCCGCTTTGTCTTCCACTTTGTAAACTGATCTTGTAGCCAAAAACAATACATGATGACTTGGAAACGTATTCCATAAAGTGTTTAGCCTGTTCACAAAGAACAGATTCTGTTCACAAAGAACAGAACACTTGAAAAATGCCCAAGCTGCTCATCAGTGTAGAGCAGCGTAGACAGTTTATGTCCAGCCCGTTCAGCAGACAGAACAGCTTGGACAAACTGTCTTAGTTGCAACACATGCAACACATAGAACAGTTTTAGACTAATATTGCAAATCATCTTTAGGCTTTAATAAGGCATATAACAGGCCTTAAGTTCAACCTTCAACTGCATCAACAGGTTTGATTATAAATCTCCCCCTCAGATGTAGAACAGGTTTGACTGAGGCCTTTTTGTGCCTAACATGTTTGAATATCTCAAAAATTATCAGTAGGTTGTGTTCATAAATATGAATGACAAAAAGCAAGCTGAAAAGACATATGTTGATCCATTAGCACTTCTTATAGAAAAGAATTACAAGCATGTGCCAAACAGAGAGAAGATTGTTTTGGTTGAAAGTTCATCTAATTCTGATTCACCTGATTCATCTAAGGATTCTAATATTGAAGCAATGAAGAGAGAAATGGCTTTACTCAAGAACGCATTTCACAAGTTCTCCCGAAAGCCAACAAACAACAAACTCCAGTACAGATTTGGTTCAAGGAAGTTTGATAAGCATGACAAGTTTGGAGAAAGAAGTGGGAAGAAATTTAATAAGTATGAGAAGTATGATTAGAAAGATAAGTATGTTGCAAAAGATGAGGAACAGAAGTGCGATAACTGTGGCAAACGATAGCATTTTGCTAGAGCATGCAGGAAACCAGTTGTTAAGAACTTTGAGTATCACACAACAAAAACTGTTCTAGCTTAACAGAAAGAAGCGGGGAAAGCTTTGATGGCAGATGATGACCATTGGCTTCAACTCTCCGATGATGAGTATATACTTGATATGGATGCTCATGTCCGTTTTCGTTCTAAAACCTTCTGGAATGTATGTGAGTCTAATTGTTTGAGAAAGCTATGGTAGCAAAAGATGATGTCTGGCTTGGTTTGAAGGAAGAGGAAGAGGAAAAGGAAGAAGAAGATCTAGGAGAGTAGAAAGACAATATTAAGTTTGAGAATGAAGATGAAATAGCACTGATCGCCATCAACCATGCAGACAATAGTGAAAAAGGTGAGGATGATGGAAAATATGAGCTTGATGAGTCAGAGAAACCTGAGGTAGACTCTAATCCTCATTCTAATAATGATGTTGATTCCTGTTATGTTTTAGGAATTAAATTAGTGCATATGGCCTCCATGTTGAAAAGTCTTGAAAAATCTTTAAGGCCAGAGAAAAAGAATGTCAATTCTCTTAAAAATAAAATAAAATCTAAGCGTCAATTAGTTTTAGATTTTTCCAGAGATAAGGCATTTGCTTTACTATCAGTATATATTATTGAAGGAAAATTTGAATAGTTCAAAAGTGAAAATGAAAAAGTAAGAAATAGGATAACATTACTGAGAAACTTAAATTAGCTGGTGCTAATAATTCTGTGAGAGATGATTCTGTCTTTGCAAAATAAACTGAACTTTATGCTAGAATCAAAAGTTCAAAAGATGAGTTCTTAAGAGAGGAGAAACTGATCGAATGATACATTTAAATCTACCAAAACAAACAAAATTTTACAATTCAAAAGTTGGAATTGGTTGTGATAACCCTCGTTACCTAGAAAAAGCTATTTTGAAGTCTCCAACTCTTTATGATACTAGGTACATGAATTTGAGTTAAAAAATGGTTTTTCTTAAAGCTTATGAGGAAGTTAAATCGAAGAAGATCTGAAAAGTTTGAGAGCTGAAAAAATGAAAAATTCTTTGGATTATAATCTTCTTACTGACAGTTATAAAAATCCACCGAAACCTAAAGATCATATTCAGACTTTGTTAGATACAAAATTATAAATATGAAAAATATAATTATGAAACTCTAAGGGCTAATCTTGTACATAGGTCATATTTTAGAAGAGTAGTATAAATTGATTTTTCTAGGAAATTAGAAGTGTCTTTCTCATAAATAGTATGTATTTTGTAAGATGTAACTGAGACAGAAATAATTCAACATTCAAGATTCATTCGAAATGTTATGATTCATCTAGATCATGAATTCACAACTTTATTCAGATGAAGGAAGCTGTTGCAAGATCTAAAGTATACATTTTAATCCATGTATTCCAAATTCGTTTCTGGAAAAGATTAATTCTGATATTGAATTGAAAATCAAATCATTTTATGTAGAAAAACAAAATTTCCAAACTATAGTTCATGATTTAGAAATGAAACTTGAAGAACAGTCTCAAACAACTTCTCAGACTGTTCAAGTATCTTCTTAATAGACAACTTTAGCTCTTGCTGATACCATTAATAATGAAGAGGCTTTTGATGAATTTATCAAACCAATGAAGTTAAAGATATCTATTAAAACTGAAGATAAAGTAGATATTTTGAAAGAAAAATCTATTGAATCTAAAGTTGAAACATTTCCATCACCTGTTTTGAAGAAGAAGGACAAACTTTTTGCTCAACGGAAATTAAAAGAAAAAGTTTTCTTTAGTCCTTCTGTAACTGAAGGTTGTGAGTCCTTTAAGACAAAGGTTGTTAAATCTACAACAAAGAATTTCAAAGGTTCGGAATCAAATGGTGTTAAGCATATTAATAAAAAATATTTTCCTTTTAATTTTTCTAGTTTTGGTTGTTCATCTATGTTAGATAGTTTTGTGAAAAGTTCATTGATGAAATAATGGATAAAGAAGGAGAATGAGAAGAAGTCAATTTTTATGGTGAAAGTAAACCTTTGGAAAAAGAAAGTTTGGAAGAAAAAGTAGAAAGAGAATGATAGTCATAGGATTCTAATTGGATTGTGGCTATGCAAAAGGAGTAAAATCAGTTTGAAAGGTAGAGACCCTAGAGGTTAGTTGAATAACCTAAGGAAAATTAAATAATTTGCATCAAGTGGGTTTTTAAAAATAAAAAGGATGAAAATAGTGTAGTCGTCCAGAACAAAGTAAGATTGGTGGTCAAAGGATATAGTCAGCAGGAAGGTATTGACTATGATGAAAAATTTACCCCCGTTGCCAGGATAGAAGCGATCAATATGTTCTTAGCTTTTGCAGCTCATAAGAACTTCAAAGTATATCAAATGTACGTAAAGATGACAATTTTGAATGGGAACTGAAAGAGGAAGTGTATACTTACCAGCCAGAAGGGTAGAATTTAATCAGTGAATCCTATATATATATATATATATATATATATATATATATATATATATATATATATATATATATATATATATATATATATATATATATATATATATATATATAACCGATTAACCATTCTTATAAGCTTCATCCAGTAACTAATCAAAGGATGTTAATTATGCTTGTAGCCTTCATCCAGTAACCAATTAACCATGCTTATAGAGAATGTTAAGAGATAACATACCTTAAACAAAAATTGTAGAAACATATAGAGGATCCAATGATGAGTAAGATACAACAACACATGAGAACTAAAGATTCTACTTAATCATCCAAATCGCAGCAAATAATAATCAGCTAGGGTTTGAATTTTTTCGCCATTGGTGGATGCAAAAGATAAAGAGTGAGACACAATGAATTAGAGAAAGAGGAGATCCTTTTGTGAGTAGAGAAATCGGAGAGACGACGCTTTGCATTCTGCAAAAACGTGGGGAGAAGAAGAGCTTGTTTGGGTTTCCAACGATGGTGATGATTCCAAAATTTCACAAAAACGAGACCGTGCATTATTGTTAGGCATTAGTTACTTCTACAATATGTTTTATAGTGTAGTATGTCTTAAAATTCAAGAGGTTGCATTAACCAATTGTACATTATGCATAATAGATAGTAAAAAGCTAAATGCTTTATTAGTAGTAGTAGTAGTATGTATATATATATATATATATATATATATATATATATATATATATATATATATATATATATATATATATATATATATATATATATATATATATATATATATATATAAGAGGTATTCTTTCCTTGCTGCCCTATACACGCATTGGTAATCTTTATATATTGCAAATCTGCAATAGCACTAATTTTTATGAAAGACATGTCCAGCCCTCAATCCTAATCCCACTCCAAGATTTATGAATCAAGGAGTCTCAATTCACACAAAACATTTAGCTATTTTGTTATATATATATGCTATGATGGGCTGATGTATATCTTGCACACACACACATTATACTTGGATAATTCTCCCATCATCCATGTCACTTCTGCATTAAAACAGTAGTATAAAGATATATAATCTGTGAGTGTGTGTGCTGGATGGTGTCTCCGAGATTCATGAATCTCGGAGTAGGGGGCTGGACTTAATAATCCTTCTTTCAACCTAGAAATTCATATAAAGGGGAATATTTAATGTTAATTAGCAGCAACATTAAATGTGTGTATTAAGTGTGAGTTCTGTGCATAAGATGGACCCCAAGACTTGCATGTCTCGTGTGAGACATGGGACCAACAACCACCAGTTATATCAATATATATAAGTTTATGTGTGGTGCTTTTCTATGCTTTAGATCCCGAGAATCCATCTTGGGGTGGTCATACCCAAAACAGGAAGGAAAAAAAAAACAGCAGCAGTAACATGATACATTTCACCTGATGAAGCCAAGAAATTCTACTTAGTCACTTTTACAATATGATATCTGCACCGAGAATATACAAACCACTTTGCTAGTTATCAATCAATCAAGATTACACAAACAAAAATTGGTTAGGAAGTCAGGGGCTTCAAGACATTAGCTAGAGATAGAGAGAGGATACCTGTAAATGGCTCTTGAACCTACAATTTAATATTTTGGACCAAGGCATGAAATACCTACATCCGTGTGCATTCACCAAGAAAAAATTCTTTAAGTGATAAAATATAAGCGGTTTCAACCTCAAAAAGTGGCAGTAAATAGTGATGACAAGTATCAAATAAACTTTATAACAAGTCAAGAGAGTCCATACATCACCAAATTGTTTCATTTACTACAATTTGACGCTCCTTTTATATTCAATATTCACTCACATGATATAACTTTTTTAGCAATGTAAATAAGAAACAACAGCTGATTTACTACCAATCCAATAGTGCAGTTCAATCACCAGGATAATGCTCCAAAACAAAATCAAATCACAATCAAATAGAATATACTTTGGAGTTTAAAAGTGCTAAAGCTATAATTTTTTTTATTGAGCCACTTTACATGGTCAATGACTAACTTGAGAAAATAGTTTGAATGCAACTTCATGCAGAGAAGTGATTACTTACAATTGCATATTTAGGTCTACAGTACGATCAGCAAGATCAGTATCAAAAGCCATTTTCAGATTTTGGTTTATGTAGTACCTTGAAAGGTGAAACAATAAAGAATTATATGAAACAGTATGCTAAGGCTCTCCCTTCCGATGTAGATATTAATAAACTTAAGCAAACTCATCAAAAATCAGTAGGATACCGACCGTGAACAAAAAGAGTAAGTTGAGAAGATAACTTGCATGGTTGTAGCAAAATAGCAACTGCAAGAAAAAAAATAGAATCACAAGACATAAACAAAAACGACTGAACCTCTCTAGAAACATCATCTATAGAAATAATTATTTGAACAGCAGCCCACCCACCACCGTGCATGAAAGAGAAAAAATAAAACTCTAACCTACCCAATTAATTAAAAGTTCCAATTCAACCATTTGCTTTGAAAATAAAAACCTGAAAGGAATTTATACTTTTATTAGAACAATATTATCACATAATAATTATACAATATGAAAGGAATTTATACTTTTAACACCACATAAAATGTGAATTTGTAATAACATACTCGTTTGATCTAAGCTCCTACAGGGCTATTCCTTACAATATTAATATGCTGCAGTCTTTCTGTGTAATTGGAAAATATAACTGCAGGAACTGGAAACTTCTTGAAGACACAACTCTAGGAGCGGGGGTTGTTGTCTCATTACTTGTTTTTGAACCTACAATGCTCTTTAGGGTTGACTGGCATTTCTCCTGTTGCTTCTTGAACCTATTCAAAATTTTCTTGCAACGATCCCATAGGAGTTCTGGATGCTACTTCGAAGTTCGACCAAACTACATGTTCATCAAGCAAGGCAAACAAATATTAACTAAAACAAAGACAACCAACCTAACTGATCAAGTCATAAGCTTTATAATCTCAAGCAAATTACCTTTCATTCTGCTCTTAAGTGACCTTCTAGCACTATATACCATTGCAAAAGGCATTCAGTTCATTAAAATAAATAAATTTTTATACTTTTAGATTATGTAAGGATATGAGCAGAGAATTTGGTGCTAAGCCATTATGATATAAATGTAATTGGCTGTTGTGGGATGTAGGTGACAGCTCTGAGACTAACGAATCTCGGAGTATAAAACTTAGATGGACATCAGACAATATCTGAAATTGTGGGTGCAACCTTCAAAGCTTGAGTATTTCTTATATATATATATATATATATATATATATATATATATATATATATATATATATATATATATATATATATATATATATATATATAGATGTAAAGTTGGTCCTGTGATAAGAAAAAAGATAGACAGCAACAGCCCAAAACCGTCACAGAATATCACTTAGCCCAAAGCCCTTCTCGGTCCCTATACCGTACCTCTCGGCCTAGGCTTGGTTTAAAACCCTGATACTTGAATTAATAATGTGCTAGGTAGCTGTGGAATATGAGTGAAAAAAAGACAGAGTACAAAGAGGGCACATCAGCTGCAACAATGGAAATAGGAAGCATAAGTCAGGGAGAGAGGGTGAATCATTTGGGAATTTTCCAATTTTTAGAACATGGTAAATAGCTTTTATATTGTTTTAAAGGCTCAACATCAAATTTATTTTCTAAAGGACAAATATAGATTTTTTATAATTTTATATATAAAAAGAGTTAAGGTTTGTACCTCAAACAGTAGATCAATCACTCGTTGGATCTGAGATCCTTCAGGTTTGTACCTCAAACAGTACATCATAAGTTCATTGATTCACCAAATTCACAAAGAGTTGCTGTAAGCATATATGAAACAACATACATTACCATACAGGAATAACGTTTTAAAGTAAAATCAATGCAAGAAGGTAGTCGGACGTACCTCTACGAGTATTGGGCAAAAATCAGCAGTTCTTGTACTCTCCTTTTTCTTCAAATCTGTCTCCAGCGGCAGTGTCGAGAGTAAAACTCCGTCAATCCCCTGAACCTATATTCTTCCGTTAAATATTCTTCTGTCAGTGCAAGCCTTCAACGTAATTTATGATAAACACTTGTTCAAATGTGGAAGTCAAAAACAAGAGAGGGGGAGAGAGATTCATACCTAAAAGGAGAGCACCGTTAAGGGCTCCACCGAAGAATAAGAAGTGGCGTATTCCTATTGGTCATGGGGAGGCAGTAGCGGAAATGAAAGAAAACTAGTAGCGGCGGCGACGTCAGCTTGGTGATCATGGAGAGGCAGTAGCGGTGTCTTCCTGGTGGTCATGGAGAGGCAATATCGGTCTCTCATCTAACATCGTACGGTTATGGATGAGGAAGGTGAAATTAGAAGAATCTGACATGGCGGAGAAGCAGAGGAGGGAGGTGGCGGTGGTTAGGAGTGGTGTGAAGGATCGGGAGAGAAAAAGGAGGTGTCGTGTAGAAGGTAGTAAAATGATTGAGAACGAAGAGTCTATCCTGTTCCCAAATGGTCTTTCCAGGTTCTCAACATTTCAAAAGCTGAGATTAAATTGTGTATGCAACAAAGGTTGTACACCATGCATCACTAACTTGTAAGTCTTAAAATTCAAAATTTGGCATTACAAGGTTGTACCTTGAGCAGTGTAAGGTCACCTACCTACAGATCTGATCTTGACGGGACACCTTCCAATGAGTGCGGAATCCTCGTTAGGGGTTTAACGGATCGATCACACACACGGAAACCAGAGACTAACAAAATGATAGACGTCAACAACGACACGTGAATCTCTCCGAAACGACTCTCTGCAATACTCACAAGTTCGTAGTGCACAATACGAGCACTGGATGTTGATCTCTGCCAAAGTCACTAATGAAAATGGATTAATTCTTAATTATAGAGCTTAAGTTCGAATTTAGCTCAGACAAGTTCGTTCAGGCCCAAGCCCACCAACTTGTCCACTATATGTTCGAACTTAGCTCCTACTAAGTTCAAACCCTAGCCTTTGAACTTATTCTTGAACTTGTATTTGAACTTGTTCTTGAACTTATTCTTGAACTTATGTTTGAACTTATCTTGGGACTTATCTTTGAACTTATCTTTGAATTAAGTAAACATCAATCACAAACATGATAAAACATATGTAACCAATATATAACATATGTTTAACTTGTAGTTATAAAGCCTGAACTATTATAAAAGAATATCTACACTTAGACTGCTATCGTCACTCAGGATGCATTAACAGACTCTCCCTTGACGATAGCTTGTAACTAGATATTCAATTAATCTATAGCACTAGGCTTATTGAAAATGCTACCAGCATACAAACCCTGTTCTACACAAACTTTAACAACGTTCTGACACTTTCTGCCTTCCATCTTCAAATGAGCATCAAAGGAGATTTTTTGAACGTGAAGCTTGAGTAGATCATCTTTGGATAGGTTGACCAGATGTAAGGGATCATACACCTTCAGGACCACCTTCTCTTCTAAATCTACCATGACAGCCTCGCCTGTCTCACAGTCTACGTACCACCAGTTGAGGTTGCCAAAAACATCTTGAGGCATAGGCTTCAGAGGTACTTTCTTTAAGCATCTAACTGGCTTGTAGTACATCTTCATCCACGGCTTGCCCGTTAGAGGACCAATTATTGTATGGTCCATAACTCTCTTGCCTACTCGTGGGTTTAGCCTTTCAAACTTCATAGATCTCCCTTCCCTTCTGATAATTTTGGCAATTACTTCAGCATAGGGATCGTCTCCGATGTTGATTAGCTCTTTCCATGCTAAGGCCTTTATTTCAACTTTAGGTAATGAATTGAAGTCCTTCAATCTTCTTCTCAGATATTGGAGGTCGTCCTTTCTTTTAATAATGAACAGCTGCAGTTCTCGATCAATGAACCAGCTGAGTATGCTCCCAGTCAACTTTAAAGAACCAGACACCTTCATCTTCTGTTTTAAATACACGGCCCTCTGTTCTATTCTGCATGATAACTTTTTCTTTTATTCATCCATGAGCTCCCTATCAGACTCTTCACTCTCTGATTCAACATTTAAAGCATCCTTAAACACTTCGATGTCAATCATATTCTGCTCTACCGTCGTATATGTATCGGTGATAGGATGTTGCTGTAATGATCTCATCGGCTTCATCTTCCTCATCAACTAATACCTCATCATCAGATCTCAAATCCGTAATGTCTTCTGGGATGAATTCCCCTTCTTCAAGATCTTCTATTTCATCTTCAAAGTCAAACATTACTTCATCATCATCATCAGTATCGGCCAAGCCTCCAATTATTTCTTGATCGACTAACTCTGACGCCACTGGATCCTTGCCTTTGTCCTGACCTTCTCCTCCTCCTGTCCCCGATGATCCAGGCTCCCCTGAATATCAGCTGGCTGAGCAGTCTCATGTGGAGCATCTGCTAGCTCACTGTCTTTTTGCTTGCTGGGGTCCCCTCACTCATCATCATCTCTTCTTACTCCCCTTAACTCATCTCATCGACAACTGCTCTCCCCTGAGCTTGTAGAGCTTTCATAATTTGCTCAAGCTGGGTCTGCAGAGTGAGTATTTGAGACTGCTCAGTCGTCAATGCTTGTTGCTAATCAGATACTGTCATTTGTAACTTAGCTTTCTCTTGGTCCAGCCTTGAGTTATGCTGCTGCAACTCGTTGACAACTTGAGATAGCTGGAATATTTAGACTGACTGGAAGTCTACCTTGCTTTTCAGGTCCGTGAATCACTGATTTTTAGTGAATGGAGTGGAAGTGGATGGAATGGAAACGGATGTGGATGGAGCTGCGGTTGCAACAGATCGAACTGTAGCAGAAGTAGACGGAGCTCCCTGATCTGTGCGTTGTCGCTTTGATCGTTGATGAGTAGCAATCGTTGCTTCCTCTTATATCATGAAATCAACATCACCTTCCTCTTCGTCATGAAGTACAGGACGTGACATCTTTCTTCTGCTAACTACAACTATTGATCCATTTCTCCCAATAGTTACTACTGGATCCTCAGCTTCTGCCTCTTCTGAGGTCGCATCTGTTTTAGATTCAGAGATGGTCTCTACTTGACCTTCAACCTTTTCACGAGTCTCTGTGCCTGCTGTACCTTCTGTATCAGCGGCTGGAGGCTGATATTCGTCAATCTCTCTGAAGATATCAACCATACCAGTTTAGGGTTCCAAAATATCTTGAACAAGCTGTTCAGCTATTTTCTCTTGAGCAGCGGCTCCTTGTTCCCAAATTTCCTCCAGCGTCTGTTCCCTTTGGTCAAGCTGTGGTGCTGAAGTTGATGGCCCACCAGCTTCTATAGAAGATCGGGAGAAGGGAATAGTTGAAGCAACCGGAGTGCGTCTGGCTGGTGCTGGTTGCTGTTGAGGTTGCTGCTGCTACGGTTGTTGTTGGGGTGCTTCACCAATCCAGTCATCTCTTTCGGGAGCAACAAAATCTGGATCTATAATGGCACCGTAAAGAGGAGCCACCTCTGGCCTGACTTGCTAACCCATTCGAGCTTTGTGGGTCTGGCAATCGGCAAATATCCGCTTATCTATGATGGCAACGCCAGTTTGCTCAGGCAGCGGTGGCTGACCTGGCAATAAATGGCTGATAATCATCATTATGAAGCGAGGGTACATTAGAAACCTTTCTTTGGTGGGAGCAGAAATCTGATGAACAAATTCCCCGTAGAAGATTTCCGAGAAGCTGAATTGCTTATTGTATATGAGAGACATCATTGCAGACTACAGCTTTGACACCATTGTGTCGAATCCTGCTTTCTTAGGCGCAAAGCATACTATGATTACATGGACCAAATACCTCCACTGGCCAATGAGGCCGCTCTTCATATAGGACACCTTGGTTATGTCCTGAGCATAACCCATTCTGAGAAATGCAGATTGCCTTATTGGCATCGAAAGGTCGATAGGGCCAGCTTCTTGCTCTTCTGTCCCTATTTGGAAGATTAGGCGAAGAAGATCTGCAGAGAAAACAATCGGACGTCCGCCTACTCTTGTACGCAAAACGGTAGGGGTTACGGTGCAGTCCACTTTAAGATGCTGCCAAAACTGCCTTACGTATGTGAGAACTATCGGAAGATTGTGTGTCAGCGCATATGACACCCTTGACTGTGTCAAAAATTTGATCATCTGGCGGGAAGGCTAAGCTTCCGAAAGCTGGAGATCTACAACCATTACCATATTAAGCTTATTAAAAACTGCGCGATCTCCCATATCTGCACCCAAAATCACAAGAAAGTTAGAAATTAATTTAAAAATAAATTTGTGTTATTCGAACTTGTATAACTTCGAACTTGAATAAGTTCGAAGTTGAACATATTCTAACATACACAAATTCAAAACTTTAAAACATTCGAACTTAATTAAGTTCGAGACACCCATTCGAACTTGACTGACTTTGAACTTATAGATATTTCAACAAGTTCGAACTTCTGACAAGTTCGAACCTGAAGAACAGGTTCGAAGTCGGTCACTTACAACCTTAAAATCTTGATTTTAACCATATTTTACTTAATTAACAGTGTAATCTAGTCCTATTAGGTTCTAATCTAGATTATGAAAAGTCACCTAGTTTTAAATGACACAAAACTCAAAAATACTCGATTTTAACCACAGAATTGTCCAAAACTAGCAGTTACTTAGTATTAGGTTGTTCAATACACCTAAATGTGTATATATGTTCGAGAAACACTTCTAAACTTCGAGAAATAGGCACAATTTCAAATTTCCGATAAGTTCGAAGCTAAGTTTGAGATCGCCTTAGGTAAGTTCGTGAGGATAAATTCGAGGGTAGATGACTTAAATGAATCACTGTTGACCTATTTATATCCAACCACCTTCGAACTTAGCGTAAGTTCGAACTTTCAGTGAGTTCAAAGGTAACTTCGAACTTGTCTGGTATTCGAACTTAATTGAAAATTTTGAAAATTCTAGAAAAAAATCCAACCTTTTCACTTAAAGGAATTTTTCCAACTTTGCAAAAACATTCACACTAAGCAAAAGATTTTCACGCAATATTTGTTTTTTCATCTAAAAATGCATCATAGTAACTTTGACATTTTCCTATTTATTAAAATAAAATAAAATGACATAAAATAAAATAAGATAAGCTAAAAATAAACTTAAACTGAATTACATTTACTCAAAAATACTTTAAAGATAAAACTTATACTAACAGAATATGTTTGCGAGATAGTCAAAGAAGGCTCATTCAGATAACGGTGTCAAACGCACTTTCAGTATTTCACTTTCACACTTAGGAATTTTTATTCCTTTGATTGTTTGTCATGATATACATTCCAAGTCGATTGTCGGTATGTTTTTCCCTTTAAACATTCAACACTTTCGAAATTCCTTTGGCCTTTTTATTTATCAAGAAACTACCTTACGTGTCCCATACTTAGATATACTTCAATGATCAAGGCAGACACATAATGATTATAACTTTTTGGTATTGCAAATTTTCTTTAAAAGGCAAATGTCGGACACAGTTTTGTATTTACATACAACAGAGTGTCTTAGTTTGTCTTAGAGTTCCTCTTATGTTAGCAAGAAAGCGGTGATAGGTCTGTACTCACGTACAACAAAGCGACTTATCTTGCCAGCTTAAGTCAAAACAGAGGTGACAGGTCTATACTTACGTACAACAAAGCGACTTGTTTTGACTTCCTTTTCTTTTTAAACTTTTTTTCTTTTTTTGTTTAAGATGTATTTTGATGTTGCTATACATCCCCCAGATAAACTTGCATACCTCATTTACAATCATCGTCTGTATGTCTCTAACATAGAAATAAGACCTTTTGGTCATACATCTAAGTTAGTTACACATATGACATTTTCTTGATTGTTTCATTAGCTGTTAGGATTTCCTTTATGTATTATGCCTAGCAACACATCAGACAAGAATGTGTATAACACTTTAGAATTTATGGTGCATTATGTGTGAAAGGTCAACACTTAGAGTTTGTTTAGACGGTGCTAATTTTCGTCACTTTGAACCTATGATTCTAAGACTTAACTCATTTTTCGATATTCTCTTCTTTTTTAAATTTCTATAGTTTTCTCTCTTTTTTCTTTTGTTTTTCACTTTTAAGAAAAATAAGCTGATAAACTAACCTACTAACTTTCTATAAAAAGAAAGTTGACTAAATTACTAACTTACTTTAAAAAGTAAGAAATTCTACTAAGGTCAAGTTACTCTGGATTACGCATGCCATTTAGTTGAACTAACAACTCAAAGTGCGACTTATCACATGCTTTAGTGAATAAATCTGCATTATTGTCTTCCGTTGCAACTTTTACCAGTTTCATCAAAATTTTTTCAGCACAATCACGTATAAAATGATGTCTTATGTCTATGTGCTTTGTTTTACTGTGTTCAACTAGATTATTGGTTATTGCAATTTTTGACTGATTACCTATCCTAATGGGAGTATGAGTAAAAGTCAAACTGTAGTCCCGCAATTGTTGTTGGATCCACAAAACCTGTGAGCAGCAACTACCAGCAGCTACATACCCGGCCTCGCACGTTGATACGGCTACCGAAGTTTGTTTCTTGCATTGCTAGGGTACGAGACTCCCTCCAAGGAAATGACAACCTACAGTTGTTGATTTCCGGTTCAAGCTACATCCACTATAGTCAGAGTCCGTGTATGCCTCCAATTCCAGATCTCCATCAGCATGATACCAAAGTCCCAACTTCGGTTTCGACTTGAGGTATCCCAGAATTCGCTTCACGGCTTTCATATGCATCTCCTTTGGATTAGCTTGAAACCTGGCATGAATACACACAACAAACATATTGTCAGGTCTAAAAGTAGTTAAATACATGAGTGACCCGATCATGGCCCGTTATAAAGTCGGATCACATAAGTATCACTTTCTGTACCCGGTCCGAGATTGTGATTCACTTGAATCGGAGAACTAAAGTGTGCGGTCAGCTTTGTTCCTTCCATCTTGAAGCGCTCCAGAATGTCGTGGACATACTTCGTCTGATGGATAAACATTCCTTCTTTCCTTTTCTCAACTTGCAAACCAAGAAAAAAATTTAGCTCTCCCATTGCCTCATCTCAAACTTTGACTTCATGACCTTCTCAAAGTCTTTGCACATCTACTCGTTTGACAATCCGAAAATGATGCCGTCCATGTACACTTGTACTAACATAAAGTCTTCTCCTTTTCTTTTCACGAACAATGTACTATCAATTCTCCCTCTCTCTAACCCATTGTCCAAAAGATGAGTTGATAGCGTCTCATACCAAGCCCTTGGTGCCTGATGCAATCCATACAGAGCCTTGTCAAGTCGATATACTCTGTCTGGATACTTGGGATAAGTAAACCCAGGCGGCTGTTCGACGTACACCAAGTCCTTCACCTTGCCGTACTGGAATGCAGTCTTGACATCGAGTTGATTTACATTAAACCCTTTGAAGGACGCGAAAGCCAGAAACAAATGAATTGCCTCAAGCCTCGCCAATGGTGCAAACACTTCGTTATAATCAATTCCCTCTTCCTGGTTGAACCCTTTTACTACGAGTCTTGCCTTGTTGCGAGTAACTATACCCTAAGAGAAACGTGAGTAATCATCAGTGATAACTAAACAATACCAACTACCACCCATGCTCCTTTTGTTGATTAGACCGAAGAGATCCATATGCAGCAAATCGAAGGTGGAAGCTATCAAGTTCTGAGTCTTTGACTCGTGTGACTTCTTATGTTGTTTTCCTTTCTGTGCCATAGAATAGATTCTGATTCTGAAGCTTCGGATATTAGACAAATTGTTCCCATCGAACAGTCTGATATGTTCATGTCCATCATGTACAAAATCATTCTTCCTTGGGGCTCTCATCATGATCCACTCTTCAGGTATTTTGAATCCTGGCTTTAGCTCTAACGCTTCAGTTTCAGTGAAGATTACTGAATTCTTCTTATCACAGATCTGGGATACACTAATGAGATTGTGATCAACTTTATCAACATTAGTGACCACTCTAGTTCCAGTGATATGACCTCCCTTGTTCCCAACGAATGATACAAAACCCTTGTTCCCTCCCTTGAAGTCTGTGAGTAGACTCCTTTCCCCAGTCATGTTATGAGAGCAACCACTGTCGACGAACCACTTGTTGTTAAGATCTGTAGTTAGCTCCTGCACATGAAAGAAAACAAGCTAGTTATCACGAGGAACCTCAAGCCATGACTGAATTGGTAATACCATTCTCATCCACATACGTGAACTCCTTCAAATACCCATCTCTCCTCTTAGGTGACCTGGGTTTTTGATTGAGAACCTGTTGTGGTGCTGAGTGACTAAGATTCACTCTTGGCCTTTGGGTTGGCATTTGCTGTTGAGCCCTTGAATAGTTTCGATTATAATGCCTTTCAGTTAGATATCCGTTGGCTCTACCTGGTGTCTGTTGTCTTTGAGGAGTATTATGAGAGCTAACTAGAGTGTAAGTCCTTCTAGGTGTTGTACTGATGGACGCAGTCGTATGAGTATAAAAAATAACCCAAAAACACTATATAGATAGGGTAAGTGGGATTGAATCCACAGGGAAAGTCAAGTCATTAATTTAGCTCTAGAGACTGTTTGGATTGAAATTGTAATCCTTTTCTTTAAATCAATTACCTAATATCAGTTACTACTATTGCATTATAACACAGAAGAATTGGATTAAAGAGTTTCACGAAAGAAGAATCAGTATTTGCTCTCTAGTTGTACATACTATGGCAATTCAGAATGCTAAAGACGCAATTTATGTGAACTAATTTGAATGTACAATTTATGCTCTGAAGACAATGTATACCACTCAATTCGTTGTCTACGTCCCCATAGGAAGTTGGCACGACCAATGACATTGATATAAACTGTTCCAAACACATCCATTGCCTATTCTAGTTCATTCACTCAAATGTAGTCCAAATAATAGTTCCCATATAAATGAATTAGCTTTCACAACAAAAATTCTTAAGACAACATATGTAATTCTATTAATTGTCTTCCCCTTCTTTACTGAGTTAGCACAACTAATGATATCACTATACCCTATTACATGCAATACCCATTGTTTAACAACCATTCTTTCATTCATAAACAAGATCCACAAAACCTTTTAGCAGAAATGGAAACTGAAATTCATTTAACATTTATTCACACCATAGTATGCAAACTTAAGAACAAACACCACAATGTATTTAGCCAGGAATAGCTTTGACTAGCATACTAACAATGATTGACATAGATGTAAACGTTTAAACTACCAATAATGTGTAAATACGAGGAATTGAATGCCAAGTGCTTAATCCATGCTTCGACTTGTTGTTTTCTCCTCTTGTTCGCCTCCTGGAACTGCTCCTCTGTGTGTGTAACCCCAAAATTGCGAACCCCCTCAAATGTGTTAACCGTTTCACTGAAAAGCGCTGATGTCGCAGCAACTGACGCACCAGCGTAGATGACGACATCCAGAAAGCCGGTCAGGACGCTGCACCAAGCCTTTGGGACGCTCAGCTTCTGTAATGGCCTCCTTTGGACGCTCCTTCAGCGTCTGGGACGCTGCCTTGGACGCTCTGCACGCTTTCACTACTCCAGCAACCAATTTACTTACTTTTCTTGCCAAACAATTGCAATATATTAATTACATTAGCAGTACCAATTTTCTTACATTTAACACACTAAAACATAGCAGAGACACATAAAATTAGCAGTGATTCATATCACTGATCAAACCTCCCCAACTTACACCTTGATCGTCCCCAACAAGGCATCAAAACAGAGACTAAGGAAGCAAAAACCTAAATTTTCTAACCTTGAAAGTGTGAACTCCTGAAATGCTAAAAACAATGAGAGGATAGAAACTCAAGTAATAGCATCTTCAATCTATGACCTTTTTCCCTCATAATAACTCCTTAAACAATGATGTTTTGCACATGGTTATGAGTTGATTCACTTTAAGCTCAATTGCACACTTTTGGATTACTACACTTTTCTGCTCTTTTCTTTCATTTTTTCTAACACTTGTAGTCATGACTTTCTAGTAAGTCCATGTAACGGGAGTTGGGTCAATCTATCCCAAACCAGACGGTCTTAGGTGATTAGGCATGACGTTACCCCACAGACTTAGTTTCCCGAACTTACTAGGCCACATGTTAGCGTATTTAATTCTTTTCTTTCTCTTTTCTATGCTATGCACTATTTACTCTCCCCCTTATTGCCATCAATTCCAAAGATCTATTAGATAGAGTTTGACCAAGATTTCTCATGCTAAACACTCAGCTTCTATACACAAGCACCTTTTATCAAATCAAAGTTTACTCCCTTTTAAAGCCACAAAACACACTGTGCTTACCCCCTCTTGCACCCTTATTGGATAACTTGCACTAGATAATCCAGAGATAAGTATTTAAGGATGATCATGACATCACCAATATACTTTAAATATGCAGAAATAAAATCAAACGCCTAAAAATACTTAAAAACTAGAATTGCAATAACTTTAACAATAAGAAATGAAACGAAAGTACCAAATAGTAGAGCATCCCTCTCAGCTCCTCTCTATGATGGTGGCCCAGAGATGCCACTGAAGTATTCTGCAAAACCTTGCTGGTCCAGAATTTGAGGTGTGGATGGAGGTTGATGAAATGGTGCTAATGCAGGATGAACCACCGGATTGCCCATGCCCCTTGCAATAGTTTCAAAATTTGGAGCCTGATACATCTTAAATGATGTCTAAGGCAAGACTGATTTGTAGTCTACGTAGTGCCTCATCTCATCAGCATATTTCCACTGCTGGCTGTACACATATGCATCAAGGAATGTGCCAGCTCTCACACCCAGGTAGATATCATCCAGTTGCCTTCTTTGTGCTCCTACCTCTAACTGCAACCAATTAACTTGCCTCTACTGTTCTTCCATCAGCCTATCCTGCCTCTGCCACCTCTCTCTCTGCTCATTCCTCATACCCGTCACCTTTATGCTTAAGTTAGATAGAATTTGCACAATGTTTCTTAGATCTCCTGCTTCACCTCTTCAAACAGCCCTACTCTGCTGTCTTTCTGTTCTCTCCTCTTCAGGGTATGGTGTCACTACCCCCTTCTTCTTTTCAGTGTCGTAGATCTCATATCCCTCATCCACTTTTCTCAATATAATGTCCTTCATTGAGCTCACCTTAATCCACAAACTGATTTCCTTAATGATCTTAGCTGGGGTAGTCTCAGCCACGGCCCCTCTCACTTGCAAAAACATAGACAACAGCCACATGTGAACAATCACTTGTCTTTCTCGTGTGTTGTACATGTTCCATAGATCATCCATTATAACCCAGGCAAAGGACAACGGCTCCTCTCCTATCAACAGGGCATGTATGATGCTCATATCCTTAAGCCTCTCCTTGCTGGGATCTCCAGACCTTGGCCGATTATTGGTGATTAAAATCTTGTGGAGTACTTTTGCCATTGGCTGCAAATCACTTCTTCTGAAATCCTTGTACTTTGATACCTGCTCCCGTTGAAGATTAAAAGCTGTCATCATCTTCTTTTGCCAGACCTCTGAATATACATCATTCCTGTCCCAGCTAGGTAGCCTTCAGTCCTATACACATATGCTTGCCTCTCTCCATCCCTCACACAACCTGTGTCTACTTCAAAAACTTCTCCCACATCTGCAGCCGTCATTCTGATTTCCCGAGTGCCTACTCTACCAATCAGCATGAAGTTGCAATCATCAGTGCCTCTTCCTAACCTCAAATTTAACATCCATTCCGCAACAACAAATGGGTATAACTCCTCTCCTCCCATATCTAACACCTTCTCCCATCCTAGAGCCTTGAACAATTCTACCACACCGTAGTTGCAATATTCGTCCCTATCCAAAATCTTCTAATAGATGTACTTTGTATCCTCCCCCCATTTCTCCATGAATAGTTCATCTCTGATCCTTTCATCATGTTCAGACAGAGATTTGGTTGGATCCCATATAACAGGGGGATGAATAACTTGTGTTGCTGGTGCTGTCTTCTTCCTTTTGGCTATGCTTTTCACTCTTTGTGACGATGATCCAGACATGGTGCACCTGTGATACAACAATAAACACAAGAAACCACAATGGTGAAACTGTTAGTTATCAACACATAAAATCTCACAAGTAGATCCTGCAGTCCATAATAAGGATAGAAGTATCCTCTGTTCCCTGTCATATGTCCATGTGTGAAGCATATGCCCAAAATAAAAAATATTGGACACCCCCTCCCCAAATTAAAGGGAAGTGATGTCCTCATGACAAAACAAACCATGCAATCACCAAATAGGGACATGAATTAAAGCAACAAAGGCATTATATAAAAAAAGCACCAGAATTGTTCATAGAAAAGGGGGAAAGAGAATAGAGATTGTTAGGAGTTAAGTACACAGAACTGTTTCATCGCCACATGCGGCGGAAATACCGAATCACACCCAAAAGAAACTAATTGTTTATCACACAACCCATGAAACCAAGCTAAACCAAGGAAACCTTACACCCCAAAGTATTGCGAGGTACATCCAAGACCAATCATAAATCCGCGTCCACCTGGAAGTGGCCGCTCTTTTGTCCCCCCTCCTGTTCCTCCGGTTGTGGCTCTGGCGCTGGTGGAGGGGTCACGTTGTGTTCCCGTTCTCTGGTGGCCATTACCAATGCTGTTAACTTATCCAACTTCTCAGTGTTGGCTTTTAGCACTGGTAGCACCAATGTTTGCAGTGTTTGATGAACCTTGGTCACCATCGTGGCCAGTTCCTCTGCCGCTTTGATGATATTATCCTTGAACATTGAAGGGAGAGAAAAAGAAGCACCAATATGATATTGCGGTTCATGAATGGGGGAACATGATCTAGCCAGTTTTGTCTCGAATTTATTAGCTTGGTCTCGGATGATTGAGAAATTCCCTTCACGAATGAAAGGCATCCTTCCAAATAACACCTTGGTGAAGCAACGTTCATTATTTGGAATAGACAGGTATGCTGAATTCGGTGGTATGGCCCCCATTAAATCAAACAAGTCGGACAACAACCTTGCGTGGGCTAGTTCTGTTCTGTGAGATGACAGGATCAAGTTCCGTACGTTGTGTAGGCAAAAATGAGCTAGGGAGATCAATGGCTTCTCAGTCAGCAAGGCATTAACAACAAACACTTCCTTCACCGTGATGCTAGTGGTGTCGGGATTGTGGGGTAAAATGTTATATAGAACAAGCTTCCAGAGGACCTTGGCAAGAGGCTTTAGATCCTTCCTATGGAATGTGGTGTAGGTCTTGGCTTGAATCGGGGTCAATTCAAAGATGTTCGTATGATATGTCTGCCATACTTCTGGATCAACCACAGGCACCTCCTCATGCTTTCTTCATCCCAAAGCTCAAATTGCAATGGGTCATCCTCACAATCCACTCCATTGTCAAAAACCATGATTTGTTGTATCTTTTCGTCTGTGAGTTCAATCTCGTGCCCCCCTACTATAGCCTGCAAAACCAACGACCCTTGCGTTGCATCCCTATTTCTCTTGACAGTTGCACAAAATTCCTTAAGTGCTTCAGGGTAGATTACATCTTTTTTCCATTCAATTGCCTCCATCCAACTGTCTTACGGAAGCAGTCAATTAAGCCGTAGTCCTTAAACTCCTCACGGTTGACATCCCGCTCTGAGTAGAAATGCACATCATCATCTACCAAAATGGTCTCAGGCTGCGTTGGTGTGGCTTAAGGAACTGGTGTTGCATGGGATGAGGATGAAGATACTCGATTTGCCCGTTTCCTAGTGGCCGGTGTAGCTGGTCGTTTCCTAGCAGAGGCCCGTGTCCTGGCTAAAGAAAAGGGTATGAGTAGTGTTAGATGTGATGCACAAAGTGAGGGATTGCATAAACATCTCATGAAGTGAACACCTAACGTGTTTATATGGAAATGCAATGCAAACAAGTACAAAATTATGCACATTGCTCTCTAAGAAACCATACCCGTTGTGGGTTTTTCAAACTAACTCCTCAAGATCACTCTCAAAAATGCTTTCACGATATGCTTTGTGCATCTATTCACTCACACGGATGATGACCCCTCCCCAACTTAGTCATGAGGAGAAGGGTTACTCCTTTAGTTCTTGAGCCCTACTGTACATAACAACCACACAACTTCTAGGCTAAGATAACCATAATACATGACTTGCACCTTCACGTAGCTACCTGTATTAGCACAAACACACGGTTATTGCACCCCCATTTCCACATTTTACCAATCACATACATTCACAAGAAAAGACCTTGTTCTGATAATAGGAACCCTAACTTCCCTACGCTTCAAATGTGTATGAAATACATGAATGTAAGAAAATTGCAACTCTACACACACATGATCGACACACTCCATGCCAAGAATCGATCAAACATACTATAAGCCCTAATCAGTTCACACAGAACACAAGAAACACTACAAATGCAAGAAGAAACTCGAGATGGTTACCTGATCGACGAAAGAAGGAAATGCGGAAGAAATGGTGTCAACAATGGTGAAAACCGCTTGGCGTCCGCAAAAGGCTCGAGGGCATTTTTGAGAAGAAGGATGACGGTAGGTGTGAATTTATGACGCGGAAAAGAGGTTTAAATGACGGAAAAAAGAAGTAGCGTCCAACACAACGTCTAAAACGGCAAAGCGGCGTCGATGCGGCTGGTTTAAGCATCCCAGGGATGCTATCCTTTTGTTTTGTAATTCCCTCAGCGTCGAGGACGCTCACTAGGACGCCGCGCACTTATGCACTCTTTGGAACTGCACCCAAGCGTCTACCCTGGCGTCGCAGACGTTGCTGTAGCGTCTCACTCCCTAATGAGCGTCGAACCTTCGCTTACACTCTGTTTCGAAATTAATTCCAGCGTCCTAAACGCTCACTAGGACGCTTCTATTCCAATTTCACTCAACACTTGTGCCAAAAACTCTCTAACTTCCACTTGCTCAATAACGAACACTCCCGCTCATTTCTAAATTGAAAATGCGCACTAAACTAACTTAACACAACATTAACCAAAAACAAAAAACAACAATTTACGTAGGGAACACGACTACACTTAGCACGTATAGGAAGCCTTTAAACCACCCAATTACTTGTATGGACGAGTTTAGTCTCGTTAGGGTTTGCAGTGAATATACGCAAAAAATTCGTTACCTGCTTACTTACAGAGATGAATAAGTTGGCTCCTCGAGAGCCACTACCTTAATTAAAGTTCCTTGAACACCCTCAACTCTGATAGGACCTTCAAGATACACCTTAAGCCTATGACCATTCACAGTAAAAGAATGCCAATGCTTAAGGTCTTTGATTTCCACTGCTCCATTCTCATATGCATGAACAACTTCATAGGGTCCCGTCCACTTACTCCTTAGAGTACCTGGAAACAATTTGAGACGTGAGTTGAAAAGCCAAAACTTGTTACCAGCTACGAAATTCATCTTCCTTAAGCACTTGTCATGAAAATGCTTAGTCTTCTCCTTGTAGATCCTTGCACTTTCATATGCTTCCATTCTGATTTCCTCTAGTTCTACCAGCTGAAACTTCCTCATTTTACCTGCATCAGCAATGTCAAAATTAGCATTTCGAATAGCCCAAGTAGCTCTATGCTCTAATTCTACAGGTAAATGACAAGGTTTCCCATAGACCAATCTGTACGGTGACAAGCCAACGGGAGTCTTATATGCAGTCCTGTAAGCCCATAATGCATCATTTAATCTCAAGGACCAATCCTTACGACTAGGCTTTACAGTTTTCTCCAAAATCCTCTTGACCTCCCTATTAGACACCTTAACTTAACCACTTGTTTGTGGGTGATAAGGAGTCGCAACACGGTGAGTGACGCCATAATGTCTCATCATAGTGTGGAACTGAAAATTCTTGAAATGGGTTCCTCCATCGCTAATAATAGCTCTACGAATCCCATGGCGTGAGAAAATATTCTTTTTCACAAACTTACACACCAATTTGTTGTCATTATACTTTGTTGCCTCAGCCTCAACCTACTTAGATACATAGTCTACGACCACTAGAATATACTCAAAACCAAAAGAAACAGGGAAGGGGCCCTTAAAATCTATTCCCCAAACATCAAAGATCTCTACTTCTAAGAAAGGAACCATAGGCATTTGATCTCTCCTGTAAATCCCCCAACCTATTGGCGTCTAAGACAAGATTTCACATACTCATAAGCATCCTTGAACAAGGATGGCCAAAAGAAACCACAATCTAGAACCTTGTGAGTTGTTTTCTTAGCACTAAAATGCCCCCCCACATGCTAAACTATGACAATGAGTAAGGATATCAAGTTGGTCAGTCCTGTAAGCCCATAATGCATCATCTAATCTCAAGGACCAATCCTTACGACTAGGCTTTACAGTTTTCTCCAAAATCCTCTTGACCTCCCTTTTAGACACCTCATCTTAACCACTTGTTTGTGGGTGATAAGGAGTGGCAACACGGTGAGTGACCCCATAATGTCTCATCAAAGTGTGGAACTGAAAATTCTTAAAATGGGTTCCTCCATCGCTAATAATAGCACTGCGAATCCCATGGCGTGAGAAAATATTCTTTTTCACAATCTTACACACCAATTTGTTGTCATTATACTTTGTTGCCTCAGCCTCAACCCACTTAGATACATAGTCTACGACCACTAGAATATACTCAAAACCAAAAGAAACATGGAAGGGGCCCATAAAATCTATTCCCCAAACATCAAAGATCTCTACTTCTAAGAAAGGAACCAAAGGCATTTGATCTCTCTTGTAAATCCCCCCAACCTATTGGCATCTAAGACAAGATTTGACATACTCATAAGCATCCTTGAACAAGGATGGCCAAAAGAAACCACAACCTAGAACCTTGTGAGCTGTTTTCTTAGCACTAAAAGGCTCCCCACATGCTAAACTATGACAATGAGTAAGGATATCTAGTTGGTCAGTCTCCGGGACACATCTCCTAATGAGTTTATCAGCACCAATCTTGAATAAATCTTGGTCGTCCCAGACATAATACTTGGCTTGGGCATAGAAACTCTTCCTCTGCTGAGATGTCCAGTAACTTGGTGTCTTACCTGTTACAAAATAATTAACTAAGTTAGCAAAACAAGGTAATCTAGACACAAACAAAAGTTGCTCATCTAGAAAAGATTCTGTGAGCATTTCAATCGCATTTGGAACCAATGTGGGCAGCCTAGACAGATGATCAGCCACCACATTCTCTGAACCTTTCTTATCTCTTATCTCCAAATCAAACTCTTGCAACAGTAGAATCAACCTTATCAGTCCGGGCTTAGCATCCTTCTTATTCAAGAGGTACTTTAATGCGCTATGATCTGAGTAGATTATCACTTTAGCTCCCCACACATATGCACAAAACATATCTAGAGCATACACTACTGCCAACAACTCCTTCTCTGTAGTAGTGTAGTTTTGTTGAGCTTCTGACAACATCTTGCTGGCATAGTAGATTACAACTGGTTTCTTATCCACTCTCTGGCCCAATACTGCTCCTACCGCAAAGTCACATGAGTCACACATAATCTCAAATGGATTAGTCCAGTCTGGTGACTGGAAAATAGGATCATCAGTGAGCATGGCCTTTAACAACTCAAATGCTTCAGACATGCCTCATCAAATATGAACTCAGCATCTTTCACTAACAAGTGGCACAGTGGTTGGAGATTGTGCTGATATCTTTGATAAATCTTCTGTAAAATCCAGCATGCCCCAAAAAAGACCTAACTCCCTTCACACTTGTTGGTGGTGGTAATGATGATATAAGCTAGATTTTGGCCTTATCCACTTCCATTCCTTTCTCAGAAACAGCATGGCCTAATACAATTCCTTCCTTGACCATAAAATGGCACTTTTCCTAGCTCAGCACCAGATTCATCTCAGTGCACCTCTTCAAAAATTGCTCCAAATGGTGTAGACACACTTCAAAGGTCTTGTCAAAAATGGAAAAGTCGTCCATAAAGATCTGTAAGGAGCCTCCTACAATATCTGAGAATATTTCCATCATGCATCGCTGAAAGGTAGCAGGAGCGTTGCACAATCCGAACGACATTCGTCTATAAACAAATGTCCCATAAGGACAGGTGAATGTGGCTGAATAGGACTTATCCCTTGAGGGTTTAATGTCCTTACGGGACATTTGTGCTTATGGGTGATCAGGGTGAATAGGAATCTGATTGTACCCCGAGTCGCCATCCAAAAAGTAATAATACTTCTGCCTTGTCAACTTTTCAACAATCTAATATATGAAAGGCAAAGGGAAGTGGTCCTTCTACGTAGCCTCATTCAACTTTCTGTAGTCTATGCAGACCCTCCAGCCTGTTACTGGTCTGTTTAGGGCTGACCCACTGGCTGTCGGAAATGGGGTAAATAATACCCGCATCCAACCATTTCAGCACCTCCTTCTTTACCACTTCTATCAAATTCGGAATTTGCGCTTCTGAGTACACAAGTCTTTTAAAAACTTAGCGTAAGCTGGCACTTGCTGCAATGCTTTCACCAGTGGAATGTTGATCCTCACTTGATTGAATATCTCCCACAAATCCTCAATCTGCGGCCCTTTTTTCCTAAACACTGGCCTATTCGGATCCTCTAGAGCTGATGGGTATGGAGGTGTTGGTTCAGGCTTTGGTTGCTCTTCCTATTCTACCACAACTTCTTCAAACTGAACTTTCTTCTTTAGCTTAACCTCTCTCTCAGACTTTGAATGTAGAACTGATTTCCCTCATCAATGATCTTCTTAACATCACTGTCCAACTCTTCCACTTCTGGCATCACCACCTTGTTATCAACCTTCTTTCCACTACGCAAAGTAGTAACTTTCTGCGACTCACTAACTTCATTCAACTCTTCTACCTTATTTACTGTCTACTTCACTTTGCCCTTAGAATACGAAGGATTAACTTGGGTATTGCTTGGTAGTCTACCTTCATCTCTTTTCGTAAGCTGCTCTGCGATATGCCCCATCTGCTTTTCAAAACTGGCCATTAACTTGGTCTGAACATAAGATTGTTGCTTACGATAATCCATTAGCTATTCCATCTTTGAGTCCTTTGGAGCTTCCTGAACAGCACGTTCCTTCTCTTCCTTGGTACCAGATGATGTACCAGCATAGAAGTTCCTACTCAGTGAATATCGATTCCCTTGGTCGAATCTTGGTTTTGCATACTCCACAACCCTCTGATAGTCCCTCCAACGAAAGTTAGGATGACGCCTCCACCCAGGATTGTAAGTTTCTGAGTGAGGGTCAAATCTATCTTGTCCTGGTCGAAATCCAAAAATCTCACCAGCTTGCTCCCCTTGAACATGGTAGCAGAATTCTGAGGTATGAGTATACTCCCCACATGTAACAGACATCACATTCACTCTATGTTCAGTTTACTCCTTCCTCATCAAGACGTCCATCTTCTTGCTAAGAGCCTCCATATTCGAAGTGACATTTCTTTTCCACGCATTGTCAATTCCCAATACTTGGACTCCAACTGATGTATCTGACCCAGCTTGTACCTTATATCCCTTGGCCAGCTGTGCTAGTAATTCTCATGCCTCGTCATGCTCCTTGGCCAAAAATGTACCCCCCCCCCCCCGAGGCTGCTGTGATCATATATCTACTCTCCTGACTAATACCATCAAAAACGTTCTTCACCAGCATCCACTTAGGCACCTCATGATGTGGCGATGCCCACAACATCTCATTCAATCTCTCGAACGCTTCATGGAATTGCTCCCATGGTTTCTGCTTAAAACCAGTAATGTTGTTCCTCTTTTTAGTGGTTTTACTAATTGAGTAAAACTCATTGAGGAAAGCCCTTTTCATCTCCTCCCAATTACGAATGTTTTTCGCGGGTAATGAAGTGAACCAATGCTTGGCCTTGTCCTTCAGAGAAAAATGGAACAATCTCAACTTGAGAGTGTCCACGGGTAGTCTTTGCACTATATTAGCCTTGCAAAGAGCTGAGAATTCGGTAAGGTGATCATATGGCTCTTCACTCTTCATTCCATGAAACTTAGGAATAATGCTGAACAAGTGTGTCTTTATTTCCGGCTCGTTCTCAACTTCAGGGTACTGGATTGGTGACATATCCGGGACGTCACCCAGTTTGTAATGGGACTCCACAGTCCTCCTATCATCCCCCATCTCTGCATTGAGGTTGGTATCACTTTCAGATGCTTCTTAATGTATGGATTGCTATTCTGAATCAGATGTCTCCGTTGTACTTGGATTACCACTACGCCAATAACCTCTATGTAACTTCCTCAATGAATGAGCAGTCCTTTCTATCTCTGTCTCGTGTTGAAGTGGAGAAGTTCGCCTAGAATAACGAGTATGCATATACCTGAGATACACACACATGTGAAGATTCTGAACTTTGCTGTTCAGAATGTTAAAAGAAATAAAAGAAAATACTGAAAATTGACTACAATAAAAAGGAAATAACTAGCTACTATAAACAAGAGTATTTACAGAAACAGTTAATCCAAAACTAATTTAACAAGCTGTTGTCATTCCCCGGCAACGGCGCCATTTTGATTGACCCAGTCGTATGAGTATCAAAAATAACCCAAAACACTATATAGATAGGGTTAGTGAGATCGAATCCACAGGGAAAGTCAGGTCGTTAATTTAGCTCTAGAGATTGTTTGGATTGAAATTGTAATCAGTTCCTTTAAATCAATTACCTACTATCAGTTACTACTATTGCGTTATAACAAATTAGAATTGGATTAAATAGTTTCACGAAAGGAGAATTGGTGTTTGCTCTCTTGTTGTAAATACTATGGCAATTCAGAATGCTAAAGACACAATTTATATGAAGTAATTTGAATTTACAATTTATGCTCTGAAGACAACGTATACCACTCAATTCGTTGTCTTCCTCCCAATAGGAAGTTGGCACAACCAAGGACATTGATATAAAGTGTTCCAAACACATCCATTGCCTATTCTAGTTCATTCACTCAAATGTTGTCCAAATAGCAGATCCCATATAAATGAATTAGCTTTGACAACAAATATTCTAAAAACAATGTATTCAATTCGATTAATTGTCTTCCCCTTCTTTACTGAGTTAGTACAACTAATCATATCACTATACCCTGTTACATACAATGCCCATTGTTTAACAACCATTCATTCATTCTTAAACTGAAATGAATTTAACATTCATTCACACCATAGTATGCAAAGTTAAGAACAAACACCACAATGTATTTAGGCAAGCATAGCTTGTACTAGCATACTAACAATGATTGACATAGATAAAAACATTTAAACTACCAATACTGTGTAAATACAAGGAATCGAATGCCAAATGCTTAATCCATGCTTCGTCTTGTTTTCTCCGCTTGTTCACCTCCTAGAACTGCTCCTCTGTGTGTGTAACCTCAAAATAGCGAACCCCCTCAAATGTGGTAACCGTTTTCTTGAAAAGCGCTGCTCTCGCAGCAACTGACGCACCAGTGTCGATCCCGGCATCCACAACCCTGGTCAGGATGCCGGACCAAGCCTTTGGGACGCTCAGCTTCTGTAATCACCTCCTTTGAATGCTCCTTCAGCGTCTGGGACGCTGCGTTGGACGCCCTGCACGCTTTCACTACTCCAGCTACCAATTTGCTTACTTTTCTTGCCAAACAACTGCAATATACAAATTACATTAGCAGTACCAATTTTCTTACCTTTAACACACTAAAACATAACAAAAACACATAAAAACTGCAGTTGTTCGTATCACTGATCATGTACTCCTATAGCCTTGTTATGGTCCTGACCTAGACTGACTCGGGACTTGATTCGGAGATTTAGTCCTAATCACTTCTTGCGGTCTGACCGACACCGGTATTTTTTTAACAGCTATCCTCGGTGTTGCATTCACATTCCTCTCCGTATGTTGAGAGTTACTTGTGCTAGATATGCTAGGTACTGGTTTTAGGATTGGTTGTTCTTGCTTTCCTAAGTAGGTCTAGACTCTGGTTTAGAGGGTGTAGAGTCCACTTTCTTATAAGGACAGCAAGACGCAACATATCCCTTCTCGTGACATCTAAAGCATGACATCTTATCAATCGGCTTTTTATATGTACCCTTTGATTTAGTGTCTCACTAGTGTCATTTTCTTTCGTTTCAACTATAGTGATAACTTCCTCTTGTTGATTATTAATTTCAGGTTTAGCTTCTCCTAGTGTAGTGTCACTAGTAGACTGCACAAACTTGACTTTCTTAATCTTAGAGGTCGTGTTAGACACCTTAGTTGACTTATCCTTATAAGATTCAGTTCCAGTTGCTACCTCTGATTCGACCGGTTCATTGGTTTTATCCCGAGGTTGAGGCACATAGTTATTGTTGAACGGTGGAGGACTCTCTTGATAACCTGATCCAACTGGTTTCTTAGACTGCCGTTGAGCTTCTAAGATCTTCCCTAGGTTTACAGATGAGTTCCTAAACTTTTCAAGCATACTATTTAACTCAGCAACCTTGACTCTTGATTCTGCTAGTTCTACATCTTTAATGGTAAGTTCTTTGGTTAAAGCTTCAACATGCTCATACATAAGTTTTATCCTAACACATTGTTCACTTAATTTGTCTTTTAGAACTATGACATCCTGGGCATCTGCTTTCAACTTATTCCTTAGATCTTCCTTAATGTCTAAAAGACTAACATTATCTGATTTCAATGATTGGATCTGAGCAGTTAAGTTGTTATGTGTTTCTAGTACTAAGTTTAATCTATCATTTAAAGTAACACTTAAAACACATAAATCATGGAATGTAGAAAAGTTTAGAGTTACCTTTTTGTGATCCGATTCCACGTTTTTCTTGTAGCAGCAAACTCCGTAATGGACTGCTCCTCTGACTTTTCCACCAATAAAGGACTTGTATCATTCTGCTTGTTGTCCTCTGCAACTTCTTCAGCTCTATCATCCCGAGTTTCAGTTACTTCACCCATAAAGGCTCTAACATTTGACTCTGGATGAGTACTCCAATCATAGGTTCCATCAAGCTGTCTGTTAGATGACACATTTGTTAACAGACTAGCGATGACTGCTTGATTTCCAGAACCACTAGATTGATATCTTCCTTGAGTTTGATTCTGATAGTTCTCTACTTTGGGTCTTTGACACTCTCTTGCAAAGTGTACCAATCCTTGGCAATTGCAACACTTAACCTTTGATTTGTCAAACCCAACTTGTTGTTGCCTACGTTCAAATTTCTCCTTGTTCTCTTCATGAACCACTTGACCCTCTGAGTCACCATGGCTAGTTGGCATTGTAGGTCCATTTCCTCCAAGTCATCAGGATCCACATGATCGTAGTCTTCTTCCCATAACGTAGGATCGTTTATCTTCCCTTGAACGCAATTGTCGTACGCTGCGACAAATGAAGCCAAAATAATCAGATGATCTTCAGCCGATTTTGCGCTCATTGGTATCTTTGTGTTTCCTTGAGATGTAGACGATGAATGATTTGGTTTTTCTTCTGGTTTTGAAAACCCTAAGAATGCCCTGCTACTAGATTCCTCTGTCTCCACTGGAATGGATTCTTCTCCCAAGAAGAATGTTGTGGCCCCCGACTTCAGTTCACAAGTAATAGACGGTTTTGACTTTCCAAAATACATTTCTGGATCTTGAACCTGTTCAAACTCCCGTTCTTTCTTCTGTAACTTGAAGTTATAAGCCCTCAGCGTTCCAATTACACCTTCAAGAGTGAGAGTCTCGAACTTCTCTTCATCATGCTTTATTAAAGCTGTGTACATCTCTCATTTTGCCGGTAAAGCATCTAGAATCTTTTGGATCTTCTCAGTCTCTTGATAGTAAACATTATGATTGTCAAACTCAGTTAATAAATGATGGAATCTAGTGATTGTTTCATCTAATGTCTCATTCTTCAACGCCTTGAAAATAGCGAATTGCTGTTTCAGCATCTCAGTTCTACCCTTGCGAACCATTGGATTTCCCTCACACCTGTTCTCTAGAGCATCCCATAGCTCTTTAAAAGTCCTATGATTTCTTAAGGTGTGTAGAATTTCTTGAGGTAACGCCATACGGATAATTGAGAAAGCTCGGTTCTCGGCCTCATAAAGTTTCTTGTCATCATCTTTCATATTCTGATAAGTTAAGACTCTTTGTCGACCCTCTAACTCTTGTATAGGAGGAATATATCCCTCATCGATGCAAATCCACATACGCATGTCGTTGAATCGAGAAAAATCAGCAAACCTATCCTTCCACCATTAGTAGTCCTCCAATTTCAAGAATTTGCTTTGCCTACCTCGTGGTCCATTTCTATGAATATTTGCAAACTAGACATTCTTTCTAAACTTTTTGTTTTCGAACATAAACAATTTAATTTAAAAATTAATTTAAAATAAACCCTTCGACCTTAGGTAAGTTCGAATTAATTTAATTTAAATTAAACCCTTCGACAATGGTTCTCAAAGAGTCTACTGATGCTGAATCAGCAGTCCCTGAATTTAGTCTAGCTGCCTTTGAACATGCATGTTTCATGTCACAATTAGAACCTAAGAAGCACTTGAGGCTTTGAAAGATCCATCTTGGATTGAGGCAATGCAGGAAGAACTACTGCAATTCGAGATTCAGAATGTATGGACTCTAGTTGACTTACCTAGAGGAAAGAGAGATATTGGTACAAGATGGGTGTTCAGAAACAAGAAGGATGAGAGAGGGATAGTAATAAAGAACAAAGCAAGACTGGTAGCACAAGGATACACTCAAGGAGAGGGAATAGATTATGTTGATGTCTTTGCTCCAGTAGCAAGGATAGAAGCCATCAGACTGTTCCTAGCTTATGCCAGCTTCAAAGGCATTTAAGTGTACCAAATGGATGTGAAATCTGCATTGTTGTATGGTACAATCGAAGAAGAGGTCTATGTGTGTCAACCCCCTAGATTTGAGGACTATAAGTATCCAGACAGAGTCTAATAATTAGACAAAGCCCTCTATGGACTCCACCAAGCCCCAAGAGCATGGTATGACACTTTGTCATCATACCTTCTACAAAATGGATTCAAGAAAGGTACTCTGCACAAAACATTGTTCATAAAGTCCATCAAATCTGAGATTTTGCTTGTTCAGATCTATGTTGATGATATCATCTTTGGGTTCACAAATGACAGTCTGTGCAAAGAGTTTGAGACATTGAAGAACAAAAAGTTTCAAATGAGTTCAATGGGAGAACTCACCTTCTTTCTAGGATTGCAGGTCAAGCAGAAACCCACAGGACTTTTTATAAGTCAATCAAAGTATATTAATGACATTCTGGAAAAGTTTGGTTACGAAGATACCAAAGTTGCTAGTACTCCAACGGACACTCACAAGCAGCTTGATGCAGATAAAGATGGGGTAGATGTGGACATTCACCTTGATCCTTGATAGGTTCACTAATGTACCTCACATCTTTTAGACCTGATATAATGTTTGCTGTTTGTGTCTGTGCCAGGTTTCAATGTGCTCCAAGGGACTCACATCTGTTTGCTGTTAAGAGAATTTTTAGATACCTCAAGGGTCAACCACAGTTGGGACTATGGTATCCTAAAGACTTTCCTCTTCAAATAACAGCCAATTCTGACAGTGACTATGGAGGCTGCAACATTGACAGAAAATCCACAACTGGTGGATTTCAATATCTAGGAGCAAGACTTGTCTCTTGGCAGTGCAAAAAGCAAACAACTGTTTCCACCTCATCTACTGAAGCAGAATATGTAGCAACTGCCAGCTGCTGCTCCCAAGTGATGTGGATTCAAAATCAACTGAGAGACTATGGTATGAACTTTCTATCTACTCCTATTTACATTGACAATTCAAGTGCAATAAGCATTGTACAAAATCCAGTGAAATTTCCCAAAACCAAGCACATAGACATTAGATTTCATTTTATAAGAGATTGTAACGAGAAGAAATTAATCCAAGTTACCAAAATTCATACAGATGATCAGTTAGCTGATCTATTTAGAAAACCGTTTGATGTAGGAAGATTCACCTTCCTAGTATCAAATATTGGTATGGTTAATATGGGTTAATTTGTTTTTCATTATCTTCGCTTATTTTATGAAGAATATATTTGTTTCATATGCTTGATTAAGGGGGAGACACTGTTTCATAAGAATACGCCTATTTTTCAACTAACAACTTGAGTCTTTTCTCAAGCTGCTAGTTCATTTCACTCGGACTGTTAGTTGTTTTCACTTGATCTGTCAAAGTGTGCAGGGTAATTCTATAATTTCTTATAAGTGTGTGCGCGGGATTAGATATTTTCGAAATGCCCAAACCTTTAAAGGTCCCATTTTCGTTCTATTGTACTACTAGTTGCAAAAATATCTTCCACGATCTTTTCTTTCTCTCTGAGCGATTCACACGCATCTCTTTCAAACCTTAAATCATCGATTTGATCTTCAATGGAGTTTGTCAAAGAACATAACTGTCTCCCCTACTCTCTCAAACATACTGACATTCAACCATTCCATGACATGATGGACTTCCTTCGAAGTTCCCATATCCATCATGCCCTCCCTGTAAATCCCACCATCTATGTGTCTCATATAAAACAATTCTGGAAATCTTCCAAAGTCAACACCGTCAATGGAGTCACTTCTTTTGCCTCCACAGTCGATGGCAATCCTATTTTCATTACAGAGGAGACCATACGTCATCGTTTGCATCTTCAAGATGCCTTAGGTATAACAGATCTATCCCTCATTCCCTTACATGAAGGACTTTTTGCAATAGGTATAGGGGCCCTACTGATTCGTTTACTTTTTTAAAGCACATTTTGCCCCAAAGTGGAAATATCTTGTGCATATCATTCAACAATGCATAAGTCCCAAAAGAACTGGTTGGTCTGAGTTTTCCTCATACATTGCCACTGCTTTAGTATGTTTATCATATTACTATGGACTTCATAACAAAGCTACCAAAGACATGTCGTCAACATGATGCCATTTGGGTCGTTGTTGACCGATTAACAAAATCTGCTCTCTTCATTCCCACTCGGGAAACCTATTCACTGGACCGTCTTGCCCAGATCTACATGAATGAAATCGTCATCAGGCATGGTGTGCCTACGTCTATTGTCTCTAACCGAGATAGTAGATTCACTTCTAATTTCTGGGCCGCTCTACAAAACGGTCGTGGTACTCGTATCGCAGTGAGTACTGCTTACAGACCTAAATCTGACGGGCAAAGTGAAAGAACTATTTTGACTCTGGAAGACATGCTCAGAGCCTGTGTCATGGATTTGGGTGGTAACTGGGACGATCACCTCCCATTGGTTGAATTCTCCTACAACAATAGGTATTACTCACAAGCAAAATGGCACCGTTGGAGTTTCTGTATGGAAGGAAATGTAGGACTCCAACTTGTTGGAGGGAAACAGGAGAAACTCCAATAGTTGGGCCAGCCTTATTGCAAGAAACAAATGAAAAGATCCAGCTCATTCGATCGCTTTCACAAAGCCATAGAATTTCAAAAGGATGATTGGGTCTACTTAAAGGTTTCTCCGATGAAAGGTGTTACAAGATTCGTAAAGCGAGGAAAGCTATCTCCTCGATTTGTAGGACCCTTTAGCATCAATGAAAAGGTTGGGAATCAGTCCTATCACTTGGACTTATTAGATGAGATAGCAGGAGTTGACCAGATCATTCATATAGGTTACATATGAAAGACTATGGTGCCCGAGAGGGAACCATGGATTGATCATTTAGAAATTAGGGTTGATGAACGGCTAAGGTTTGTTGATGAGCCGGAGTGCATTTTGGAATCAAAAGACAAGAAACTTCGCAACAAAGATATCAAAATGGTGCTGGTCAGGAGGAAGTATCATAAGGGAGCTAACCACACTTGGGAATCAGAAGAAGACATGAAGACTAAGTACCCAAGTCTGTTTAGTGCAGCATGACTTCGCGGACGAAGTATAGGCGTAGTGGAGCCCATGCTGTAACATCCCTACATTTCAATTATTTGTAAATTGACAATTTAAGACTCAATTATTGTAATAATGGATTATTATATCAATTTAAACGAATTTCAATCACAATTTTAAAAATGAGAAAAGATGAGGAAAAATCCTCATCGTTGTTTTTTGAGCAAGCAAACAATAAGGAACCGACATCGGTTAGAATACTAGCAACGGTCAAAGAATTTTTAAAATTTATAAATGATGAGGAGAAATCCTCATGGTAGTTTTCTGAGCGAACATAACCATGAGAAACCGATCCAAAGATTTAAAATCGGTTTTATTGTGAAAATACGAAGTTCAGGGGTGTAATGTGCAAATAGGTAAAAATAACAAATTAAAAGGGGAGAAAACCCTCATTATGGTCTTTCACTTTCTCTCTCTACACTCTCTCATATTTTTTCTCTCTATCTCAAAAAGAAACCCACAGTTTCTTTTCAAGTGGAAATCAAAATCATTAAAGAACATTAAATCAAGGTAACACTTGCTCAAATTTATGAATTTTTTGAGTTTTGGTTCGGTTTTGGAAAAATTTGAATCATACGATTTGGGTTCCAAATGTTAATGCATGCTAGAAATTATTGTTGCAATGTAAAAATCGAGTAGTGGTGATGCAATGTACCAAATTTCAGATTCAGATTCGTATTCTAAGTTTGATTTTTGAAATTAGTGTGTGTTTTAGTGTGTGTGTGTTCATCGACTGGGTGAAAATTTGGACAAATGTGGAATATTTTTGTACATTAGTGATATGCTTTAAGTTAAAAATGTGTATTTAAGTTCATATCTATAATTTAAGATACAAAAACATGCAAAAATGGTCAAAAAGTATATTCTGGAAATTATGGAAAATTTATAAGTATGAACTCGGACCTGATGAACACGGTTCGGCCCAACCGAGTTCAGGCCCCATCCCAATTCGGACCCCTACCCAATTCGGACCCATATACCCAATTCGGACCCATCCCAATTCGGACCAAGGAACAATCAGAATTCGGATGAATAGTGTACAGACTAGATTACAAGTGATGGACCTCGGACCATATGGATTTCGGATCATCCGAATTCGGATATGGTACGAATTCAGTACAAATTTTATTTAAATTTCAGAATTTTAAGTTTTAAGCAATTACTGACATTAAAATACTATTACACTAACATTTATTGACATAGAAACCACTGTGAGGAATAGATTATCATTCTAACATTTATTGTCTTTGCATTCACGTTTTACATATTCAATGGCATGTTCACATTGTTCATATACATCAATTGGCACTCATGAATGATTTGTTGTAATGATGCACACTCGTACTTGACATGTAACACACATGCAGCCAGCGTTCATTTGAAAGTGCATCTATTTACATCATGCTTGCACTGCATGATCATTACTTCAGAATCTAATGCGACCTGGACTGGGGCTGACAGCAGGCCACTGTTGGGGACTGATCATCCCACTCGTTATCCTGGTCAGGTTCGGTACATCCCTGATCAGCAATTGAACTGCCAACCTCATGCTTGCACTGCATGGTTTTCACATACTACGAGGCTTACACTGCCTGTTTACACACTATGCTTGTAAAGATATATATGTTGAATGTATAATCTGTTATCTCACTTAGCAAATTAGCATACTGTTGACTCACAATTTTTTTCAGGTAAAGGCAAAGGTGTGGTTGGACCTTCTACATAAGAAACTTTCAATTCAATATCCTGGAGACTCTAGAAGCTATTGGTACACAGATGTTTGTAGCTTTGTGCTGGGATTTGTTACTTTTAAAACACTATACGATGTTGTAATAGTTAGACTTAATCACTGTAGACATGTACTTTTATTGATTTAGTGTGGAACTGCTTAAATATGAATTAAACCTCAATTTTAATTTTCATGTTATTCATTGGGTTGTGTGTTGATCCTGGTGATTCCAAATATTATACTATCAAATAATGAGGAAATCACACGGCCCAATGTACCGCGGTCCAATCTTACCCCGTTTCCAAAATCGAATAATTCCCTTCCAGGGCCAGACTTTCAGCATCACGGAGTCTCCAACCTAGAACTCCAACTCTGACATCCGGAGATCAGCATAGTTGTTCTGCCGGCTCTAAGTTGTTCTTATCCGCTCCTGAATCATAGCGACCTTATCGTTGTTCTCCTGCAGAACCTCGGGCACGCTGATACGACGCTCCCCAACCTCACCCATACACAAACATCAAGCACTTTCGCCCATAGAGAGCCTCAAACGGAGGCATGCCAATAGACGCATGGTAGCTGTTATTATAAGAAAACTCTACAAGCGGCAAATGTAAATCCCAGCTACCCCCGAATTCAATAAAGGCATGCTCGAAGCATGTCCTCCGATGTCAGATTCGTCCGCTTTGTCAGACCCCCCATGTCTGAGGATGATACGCAGTAGTCAGCTGAACACGGGTGCCAAACACTCTCTGGAGGCTCTGCCAGAACCGTGACACGAACCGACTATCTCTATCAGAAGTAATTGATCTCCGGACACCATGTGTCGCTACTATCTCATTGATGTAGAGGCACGCTCTCTGATCTATCAATATAGTCCCGCCGAAAAGATAAGAAAGGAGCACTCTTCGTGAGCCGATAAACAATGGCCCAAATCAGCATAGTCCTCGGAAGTCACTCATTGAAATCCATAGTGATCTATAACGGCTGAAGTCTGCCATGAGGCTTGTAGTGCTCACTCTTAACCCTCAAACACGTCATACACGCCTCAACATATTCCCCCACGTCCATATTCATCCCTGTCCACCAATAATGAACTTATAGATCACTGTACATCTTCGTGCTGCCCGGATTATTCGATAAACTAGACTTATAGGAATCGTTTAGAATCAACTGTCTCAAATTCCCTACTCTAGGAACCCATACTCAGTCACGGAGGGCCATCAATCCCCCTGTCATCTTAAATCAGTAACTGAAGCTGCCCTGCTAATCTCTCCCTCCACACATTCCCTTCTCTCAACCCTTCCTCCTGAGCCGATTGCAAACTGTCTATCAAAGTCGACGTGACCTCCAATCTGGAAGCTCTAGACGTAACCGTCTGCTCGTAGGACCTTCTGCTCAAAGCGTCTGCCACCACATTGGCTTTCCCTTGGTGCAACTGAATATCATATTAATGATCCTTCTGGAGCTCCATACTACGCCTCTGTCTCACGTTCAGCTCCCTCTGGCTGAACAGGTACTGCAAACTCTTATGATCGCTTTACACTGTAAATCTCATCCCAGAAAGATAAAGACGTCTTATCTTCAAGGCAAAGACGATGTCATCCAACTCCAGATCATGCACTGGCAGGCTCAGCTCATAGCTCCGCAACTTCCTCAAGGCGTACGCAATCACCTTACCTCTTTGGATCAGCACACATCCTAACCCGGTAAACGAAGCGTTACAATACACGGCGAAGTCCTCTGATCCCTCTAGCAATGCTAGAATCGGAGCCCTACACAACCGATCGTTCAACTCTAGAAATGCGCTCTCCTGCTCCTCAACCCATACAAACGACACAGACTGCCGCGCTTGCATCGTCAACGGCACTGCAATTCGTAAAAAGTTCCCGATAAACCGCCTATATGATCCAGCTATGCTCAAGAAACTCCGAACCTCTAACACAAATGTGGGCTGGACCCAAATCATAATCGCTTCGATCTTCGACGGATCCACCTTCACCCCCTCACTCGTCACCATGTGTCCTAAGAACTACACCTCTTAAAGCTAGAACTAACACTTTGAAAACTTGGCGTATAGCCTCTCTCACTGCATGGTGCTCAAAACCTCTCTCAGATGCATGTTCCTCGAACAGATCAGTATATCATCGATAAATACTATAACAAAACGATCGATCATCAGCCTACATACCCTATTCATCAGGTCCATGAATGCTGCTGGGGCGTTAGTCAGCCGAAACGGCATGACTAAGAATTAGTAATGATAAAATCTGGTCCTGAACGTCGTCTTCAACACATCTTCATCTCAAACATGCAGCTGATGATACCCAGAATGCAGATCATTCTTAGAGATGTAAGTCACCCCCTGCAACTGATGGAACAGGTCATCAATCCCCGGCAAGGGATAATGATTCTTCACCTTTACCCTATAAACCTCCCCATAGTCTATACATATACGCATCGTGCCGTCCTTCTTCTTCACGAATAGCACGGGGGCTCCCTATGGAGAAGAACCAACTCGAATGACCCCACAATCCAGTATATCATACAGCTGCATCATCATCTCGCGCATCTCGGTAGGGGCTAACTGATAAGGCGTGCGTGCAATAGGCACTGCTCCAGGGGCTAGGTCGATCCGAAACGTGACCTGCCGATTAGGCGGCAGCCCCGTCAACTCATCAGGGAATACTTCCGAGAAAGCTCTAACCACTTGCACGTCGCCGATCTCCCTCTTCTCCTTCTTCGCATATACCACATAAGCTAAAAAAGTGGCATATCTCTTCGCTACATATCTCTGTGATCGCGCCATTGACACAATGCTCATCTCTCCTCGGCGCCTCTCCGCGTACACAGTCGTTGAATCAGGCTCAGAAATCGGGATCTGAATCATCTTCTTAGAGCAGAAGTTATCTGCCTGACGCGTTGTCTGCTACTCCAAGCCTATAATAGCATCAGAACTACTAATCTTCATAGGCATCAAATCCACAGTGAATCGATGGTCGTCTATCTCTAATACACACTCTCTATAAACTAGACTCACTAACACGGTACTCCCATCGACTCGCTCGACAATGACAGGAACAGAATACTCAGATGAAGGCACATAAAAATAACCACAAAAGATGCGGACACATATGATCGATCGGATCCCAAATCAAATAAAATTAAGGCACGTAGTCCGTTAAGGATAAACGTAACTGAAACAGCATTAGGCGACTCCCTCGCGTCCTCAGCAGTAGCATGATAAACTCTGACACGGGCTCTAGGTCCTACACCTCCCCAATGAGGTGTTGATGATGATCCCGATGCCCCCAGCTCTACTCGAACTTGACCCTGGAAACCTTGCCCCTGTATTCGGACAGTCCCGCGACATATGACATGGCTTCCCACATTGGTAGGAGAGTGACTCCAGTGATGTGCATGCAATAGTAGTGTGGCTAAACTGGCCACATCTGAATCAACGGAGGTGCACGGGGGCACATGACCCTGCATGATGGTGATGACACTGCTGACAGTCTCTCTCAGTCCCTGTCGGATTCCCCAGCCTACTCCCAGAACCCCTAGATCCCCTACAAACACTGTTGTGTCTCTGACTGGGCCTCTGACTCTAACCATGCTGTCTCTGCCCCAGACTGCCTCTCATCCCGGCCCTGGCCTCGCCAGGCCACTAAACTCTGTCCCCGCAGCTCTGAGTATTGTCCCTGTCTTCTCTCTTTATAAAACCTCGAAGATCTTGAACTCTGACCCTACCCTAGTCGGCTCTACCCCCTGTCGCTGAGGCGTCGGCTGCTCTCTCTGTCTCTCAATCTCCCTCTCTTGCCGGCGTGCATACTCCATCACATATGAAAAGGTGGGGTCACACAACATCCCCCCAAACTCCCTAATATCATACCTCAACCCCTCGATGAACATGTTGACCTTACGGTCCTCGGTAGCCACCTGGTGTGGCGCAAACTGAGCTCTGTCATTGAAGACATCTATATACTCCTGAACCGTCATCCATCCCTGCTGCAGAGGAATGAACTCACGCTCCATCTCACATCGTGTATCCTGTGGACAATACTGCAGCTAAACTCAGTGTGGAACTCCTCCCGTGTCATCAAATGGGCCTCATCATCAAATAGGCCTCATTAACCCCTCGGGCGCTCACAACTGAACTCCACCATCGCAACACTCCTCCCTTCAGCAGATAGGAGGCATAACTCACCCTGTCAGCACGGTCAACATGGGAATGTGCAATGCCGCCTCAATCTCTCGTAGCCAATCGAGTGCCTTTGAGGCACCAACTCCTCCAGAGAACCAACCCCAGAATTCTGCCCACCCTCTAGCGGAGGAAATACACCCTGACCCTGCCCGCACCCTGCGCTGTGAAGCACTCATCAAATTACTAACCTATCACAGAATAAAGGTCCGATCGACGCACATACTCGTCACTGATAGAGTCATCTCCCTGAGGCCCGCTGTCTTGACGTTCCATACTCACCTGCACAATAAAGATAATAACGCATATTAACTCTACATAACGCTACACAGTAGTCGTTTATCACCTAGGAGATCTACTTCGGATTACAATCCAAGAATCTTGACTATGTGGTTTAAGCTTAAGCATCCACTAGATACTTAATCTGTTAAGCCTAGGCTATGATACCAAGCTTGTAACACCCTCGAACTAATTCCCAATGCAAAATAAATAACACTTCAACAGGAATATATTATAATAATCCCTAACTGTTCCCAATATATACACGTGAAAACCTCAATAATTTAGAACTTCAATTTACATATCAAGTCACAGATCCCTTGTTTAATATACACAATATCCGAATCATATTTACACAGTCCCCAAAATATAACTACATCTAAGGAAGGTAGCTAACTCCTCGTATGAGCATATGTAAACCTACTTTTGTCCAACAGACCTGCTAACACTCCGATCACCTGAGATATACACATATAGATACACGGGTCAGCTAAAGCTGGTGAGAATGCTAATGTTAGGTGTACGATTATAAAAACTCAGTAATAAAGTGTTCAACGTTCTCTAGTAAACAAGTATATGAGATCCAACAAGATAGCTCAGATAGGTACTCAACCCGAGTGGACGAATCCATGTACCCAAATCCCTAGACCGCACAAAGCGGTCGTCAGGAGCTCAAAAGGGAATCGGGAGCGACCCGACCCCTGCCCAGCCGCGCGGTTTAGTAGCTCGGTAGCTCAAGTGTCCCAAATCTCATAGAAACAAACACTGTTCACAATAAAGGTCGATAATACATGTATGATAATATCTCGCTAAAAGCTCGTAGTAAAACTCATAGTAATCTTTTAAAAAAACTCAGTAAAAGATCATGCAAGTATTAATTAAATAATCGTACAAATAACTCAGAAAAACATGCGAACTCACTTGACCCTTGAAATTCACTCCTTAAGTCTCGGTTCCCTGACCGTATCCCCAACCCTATCAACTCGAGACCCTGAAATCACAATATATTACTTGATATCACTATCACAAATCAATAAGTCTATACAAAATTCCCAAGGAACACACATATAAGCCCATATAGAAAACCACAAGACTCACAAAGCCCAAAACCCTAACCGGATCGCGGCCGCGCTCACAGAGTCGCGGTTGCGCTGACCATCGCAATCGCGGTCGCGCTTCCCTATCTCAGCCGCACTTATCGATGCGTCCACGCCTAAAACAGAACCGCCCGCGACCCATCACGTCCAGGGCAACGCGGCCCGAGCTTATCCTAAGAATATCGCGGCCCGTAATCAGGGGATCGTGGGCGCGCTCTGTGACACCCTTGCCACATTAACCACCAATTACCATTCACCCAGGATTATTCACCAACAAACATATATATAATGATCTGATACCTTAATTAAAGTGCGGAAGCAAAATACATAATAAAATAATACAAATGTGTCAAACACCCTATGGTGCTACATAGGTTACACATCTAAGTCTACAAATCCAAATGTATTACATCATCCCCAAAATTATTACAACATTGTTTCCATAGAACAAATACCAAGATAAACAGTCGAAATCTTCAAGTCACTTCAATAAACGTCCTAGCTAGACGGTCCCGCAGCGGATTTCCCTTTTCCTGTAAAAATTCAACAACTGAAGGGGTAAGCTAAAGCTTAGTGAATACCATATGATTTTACACATTCTACAAATCATTATGATGCCACCCAGGGTAACCGCGGTAACACATACCGTATACCCCACACGTACTCCAAGTACGCAAACCCGAGCCGCAGCTCCTTCGAGCTGACACTCGGCATAAGAACAACCAACCATCTGAGGCAGACATTACATCGGGGATGACCTACTGTCTATCCTGACCACAGAGGTGTCAAACTCTTGGTCATATAGCACAGTAACATCAGAGTACAGATGCGACCACGCAGGTCCATCGAAAAGATGCACAACAAATGAACGGACATGCAACAAATATGAATGTGCATCAACATAAACGCATGTTAGTAGAATGCCAAACGAACATGAAACAACATGCCTCAGCAGGCAATGCAAACATAATGCAGATGCAGCAATGTTAAAATCAAAGGTACTCACAGTGGGTGCGTTATTATCTTTATTCAAATTTTATTTCTCCTCGGGATTTCAACCGGATCAACCAAGTACCCCACTGTGGGTTAAACAACACCACAAGGGACCTGTAAGTCATTTGTAACAACACATTGTGTTAATATCTTGTTTAATTCCATAAAACTTAATTTTTATAAGTTTTTACCATTTTTGATCCTAAATTCGGATCCATGTCCGAATTCGGACCCCACCCGAATTCGGACCCCCAATTCGGTTCTCGTATGAATTCTAATTCGGTCCACCTATATGCCCCAATTCGGACACCTTTTAATTTCGGACCACATGCTAGTTCGGACCATATCCGAATTCGGTCTCCAACCGAATTCGGACCCTCATCCGAATTCCAACACTTAGAAATATTTTCTTTCAGTTTTGATAAATCAACTTTTCAGGACCCATCCGAATTCGGGCCCTATCCGAATTCGTATTCCTACCGACGTACAACACTTGTAAATTTTTCTATATTAAATATCCTGAAGTTTGGGCCTCATCCGAATTCGGACCTGATCCGAGTTCATCTCGGATCCGAATTCGGATCCCACTGTGTTCATACTTGTGCAGTTTTGTCAATTTCAGATTTAATTCCATCGTTTTTGGTACCAGTTCAATACATGGAATAACTTACACAAACTAAAATACATCTATTTTCAACACTTTTAACACTAATAATAACACTATTACATATCAAATAAAACCCACTATGCTCATTTTGTTCCATCCGTAGAACACACACACTAAAACACACACGAATCTCTAAAAATCGTACTTAGAGGCTGAATCAGGATCTGAAATTTGATACATATCATCCTAAACACCCGATTTAAACATATTCATAACAATAACGAACATGCATTAACATTTGCTATTCCAATCTATAATTTCGGATTTTTTACAAAACCGAACACAAAACCATCAATTTTGAAGAATTTGTGAAATGTTTACCTCAATTCGTTAATTGCAGATGTGATAGTTCCTTGTGTGCAACCTTGATTTCAATTTTCAGACTTCGAATCCACTATTTTTATGATCTTCAGTTTGTAGAGGGAGAGAGAGCCGAGAGATGAGAGATTGTAGAGAGAGAGTGTGATATTTCAAATGAAAGACCCCTTGGTCTTTTATTCCAAAATTCCAACTTTAGCATTTTTAGTCTCTCAACTTATCTGGTTCCATAAAATACTGATTTTTGATTATATAAATAAAGAATCCATCTTTATTTACTATCCCTAATAATTAAATAATTATTTTCACTTAATAAATTGAAATTTCTAAATTTCCAAACAATACAACAAACTTTATAATTAATCCAAATTCCGTACCAACTTTCATAAATCAACTTAACTTACAAATTTAAACTTAATAAACTTCAATTATAATAATTTTAATCCGAGGATGTTACAGCATGGGCTCCACCACGCTCAACATCGTCCTCGAAGTTACTCGGATTCGAACAGTTTCGGATATTTCTTCAACATCTCAGATTTAGGCTCCCAGGTATGATTCGCTCCTTTGTGATGCTTCCAACGTACAAGCACTATTTTAATTTCTTTGCTTCTCAACTTCTTTACTTTCGTATCTAACACACACTCCGGCTCTTCAACATACCGGAGCCTTTCGTCAATCTGTAGCTCGGTGTGATCAGCCCAATCCTCGTTTTCGGTTGTAAACGACTTTCTAAGGTTCCCCACATGGAACACCGGGTGTATGCCCGACATTTCTTCAGGTAACTCCAAACGATACGATTGATTTCCTATTTTCTCAGTAATCCTGAATGGTCCGACGAATCTCGGAGCCAACTTTCCTCTCTTTACAAAACGTGTAACACCTCTCATAGGTGACACCTTCAAATATACCCAATCATTCACATCAAAACTGATTGGTTTGTGCCTCCTGTCGTAATAACTCTTCTGACGATCCTGGGCCGCTTTCATATTCTGTCTCACCAACTGAATCTTCTCATTCGTTTCCTGCAATAATGCCGGCCCAGCAATCGGCGTTTCTCCGGTTTCCCTCCAACATGTAGGAGTCCTACACCTTCTCCCATACAATGCCTCAAACGGCGCTTTCTTGATCGTCGCGTGGTAACTGTTATTATACGAAAATTCGATCAGTGGCAAACGATCGTCCCAATTGCCACCGAGGTCTAACACACACGACCGCATCATATCTTCGAGTGTTAGGATGGTCCTTTCACTTTGACCATCGGTTTGCGGACGGTAAGCCGTTCTCATAGCAATCCTCGATCCTAACCCTTCTTGTAATGCCGACCAAAAGTTGGAAGTAAATCGGCTGTCACGATCAGATACAATGGACTTAGGTACTCCATGTCTCGAAACAATCTCATCCAAGTAAATCTGAGCTAACTTTTCCAGTGAATAACTTTCTCTTATTGGAATGAAGTGTGCCGACTTGGTTAATCTATCAACGATTACCCATACCGCATCGTGTTGACGCCTAGTTTTCGGCAACTTTGTGACAAAGTCCATCGTGATATGCTCCCACTTCCATTCCGGAATGGGAAGCGGTTGCAAACTACCGTAAGGTTGTTGGTGTTCGGCTTTCACTAACCGACAAGTCCTGCATCTTTCCACGTACTGACCTATGTCTTTCTTTAATCCGGGCCACCAGAAGTCTGCTTTCAGCTCGTTGTACATCTTTGTGCTCCCGGGATGTACAGAAAACTTAGACTGATGAGCTTCTTCTATTATCACATTTCTCATGCCTCCATACTTTGGCACCCAGATTCTCCCATATATACCTTTCAAACCCGATTCACTTGTTTCCATATCCTTAATCTGTGCTCTTATATCTTCAGCACCAACATTCTCGTCTTTCAAGGCTTCCTCTTGAGCGGCCTTGACATCATCAATAATAGTGGATGTTAACATAGTAGATGTCAACATGTAACAGCAATCCTTGGCATATGCTTTGCGACTCAAAGCATCGGCTACCACGTTAGCCTTTCCAGGATGGTAAAGGATTTCACAGTCATAATCCTTTATTAGTTCCATCGAACGTCTCTGTCTCATGTTAAGTTCTTTCTGGCTGAAAATGTATTTCAGGCTCTTATGATCCGTGTATAACTGACACTTAGTCCCATATAGATAGTGCCTCCACAATTTTAACGCAAACGTAACTGCAGTCAACTCCAAGTCATGAGTTGAATAATTCTTCTCGTGTTGCTTTAACTGTCTCGAAGCATAAGCTATAACTTTTCCACGTTGCATCAATACTGCACCAAGTCCCAACCTCGAAGCATCTGTGTATACAACAAAGTCCTCATTACCCTCTGGTAGGGCAAGTATCGGTGCTTCGCTTAAAGTCTTCTTCAAAACATCAAACGCTTCTTGCTGCACAGTTTCCCATACAAACGGTGCATTCTTCTTCGTCAACACCGTCAAAGGAACGGCAATTTTCGAAAAGTCCTTTATAAATCTCCTATAGTAGCCCGCCAACCCCAGAAAACTTCTGACTTCAGTAGCTGAACGAGGCGGCTCCCAGTTTCTTACCGCTTCTACCTTAGCCGGATCTACTGAAATTCCGGCCCCCGAAATTACATGCCCTAAAAACTGAATCTGTTGCAGCCAAAACTCACATTTTGAGAACTTGGCATACAACTTCTCTTTTCTTAGCAATTCCAGCAATTCCCTTAAATGATCAGCATGTTCGGCTTCAGACTTAGAGTATACTAAAATGTCATCGATAAACACAATTACCGATTTATCCAACATCGATCTACATACTCTATTCATTAAATCCATAAACACTGCCGGGGCATTGGTTAAACCGAAAGGCATCACCAGAAACTCGTAATGCCCATACCGAGTCCTGAAGGCTGTCTTTGGCACATCTTCCTCTCGAACCTTCAATTGATGATATCCCGATCTCAGATCAATCTTAGAAAACATACAAGCTCTATGTAACTGGTCAAACAAGTCATCTATCCTTGGCAATGGATACTTGTTCTTTATTGTCAACTTATTCAGCTCCCGGTAATCGATGCACATTCGCATTGTGCCATCCTTCTTTTTCACAAACAAAACAGGGGCTCCCCACGGCGATGAACTTGGTCGAATAAAACCCTTGTCCAACAACTCCTGGAGTTGTGTCATCATCTCTTTCATCTCGGTTGGGGCAAGGCGATAAGGAGAACGAGCTACCGGTGCAGCTCCAGGGATCAGATCAATTCTAAATTCCACTTGTCTCTCAGGCGGCACGCCAGACAAGTCTTCCGGAAACACATCCGAGAATTGTGAAACAACAGGCACATCGGCCAACGTCTTCTTCTCAGCCTTGGCATCTATAGCATATGCCAGGTAGGCGTCACATCCCTTTGCAACAAGCTTTCGAGCTTTTGCAACAGTCAACAAACACAGATCCCCACTTCTCCTATCCCCATAAATGCAAATCTCACGCCCCTCTGGAGTAGTTATCTTTATCATTCGCTTCTTACATACTATGTGGGCTTCATTCTCTATCAACCAATCCATCCCGATAATCACATCAAACTCACTGAATTCTATCGGAATCAGATCTAAATTGAAGACTACATCTTCAATTACTAACGTGCAATTACGGTATACATGATCTACCTTGACTAAAGTATTGCTAGCAGTTTCAATATCAAGTATAGCAGATAACTTAGACAGTGGCATAGCAAGTTGTTGTGCAAAAGCAGTAGACACGAAAGAACGGTTGGCACCCGAATCAAATAGAATTCGTGCAGGCATGGAATTTACAATAAACATACCCGTGACCACCTCTGGGTTTTCCCTAGCTTCCTCTGCAGTGATTTGAAAGGCACGAGCCGGTGCCCTTTGTGACTGACCCCGACCTCGGTTAACTGAACCACCGCTTGAACCTCCCGAAGATCGTGTTGATGTTGGAGCAGTAGCTGCTGGAGCATTCTTTCGACAATTTCTACTATAGTGCCCCCACACTCCACATTTATGGCAGGCATCTGATCTTCGTGGACATTCATTCTGAAAGTGGCCCAACTCTCCGCAGCAAAAACATGCACGCCCGTTTGTGCACTTGCCGAAGTGTTCTAGATGACACTTGTTACAATACTGTGGCTCGGTGTTGATAGAGTATGCACGAGCACGACCGGAAGAACTAGACTGTCGACGAAAGGACTGTTGTGGCGAGTACTGCGAAGATCGTGAAGAACCAGAATAACCTCCTTCGCGTTGGCGTTTTGGTGGTGAAGGTTGAGTTAGATTAGCTGAGGCAGCAGCGGACCCCATCACGTAACCAGACATACTTAAAATCTGTTCCACATTTCTGGTGGCTTCCAATAGACCAGCAAATGTGGGGTAGCGTACATTGCTCATCACCCTCCGAATCTCCAAATCAAGACCAGCCTCAAACCTGGTCACTTTCCTTTCCTCGGTATCCACTTGATGAGGCGCGAACAAACTTAGCCTCGTGAACTCCACGGCATACTGGGACACAGACTTAGTCCCTTGAATCAGCGTCATGAATTTAGCCTCCAATCTTCGGCGCTCATCGGCCGGGCAGTACTGCTGAGTGAAAACTTCAGTGAACTCAGCCCATTTCATTACAGCAACCTTCTCCATTGTTAGTGCATTCACCATCGAGTTCCACCACATTATTGCGTCTTTGGTGAACATGGCAGTAGCGAATCGGACCATATCCTTCTCAGCACAATCGCTGATTCGGAAAGTCCTTTCTGTAGCTGTTATCCACTCCAGTGCAGTAACAGCATCCCCCAACCCAGTAAATTCAACGGCTCCATTTCCCTTAAAGTCCTTGAAACGACAACCCCTGGGCTTATTAGATGACCCAGTGTTGTCATCTTGCTCGTCATTATTTCCCTCTCTTTCCTTATTCCTTCTTTTCTCTTCTCTTCGCTTAGCTTCGGCCTCATCTCGAGCCCGAAATTGATCTTGTATCATCTCTCTTTGCTCAGCCATCATGGCTAGCATCATTTCTCTCGTCTCTTCAGGTGTCATTCCTCCTCCAGACATGTTCTGAAATACGAAACATATAATTTATTTAGTAATATGTCATTTATTTATAGACACCACCCAATTGTCCCGTATGATAGTTAATGTTCTTATGATTACTAGATCGTAACCTATCTTAGTTCAGATCATTACTTAGAATACTACATGTCAACACTTAATGTTTGAGACCAAGACCTCACGGACACTTGAATCTCAAACTACTGCTCTGATACCATAAGCTGTGACACCCTTGCCACATTAACCACCAATTACCATTCACCCAGGATTATTCACCAACAAACAGATATATAATGATCTGATACCTTAATTAAAGTGCGGAAGCAAAATACATAATAAAATAATACAAATGTGTCAAACACCCTATGGTGCTACATAGGTTACACATCTAAGTCTACAAATCCAAATGTATTAGATCATCCCCAAAATTATTACAACATTGTTTCCATAGAACAAATACCAAGATAAACAGTGGAAATCTTCAAGTCACTTCAATAAACGTCCTAGCTAGACGGTCCCGCAGCGGATTTCCCTTTTCCTGTAAAAATTCAACAACTGAAGGGGTAAGCTAAAGCTTAGTGAATACCATATGATTTTACACATTCTACAAATCATTATGATCCCACCCAGGGTAACCGCGGTAACACATACCGTATACCCCACACGTACTCCAAGTACGCAAACCCGAGCCGCAGCTCCTTCGAGCTGACACTCGGCATAAGAACAACCAACCATCTGAGGCAGACATTACATCGGGGATGACCTACTGTCTATCCTGACCACAGAGGTGTCAAACTCTTGGTCATATAGCACAGTAACATCAGAGTACAGATGCGACCACGCAGGTCCATCGAAAAGATGCACAACAAATGAACGGACATGCAACAAATATGAATGTGCATCAACATAAACGCATGTTAGTAGAATGCCAAACGAACATGAAACAACATGCCTCAGCAGGCAATGCAAACATAATGCAGATGCAGCAATGTTAAAATCAAAGGTACTCACAGTGGGTGCGTTATTATCTTTATTCAAATTTTTATTTCTCCTCGGGATTTCAACCGGATCAACCAAGTACCCCACTGTGGGTTAAACAACACCACAAGGGACCTGTAAGTCATTTGTAACAACACATTGTGTTAATATCTTGTTTAATTCCATAAAACTTAATTTTTATAAGTTTTTACCATTTTTGATCCTAAATTCGGATCCATGTCCGAATTCGGACCCCACCCGAATTCGGACCCCCAATTCGGTTCTCGTATGAATTCTAATTCGGTCCACCTATATGCCCCAATTCGGACACCTTTTAATTTCGGACCACATGCTAGTTCGGACCATATCCGAATTCGGTCTCCAACCGAATTCGGACCCTCATCCGAATTCCAACACTTAGAAATATTTTCTTTCAGTTTTGATAAATCAACTTTTCAGGACCCATCCGAATTCGGGCCCTATCCGAATTCGTATTCCTACCGACGTACAACACTTGTAAATTTTTCTATATTAAATATCCTGATGTTTGGGCCTCATCCGAATTCGGACCTGATCCGAGTTCATCTCGGATCCGAATTCGGATCCCACTGTGTTCATACTTGTGCAGTTTTGTCAATTTCAGATTTAATTCCATCGTTTTTGGTACTAGTTCAATACATGGAATAACTTACACAAACTAAAATACATCTATTTTCAACACTTTTAACACTAATAATAACACTATTACATATCAAATAAAACCCATTATGCTCATTTTGTTCCATCCGTAGAACACACACACTAAAACACACACGAATCTCTAAAAATCGTACTTAGAGGCTGAATCAGGATCTGAAATTTGATACATATCATCCTAAACACCCGATTTAAACATATTCATAACAATAACGAACATGCATTAACATTTGCTATTCCAATCTATAATTTCGGATTTTTTACAAAACCGAACACAAAACCATCAATTTTGAAGAATTTGTGAAATGTTTACCTCAATTCGTTAATTGCAGATGTGATAGTTCCTTGTGTGCAACCTTGATTTCAATTTTCAGACTTCGAATCCATGATTTTTATGATCTTCAGTTTGTAGAGGGAGAGAGAGCCGAGAGATGAGAGATTGTAGAGAGAGAGTGTGATATTTCAAATGAAAGACCCTTTGGTCATTTATTCCAAAATTCCAACTTTAGCATTTTTAGTCTCTCAACTTATCTGGTTCCATAAAATACTGATTTTTGATTATATAAATAAAGAATCCATCTTTATTTACTATCCCTAATAATTAAATAATTATTTTCACTTAATAAATTGAAATTTCTAAATTTCCAAACAATACAACAAACTTTATAATTAATCCAAATTCCGTACCAACTTTCATAAATCAACTTAACTTACAAATTTAAACTTAATAAACTTCAATTATAATAATTTTAATCCGAGGATGTTACACGCTCGGGCGTGGAAATGGAAAAACACACACTCAGGAACAATATAGCCCAAGAAAACACTATGAATTCACTCAATAGCTTATATAATCTCAATTCACAATCTCAGGAACAATTAATCAACATAAAATCTTAGAATTGAAGCTCAACTTACTTATAAAGCTATAGACAGTTGTTGGCTATTTGGAGCTTCAATCACAACTCCAGGCTTCAATTCTTGCTGCTGGAACTAGAAAAAAAAAACACACACACACACACACACACTTCACACTCTTATTTTGGGAATGAAATTATGGAAACAACCTAGCAAGCACGTCCCCTACTTATACGTTTTTGATTTAAACTCGGTTCGGTACCCAATATCCAGTCCCGTTAGCGTAAAACACAAGTTTATATCACCAGATCCCAGATTAATTAATAATCACCAAGATTATAATATTTTGTAAAACTTAATCCCATAACCCGGTTAAACCAAAATCTTACAACGTGACAATTCCACGTATAACTCGATAATTCAACCAACTCAATATTATTTTATAATTAACCCAATTATATAATTCCACGTACAAGTATTATCAGAAAAAGGATAGCACTGGACATATTTTTAGAAATAAGAGCGTGAGAAAGAAAAAAGAGTTTCTTTTATAAATCAGATATTCATATTTATCATTCTAAAAGAAATTTGCTTCCTAATTTTGAGAAAGAAGATAAGAAATATATTCTGTAATGGGTACCTAAACCTGTAATGAAATGGTTACCTAAACCCGTATTAAGATGGGTCCCTAGAACGCTAACAAGTCTGAATCCGAATCTATTTGGACACCAAAGACATCTTAATTTTGCAGGCTTTTGGTTTTCAGTCAATTCAGACTAGAACCCGGACTTCATTGGAAATGGTTTCTGTTCACATCAGTGCAGAACTGGATCTTATCTCAATTGGATTCTGTACACATCAGTACAGAACCCAGTTTTCACTAATATGGCTTCTATTCATAATAGAGCAGAACCCGTACTTCATGCATATGGCTTCCATATACTTCATTTGGAACCCGCACATCCGTGCAATGTTTAACAAGGCTTTCAATTACATTAGACTGAAACCTGAGCTTCCGCAACAAAGGCTTCTAATCACTTCAGATTAGTACCCGATTCCGAAAGATGAATCTTTCTGAAATTCCTTATCTGAATTGAACTCTGAAGTTGTATTGACAAAGAGTGAGTTTTGTTTTATAATTAATTGATCCTGATTTATTTTCTATGAGTTGACTAACTTTGTGTGCTTATTTCCAGGGGGAGTTTCAGATGCACTCTGACGACGATATCTTTTTCACTAAGTTGAGTACAATTTTTGAAATGAAATTTTTTTGTGCACACATAAAGAGGTTTTGAGCTGAAATTTTTTTCAAGGATGTTAATTCCAGATAGACAGAGTATATCATTGAGATTAATTGTTCGAATCTCTTTGATTTTCATAATCTCATTGCTCCTGAGATTCTCTTCATTGTTCTCCCATGCATTCTTAATTCTTTCAATTCATTCGTATTGAATTCTCTCGTAATCTCCCATGAGCTAATTCTTTCATGAAAATTTGATTCATTTCATATTTTATATCAGATTTTACATGTCATTATGATATCTCCCAACTTATCATTCCCCAGATTCATTTTGATTTTCATCGCCTAATTCATCTGAGTTGAAAATCCTAATCAATCTTTGAGTGATATCCTATGAGCTGAAATGTTGAACATTATTTCAGCTGACTCCAATTATGCCCCAAATTGTGTGATAGGCATAAACATCTCTTTTATGGTATAACCAAAACCAGAAGACCTAACCAAGGAGCAAACCATCTATCATTTGTGGGGTGGAGGGATCTTTAGGTCTATTAGTTGAGAAGTGTCAATTATCGCGGGACACTGACAGGGTCGAGTTGAGGTAAATGTAAATGAGATGGGTATATTGATAGGAGATGGTTGTGCATCAGATGATCTTTTAGCTATAAAGCTGACTGAATTTATTTCTGAAAACTGAGACGGAGGGAGCTTACTTGCAAATTGATGAGAACTGAGAGTTGAGAAAAGATTTAAAGAAAGAAGATAATTCTACCTACACTGTGTCAGCTGGATAATCCACATAATCTATCAAGCCCTAGGTGACTTGATATTGAAAAAGACGTCATGGACCCTGTGTCGCACGCACTTCACCCCATCAACCACTCATTTATCTCTCAAGATTTTTGTTTCAATAATCATGGAGATATAGCACATTTCTATCGGTATATCATTTGGATATTATTGAAATTGAAACAAGGACGGTATTTGCTCCGGTCTCCGAATTCATTTGATACACAATGTGTCTATAGTTGATTATATACACTTTTGAGACAAGTCGAGTCTAATAGTCTGTATGACTATAAACTACTAGTCCAAATTGACTAAGCCAGAACAAATAAGAGTGATTCTTTTATGATAAAAAATTTTACGATGACTATTTGGAATTCCTATCAGTGTTAACATCACGTCAGCGCTGAAAGTAGGTCACATAGATTATGTCTATTGTGCAAACTGGATTCTCTTGTGAACCTGGACATTGTTACTTAAAAATGAATGTGTTTCATTTTTCTCAACTCAAGTTTAAATGCTTTGTTTGTTTCCGTAAGGAGAGAGTATCCATTTAAGGGGGAGTGATAAATTTTTTCAGAATAGGGGGAGAGGACATTTTTTAAAGTGATGATATCATTTTAAGGGCTAGATAGAAAATTTGTAATATTCCGGAGTAGTAATTGTTGTTGTATTTTTGTCTGTATTCATGTCTGCAATTGTAATTTCATTGCATCTGTGTCTCTGAAGATTTTGCATGATGGTCATAATTCTTATGATCATCATGAGGGGTAGAAAAGTTGTATTTCAGAGACAACTGTTGAATAGTTTGAAGACAATTGCAACCACTGCTGAAGACAATTGTGACAACTGCAGATGAGTTCAAGATGAAAGACGATATGTTGTCTTTGATTGATCAAGGGAGAGAATCAAATTCTATTCATGATTCAAGGGAGAGAGTCTACTCATAAGTAAAGAAAAGATCAGAGAAGAAGAGATATGAATATTAGAGAGGGTCAATGAAGAAGAAAGTTTTTTGAAGATACAGAGATAGAAGAGAAGAAAATAGAAAAGTTTTGAAAATCAAGTATTTAATATCTTGAAGATATTTACTTTGTTTAGGTTTTTTGTGTAAAGTTCCTTCTTTGAACTTTCAATGAAAATTTACTTTCATCTATAAGGGGAAGATTGTTAGGAACAAATATATAGAAATGAAAACAATTATGATTGTAAGTATAGGGACTAGATTTTTCAATTCTAGAAAGTTTAGTTTAGGAGTATATAATCAAATTCTAAGGAATTTGTTTATAGACTGTGGACATATTTCTTTGTATTTCACGTTGAGAGCAAAGTGAATCATTTGATAAAAAATGATATTTTGTGTTCAATGTTTCGATTCACCAAAATTTGTTATTGTCATCCACCCAAAGGAATAACGGTAAATTGGAATAGGCTAGCATCGTTCTTGCCGATTCCACAAGAGTAAGATTACGTGTTTCAACAACACCGTTTTGTTGAGGCGTACAAGCTGCTAATAATTTAGGAGTTTTTCCAAAGATGTTAAGAAACGATTGTAGAGACTTGTTCTAGAACTTAGTTTCATTTTAAGTATGAATGGTTTTGACTATTAACTGCAACATTACTTGAATATTTCCCAACAAACTCAATAATCTTCTCCGTCCCCTCAGCTTTTGTCCTAAAAAAGAAAACCCATGTATACCTTTAGCAATCTTCGACAATCATTAAGACATATTTCTTTCCATTGATGTTTTAAATGCGAATAGGACCACACAAATCCATGTGTAGCAACTCTTGTGGTTTAGATGAAGAGTGTTTAACTTTTGACTTGTATGAAGCTTTGACCATCTTCCCTTACTCATATGTTGCTTATAGCTGATCTTTATGAAACTTTAAAGTAGTTAAGCCCTTGACTGTACCTCGTATTACAAAATTGTTCATATCTTTGAAGCTTAAGTCAGGTCATAGAGTTTGTGACTTTAGCTTTAGAAACCCTTGTCTATGAAGATTTTCTAATTGATGTGATGGAATGACTTTAACTAACATTTTCTTTTAATTTCTCTTGAAAAACTATTTTATCCTTTGCTTTTGAAAGTGGTGGAGTAATTGTTGCAACTTTAGATGTAGTGAATTTTTCTTTCAAAATTTCCACTTTCACATTGATTTTAAAGGTTTTACAATCCTATCAACCTTTAAAACAATTCGTCTAGAGGATAAACATCAGCATCTGTAAATATATCAAACTCCTTTTCAGCATTAATTTTGTCAGCAACAGCTAAAGTTGTTGATTTATAAGATTTCTTAAACAGATTGAGTTATAGTCTGGAGTCTATTTTTGAAGTTTTATTTCTAAACCTTGAAACATTTTATTTTCAGTTCAAGAGAAGTCACAACCTTTTCAAGGAATTAATTTTGAATATACATCTTTTGATTCAATAAAGGAGTAACAGCAAGATTCTTATCAGAATAAGTCTGAATAAATTCTACAGTTTCGGTTACATTTCTAACTTTCATTTACAACATCATAGTCCCAAGACAGTTGAATTTAATCAGCTCTCAATCTTTTAAGATCTTCTCTCGCTTTAAGTTCCTCAAAAGCTTTAACATAACCCATTTAATCCTAAATTCATGTACCTAATGTAATAAAGTGTAGGGGAGCTTGAAACCGCTTTTTCCATGTAATGAGGACTTTCACAACTAATACCAACTTTGGAATTGTAAATTTTTTGTCTTTTGGTTGATTTAGATGAATTGTCTGATCAGTTTCACCTCTTTTCAAAAATCCATCTTTTAAGCTTTTAGTTGTTGCATAAAGTTCATTTCTTTCAACAAAAATGGATTCCTATATCACAGAATTATTAGCACTATCTATTTTACTCATGTTTTTTTAGTTATTTCTAATACGTCATTTGATTATTTAGAAAGACTTTTGTTAGGAAAGTAGATTTCACTTTCAATGACACATACGCTAGATCAAATCCATCTTATGGAAATGTTGAAGAGACAGAGTGTACAATAGGCAGTGTAGAGAGCATATCTCAATGAGTGAAAGGATAGCATGGAGAGAAATGTAGTTTCTGAGTTGAATAACCTGAAAGAGAGTGTTGTAATCTTGGAAGACAGCTGTAGGCCTCAATCTCTAAAACGTAAACATAATGATCATGAGGATTCAAATAATCATCCCAAAGAGGAAAAGAAGAGACAAATGTGAGACTTAGTTGGGAGCTGATCCTGAACAACTCTGGTTAGTTGAAACATCTTCATCGTACATGTTATTTGTTAGACATTTAATTTCGGTCATGTGGACTTATTTTGTAATAGTTATTTTGTTATTGTTTAGTCTTCTATTTATTTCCTTTGTATTTAATTTCTATGTACAAGTCAAGGGGCTATTTGTGACAATGCCCCATAGTTAATTAAAGGAGCCTATGTATAGGCTCCTAGGGTTTTTAGAATCACACGGTTGAATATTCAATATACTATTGCAGCCGCCAACTTATATTCTCTCAACATTCATCTTGTCTTCTTCATCATTTCACAATTATTGAGCTTGATTCTTCTTGTGTTTGATAAAAGAAACATTAAAGTGCTGATTATTAAAGGGAATACATTATAACAATTGGTATCAGAGCTAAAAAGGTGTATTTCAACTTGCATTCTTTCGGATTCTGCTGGGTTTTCTCAAGTTCTTCGTGTTCTTCATCTCATACTCGGTTTGATCTTCTTTTTACACGTTTTTCAGCTGTTTTTGTGTTCTTATTGTCATGTAATCATCACAATATCATCCCTTACTGATTTAGAGTTTATTAGGTTCCATCTTTCCATCAAAATCATCCATAATCGGCTGTTTTTAAAAGTTCAAAAAACTATGGGTTTTAGTGGGTTTTTGCTTGTTTTTTACTGATTTTTTAAGTGTTTTGGTATATTTGAAAACAAAAAAAGTGTTTAAAATAGCTTCCCAATCATTTAGAAATAATTTTAGGCCTTAAATCTGATAAAATCGAAGTCTAAACTGTTCTGCACTTTGAATCTCTGTCAAAAACCTGCTGTATTTCGGACCATAACTGTAGCATTTCGGACCTTGTAGGACCCCAATTCGGACCATTTTCGGACCATATTCGACCCTAGTTCGGACCTCATTTCGGCCCATTTCGGACCACATTTACGTGTATTTCGGACCATCCTAGTGCCTATTTCGGACCCTAATTCGGTCCCATCCGAACTTCGGACCATCCGAAGTTCATATCAGGCACTTTCATTTTCATATTTTGACTTGTGTTTTAATTTCAAATTCTCATTTCGGACCATTCCATTTCGGACCAACCGAATCCGAACCACCCGAATTCGGTCCCTTTCCTGGAATATTTTCTAAGTGTTCGTCTGAATTCACCACTGTTCCTTCACTCATCCGAACTATACACTGGTCATCCGAAGTCCCAACTGTTCATCCGAATCCGGTTCATCCGAATTTGGTTCATCGATCTTCAATAATCCGAATTAGCACCCTGTCCGAACCATCAATTCGTTCGAATTCGGACCCTATCCGAATTGACATTCATCTGAACCAGAGTTCATCCAAATTCTATTTTCGTCCGAATTGCTAATCATCCGAATTCGGCTCAATCCGAACTCACAACCTTCATCCGAATTAGTACCATCAAGTGTACTATTCATCCGGAATCCAGTCCATCCGATTCAAGTTTCCACCTTTAAGATCTTATTTCTTCAATCAGTACACTAATCATGTCTCGTGAAGCTCTCGTTCTCGGATTCCAGAACAGACCACCTGTTCTCTATCCTGACGAGTATGAACAATGGAAATCCCGGTTTCTCAAATTTGTCGAAATGCAACCACTTGGAAACCTAATGCTTCAATCCATGTCTGAGGGCCCCGTGATCTACTATCGGTAAATCGCAGCCAGACCCGAGGCTGACCCCCCTGTTCTCGCATCTTAGATTGAACGACAACCAGCTAATGACGCCGAGCGTGACAGACATCATGCCGATAAGAGGGCTGAGTATCTCATCTATCAGGCCCTCCCCACTAATATTTTGGTCGTAGTAGACACCAAAATGTCTGCTAAAGAAATGTGGGACGAGCTCGAAGTGCAAATGCAGGGGGCAGATCTCAATGATCGTGCTAAAATAGAGGAAGCGAAGGCTAAGTTTACAGAATTCCGAGCCAAAGACAAGGAATCTCTGCAGGCTACGTTCACAAGGTTCTGTGCAGTACTGAATGAGTTAAACAAACTGCATATTAAAAAGGATAAGGATGACATAAGCATCCAGTTCTTTTTAGCCTTAGCCCCCGAGTGGCAGATTGCTTGTCGGGCTACTCGAAAGGTTCTGAATATTCCTGAGGTATCGATCAATGTCGTCTTCAAAGAGCTGAAAAGGTATCAATGGGATGTGGATCACACGAAACAGATGGCAAATCAACTCGCATCTTTGCTGCTATCTGCTAACACTGGCATCAAGCCCAATGATTCCCTAGCCTTGATCACCAACACGAATATTCCCACTCCATCTTTTGCACAAGGTTCATCTTCGTGTCAGTACAGGTATGCTTCTCCTCCACATGAGGTAATGGATGAGGAAGAAGCCACGATTCAGGAACAAATAGCCTTGTGGACAAATCTTCTCCAACAACGACGTTTCTCCAACAAGACTAACAATCAGCTCCGCTATGACACCGGCCCGCGGAGGTACTCAGATGAATGAAAAGATGAACGACGCGATGATTATCGTCGGGATGACTATCGCAGGGATGATAGGGACGAGAGGAGGTAGATGACAGATGCAACTATCGAGATTATCGCCGTTATGAAAGGCGAGACGATAGGCGTGAGGATCGTAGGGATGACAGGAGAGATTATGATCGGAGAGACGATCGTCGTGATGACCGTAAGGACGACCGCAGAGATGATAGGAGAGAGAATGATCGTGGGGACAAACGGAGAGATGCAAGCCGAGAACCTCGCCGTGCCGACAAGAGGCCGGTTGAAAGAAGGGATGATAGGCTGCGGGCTGAAGAACCGAAAGGCGCCGAGGAGCGTCTCAGTTACAAATGTGGGAAACCGGGCCACTTTGCTCGGGAGTGCAATAATAAGTTTGATAGAGACGTAGGCTACTATGAGCGGAAGTTGGAAGCCGCTAAGAAAAGAACCGATGCCATGGCACTCGTCGCCCAGGAAGATTACTGGGATGCTGAAGATACCGATGAGGAAGATGATAAGCGCAAAAATTGTTATATGGTTGATCGTCTGGGTTGGATCACTGTGCCATTTCCACTGCTTCAAGTTCAGACAATGCTGATGAGGGGGGAGACAATGAAAAATCCACCAGCATGTCTGATGGCTAAATCCGACGATCCCGAATGCTCATCATCCGGTTCAGAGACACATGAGGTACATTCCTGTTACATTCAAGAGCATGTAAATAATTTTTCTGTAAATAATGAATGTACATTGCACACACATATACTTGATCTACAAGCTAGGTTAAATGTTGAAACTGAAAAGTGTGTACAGGCTGAACATCTAGCTCAATCTATAAAAGCGTCGTCTGAATTATATCAATCAAAGTGGTTAACTAATCACAATGTTATAAAACAGATGCTAATCGAAAAAGTAGATGTTCACGACAGGAATATATATTTTGAATCTTGTATGGATAGGTTATTTAATGAGAAACTCTCGTTAAAAGAAGAAATATATGTGCTTTCAAAACAATTAGAAACAGTAAATATGGAAAATATAAACAGTTTAGAAAAATATAAAATGATTGAAGAAGAAAGAATAAGTTTGTACTCACGAATAAAGACCCTTGACGATGCATTTTTAAAAGAGGAAATTGCGCAAAAAAACCCCTATGTTGGATCATTTTTGCGATTAAAACCCCCAACCATTTTTCATTGCACAAAAAACCTCCAACCGGTTAAAACTTTGTAAATTTGTGTTTTTTCAAAAAAATCTGACTTGCAACCGGTTTAGCCGGTTGCAACTTGATGACATGTAAAATTTTTAACTAGATTTTTGTGTAAAAGACCTCCAACTTGTTTAGTTTTTTCAATTAAAACCCCAAATCATTTTTCATTTGATAAAAAACCTCCAACCAACAAAAATAATAAAAATTGAGTCTACACTTATTGCATTTTGATGACATGAACATTTATTAAACTTTTATTTATTAAACAAAGAATTTGTTTTCCAATGAAACCTCCACCCTCTAGGCTAGCGAATCTCACTGCTCTGGTTGATCATATTCAGAAGCTAAATGGAACATAAATAAACGAAACTGAACATAAAGCTGAACCTAAAAATGCAACTCGTGAACACAAAATGACATCGATTCCATAGGCACAATTGAAGTTAAAATTCAAGATTCAACGACAAAAATTAATTGAACATACATACATAAAATAAGCACTGAACATAAAGAAGAGATAGAGTAATCAGAGTTGCCGGAGGTAGAGAAGAAGAGAAATGGTTAATATTATTGTTGGTCAGAGGTGAGAAAAATATAGTTAAGGGTTTTAATAAAAAAAGTCACCAAATTTTACGGTTTTTTATGCAAAAATTCAGTTTAAGAATTATACATGTAGTGCCACGTAGGCGCCACATAAGTCGGGTTTGCCATGTGGATGCCACGTGTGTGCCATTTAAGCATAACAACCTTTAAAACCGGTCAAGTCCTAATTTCAAAAGATTTTACTGGTTAGAGGTTTTTTGTACAACAAAAAATGGTTAGGAGTTTTAATCACAAAAATGGCTCAACTTTAAGGTTTTTTTACGCAATTATCCCTTTTTAAAAAGGGGTCAGACAGAACAAACTAATTCACTTGAATCAGCCCAAAAAACTAGGTTTTATCATTCTAAACAAGGAATCGGTTTTAAAAATCCTAAATATTTGGAAAAGGCCCAAAAAGTTTTACCTTTATTCTATGACATGAACTATATGTGAGCTGGACTTAAATCTTTCTTTTTTGAGTCATCAAAAGAAGTTTTAAACCAAGAGAATGAGAAACGTGTTGAAAATAAAGAAAAAGAAATTTCTTTTCAATATGAAGAACTTAACGAGAGTTATCCATCTAGAGTACCCACTTTAGAGGAAGACTTCTTGTCAACTTATTCAGAAGCTGAATTGAAAACAGAACCTGTAAAACCAATTCTTCAACTTTATATTGCTACAAAAGTTCTTCAACATCAAATTAATGTTTTAGAATAGAAATTGAAGTCGTCTCAAAAGAAAGCACTTGATCTTCAAGATGCTCTTCTTAAGAGCGAAGAAAAATTGGTAAATCAAACTTTTCAACAATCTGTAGAATTAACTGTCTACAGAGAAACATTTGACATGGTTTCTCAAACGTTGAAAGATTTTTCAAAAGAACAAACAGTTTCTCATTCCAACAAAATTCCATGTGTGTCATCCAACAAAGGTAAGACTAAAGCTGAAACTTCTTCCTTCATTTATAAAGGTGAGTGCTCAAAACCGTTTAAAAATGAGGTTTCTAAAAAGACTCAGATCCAATCCAAGTCTTTTACGAAACCCATACTCCAACAAAAAGAAAATTCTGTAAAGACTAAATCCTACATGCATACTGACTCTAATCTTTTTGTTCCTACAGATTATGTATGAAGAGTTCCTAAAACCACTATGCTGGATTTTTCAAGTTTTTTTGTGAAGAAGGCTATAATGCCAAGTGAATTTGTTTCTGGAGATAGGATGTCTGTAATCTCTGAAAACAATGTGTGTAACAATGTATCGAATTCTGTTGCTTATTTAAAGTACTCTTTCAGTAAATTATTTAATCTATGTCCAACTCGTTATAGACGACAGGTTCCTGAAATGAATGCTTACGTGCCATACCCTGTTAAAAGAATTCGGAAAAAGAAAATAAAAAATGTTGCATTATCAGCCACAAATAAAATTGAGACTTGTCCGTTGTCGAGGCCCAAAACCCAAGAAAAGGTCAGAAAGGTCTCAAAAAGTCAAAAACCGAAGGCAATTTCGTCGCCTAAGGTTCCAAAACCCAATAAATCCAATCTTCAATGGATTCCAAAGGGCTGTGCATCCGGACCACACATAAATGCTAAATGGGTTCCTAATACTGCACATGTGCCATATACATCTGGAACTCCTAACAAAAAGGGACCCATATTGAGATGGGTACCCAAATTTGCGTGATCTTTATGCAGATGGTTCTTGGTTACTTTTGATCAAGACCCGTTCTTCAATGAAATGGATTCTAGTTACCATATACTAGGACCCGTTCTTTTGCTTGTCGGTTGTGCTTAAACCGACACGTTTGGCTTCTGTGCACATAGCTCAGGACCCGGTCTTAACTCATCATGTTTTCTGAACATCTCGGTTCAGAACACAGGTTGATTGTAAATTAAAGATGGATGTGTTTGAATGCATATAGTTTTTCATTGTATGAATTTATTCGCTTTTCGGGCTAAATCCATCTGGTATATGGATTCGGGTTGCTCCAAACATATGACGGGGAGAAGAGAATTGTTGTCCAACGTAGTTGAACAATATTGCGGGACGGTAAAATTCGGGAACAACCATCAGGCTCATATTAAAGGATAAATAATCTAGTCATCAAGGACGTTGACTATGTTGAGGGATTATCGCATAATCTATTTAGCATAGGAGAGCTCTGTGATAAATGACTAGAAGTAGCGTTTAGGGCTAAGAACTGCAGTGTAAGGAGTATGGATGGAAAAGAAATCTTATCTGGTTCCCGAAACTCTAACCTTTACACCATTGACGTAGCCAAGCTCATAGTAAAGGATAACATTTGCCTATTATTAAAAGACTCCTCAAAAGACTCTTGGTTATGGCATCAAAGGTTATCCCACTTGAAATTTGACAATATCAACAAGCTGGCTGCGAAACAACTGGTCAAAGGTCTCCCTGAATTGCATTATGAAAAGGACCATCTTTGTGGAGCTTGTGAGAAAGGAAAGATGAAATGATCATCTCACAAACCAAAACCCGAACCATCAACGAAAAGAGTATTGGAGTTACTTCACATGGATTTATGCGGACCGATGAGGACCCAAAGCATAAACGGGAAGCGATATGTGTTGGTTATCGTTGATGACTACTCACGATATACCTGGGTCAAGTTGTTGCGATCCAAGGACGAGACAGCTCAAGAAATAATAGATTTTATAAAGAGTGTCGAGACCCAACAACAGCTGTCAGTTCAATTAATCAGATCCGATAAGGGCACGGAGTTCAAGAACTCGGTAGTTGAGGGCTTCCTTCGATCCAAAGGTATTCAGCATCAATATTCTGCTGCTAGAACACCACAACAAAATGGAGTCGTGGAAAGGCGTAACCGTATGCTTGTGGAAGCCGCTCGTACAATGCTAACATACTCAAAGCTACCACAATTCTTGTGGGCCGAAGCCGTATCTACAGCTTGCTATACACAGAATCGTTCCATTATCCATAAGCGCTTTAATAAAACTCCTTACAAACTCTTTTTGAATGAAGTGCCTTTATCAAGTACTTACGTGTATTTGGTTGCAGGTGCTATGTGCTGAACGATAAAGATAACCTCAGGAAGTTTAACGAAAAAGTGGATGAAACGATCTTCATTGGATATTCATCCAACTCGAAGGCCTATCGCGCATTCAATACCCGAAGCAGGACGGTCAATGAAAGTGTGGATGTCACATTTGATGAGTTGGTTGAACTGGCACCCGAAGTTGATCATACAGGACCTCGCATTACGCAAATGCCTGGAGACTCTTCTACTAACCCTACTTCTTTTTCTTCTTCTGATTTAGGTAATTTATTTGATCCTTTTTACGTAGAATTTTTCGGTCCTAATGCTAATGTGTCTAATGTTGTCAATAATGTAGGTAATCCATCTAATTCAACTGCACCAAAAAGTTTATCCGCTCCATCTTCATCCACATCATACCCTCATCCATCAACATCATCTACTGATACATCCGCAGTTGAATCGACTCCTGTAATAGCCTCACATATAATAGCAAATATCCATCCTTCATCTGAACACTCGAAAATCAAACCGGAACCAGTGGTACCATCACCTGAAACCATTGACCATGAATCTTCATCCATCCCCACTTTAACCACTAAGACTCCATCCCAAGCACCCCTTCCACACGAGACCAAATGGACCCGAAGTCACCCAACCGATCAGATCATTGGTGATGTTTCAACTAGAGTCAAAACATGTAGGGCGTCTGCTAATGAATGTCTCTTCGCATCATTCCTTAGTATGATAGAGCCCGCTCATGTGGATGAAGCCCTAAAAGACCCAGACTGGATAGTTGCAATGCAAGAGGAACTCAACCAGTTTGAACAGCTCAGAGTATGGCGGTTAGTTCCCAAACCAAAATACCGTACAGTGATCGGAACTAAGTGGATCTTTAAAAACAAACGAGATGAGAACGACATTGTGATAAGGAATAAAGCAAGACTTGTTGCAAAAGGCTACCGACAATAAGAAGGGATAGATATGACGAGACCTTCGCTCCAGTTACACGGATAGAAGCGATCAGAATCTTCTTGGCGTACGCTGCACACAAGGACTTAAAAGTGTACCAGATGGACGTCAAGACTGCCTTTCTTAACGGTGAACTTAACGAAGAAGTGTACGTTGAACAACCACAAGGATTTGTTGACGCACATAAACCTGACCATATTTATGTGCTAGATAAAGCCCTCTATGGTTTAAAACAAGCACCTCGCGCATGGTATGATAGTCTTTCTAATTTCCTTACTTCTGACGGTTTCAGCGAAGGCATGGCGGACACAACTCTGTTCACGAAAAAGGAAGGCCCACACATAATGCTAGTACAGATATATGTCGACGACATTATATTGGATCTACTGACAGTAATATATGTCAGGATTTTTCAGCCTTAATGGAGTCCAGGTTCGAGATGAGTATGATGGGGGAAATGAATTTTTTCCTCGGATTACAAGTCAAACAACTTGAGAATGGGATTTTTGTGAACCAGTCGAAATATACTCTTGACATTCTCAAGAAGTATAAGCTAGACTCTTGCACGAGTACAGCAACTCCCATGGCCTCCAACTGTAAGTTAGACACCGATCCTTCTGGGAAAAGTGTCGATAATACAACTTACAGAGGGATGATAGGATCCTTACTGTATCTAACTGCCAGTAGGCCTGATATAATGTTTTCAACATGTCTTTGTGCTCGCTTTCAGGCCGACCCGAAAGAATCACACCTAACTGCGGTAAAACGCATTTTTCGTTATCTTAAGGGTACACCCGATCTTGGTCTATGGTATCCAAAGGGAACCGATTTTGATCTTACCGCTTTTTCAGATGCTGATTTTGCAGGTTGTAGAGTTGACAGAAAAAGCACGTCGGGAGGAATATAGTTCTTGGGGGACAGACCGGTGAGTTGGTCCTCCAAAAAGCTAAAATTGTTTTTCAACATCCACAGCAGAGGCTGAGTATGTAGCAGCTGCAAGCTGTTGCTCTCAAGTGCTGTGGATGAGAACACAATTACACGATTATGGATTCTCACTCACCAATATCCCAACTTACTATGATTCTCGAAGTGCAATTGCCATCTCTTGCAATCCCGTGCAGCACTCTCGAAAGAAACACATAGATATCAGGTATCATTTTATTAAACATCATGTAAAAAAGGGAACCATTGAGTTGTATTTTGTTGGCACGGAATATCAACTTGCGGATATATTTACTAAAGCTTTAGACGAACCTCATTTTCAGTTTTTAGTATCCCATATCGACATGTTGAATCCGCCTTCCAATTAAATATCAGATATTGTCTTAAATAATTCTATTTCAATTATCATGTTTTAAATTCCTTTTATTTTATAAAATATCTGTTATTTAAATTTAAGGATTGTGTCACAAAATTGAAACTCAATATTTCCTTATCCATGTACATTTTTAATAATTAATGATCCTGACAAATTGCTGTGTGAATTGTTCATCACTGAGTGGGACGCAAACGTAATCCAGGTTTGTCTGTATCTTTAAGGCTAAAAAGGTTCAACGATTTAATCTGCAAAAGAAAAGGAAACGAATAGGTATTTATTTGACGGGGAGTATAGTTAGGATGTCAATTTTTATAATTCTTTGTTTCTTTTTAAATTTAGTAGTTGAATTTTTAAATTTTAGGTTGGTTATATTTTAGTTTATTTTTAATATTAACTTAATAGGTCAGAAAATCCCAAAAAGATTTTAGTTGTTCAAATTTATCAAAAAGCCAAAAATATTTTATTTTATTTTATTTTATTTTATTTTAGGTTTGTCTTAACTTAAATGATAAAAGAAAAAATCAAAAATATTTTTCTTTTGTTTTTGGTTATTTTTTGTTTCAAAGAAAAACACAAAAAGATGTGATAAATTGGGCCAAATTTTTATTAAAAATATTGTTTCAATTTCTTTTTCAAAAGCCCAATATATTTGTATGTTTATGTGTGTTTGTGTGGTGCAATATTCGGCGGCCCAAAGGAGCATAAGGGCGCGGATCCTTAACGACCCGACCCGACCCACACTCTTTAAAAAGAGGCGGGTCAACGGTCAAAGTCTACAATTCCTTCTCTTTCAAGTTTTTCTCACCTTTCTTCTTCTCCTTTCTCTCTGCCGACGTAAACTCCACCGCCGAACCACCATTAGCACACTTCCAAGCTTTGTGCACCATCAAGTTTCTTTGTTTTTCTTGCATTTTTCGACTTCTGCATCATCAGGTAACATGTAGCTAACTTCATTTCAGTATTTAACATCATATTGTAAGTTTGATTTTCAAAATTTTAGTAGTTTTTTACTTCTGTTTTTGCTAATTTCAGGTAGTTTAATGTGTTTTATTTACTTAGTTTTAGTTATATAAAATGTTCCTTATATGTTTTTAGTCTAGGATCTTTAATTTCATGCATTTTTGTCACAATCACCACTGTTCAGGTTGCATGTTGCATGAACACATTAAATGCACTGCTGGACTTCGGACGTCCGAATTCGGACCAAGCCCCGAATTCGGATGTCCCACTTAGACATATTTTCATGTTTTTCAAAATACAAAGACCGAATTCGGACACTGTGCATCCGAATTCGGACCGCTGCTGATCCGAATTCGGTCCTTCAAAGATATGCCAAATTTTTCAAAAAAGTTCATTAAGTCTAAGTTTATTTAGTACTGTTCATCCGAAATCGGATGGGATCCGAATTCGGTCCCCATCCGAATTTTGTGTTCCATCCGAATTCGGTCCATTTGTTTACATTCATTGCATCCCATCCGAATTCGCCCCAGCACCACCCTCATCATCCGAATTCGGTCCATTAATTATCATTGCATTACATCGATTTCGGTCCCCATTCGAATTGCATCATCATCAGAATTCAGACCATCAGCATCCTTATTCATTCGAATTCGGACGCTAACATCTCATTCATCATACATCATCTGGATTTCGGTCGGACCCAAATTCGGTGGCATTGTTCATCCGAATTCGGTCCATCCGAAATCCAACACTTAGCATATTTTACAATTTTTCACTCTTTGCATTTTCATTCTAATTCAAAAATCCAAAAAGATTTTCATTCCGGTGCACCATTGATTAGAGTTACGATTAGTGTTTGACTGAAAATGTCTGATCTAACATCGGTCTCTTAACGATTGACTTTGGACTTTATTAAGTAGAATTTTATTCTACTTATAAAGACCCGATGCTTTAAACAGATCAGGCAGTTTCCATTTCACACTAATCTACACTTCATATCAATGTCTTATCATTAAAAGTCTTCTGTTCTAACTTTGATGCACCTTTACAGGAATGATGGAACCAGCTGTTGTTCTTACCCTACCCCATCCCCCCATTCCCAACAATAATGCCCAACTACCCGAAGATTCTATTCTTCCACCATCTGAGTTTGTCGAGTTCATACCCCATAACTGGCAGCTCGATGTGTCCATCCTCACCAGAGAACCCCAAACTCTAGCCTTTGACATCCTCGCTCACCACCCCATATACTACTCTCTTTCTACAGCCATCGCCGTTCCCCAAATCCGTTTGCAACAATTTTGGAACCGATTGCACTTTATCCCCGATGCCGAACCCCACTTCACTTCCACAATTGACTGTGTCCCTGTCAAGATAACAACCGCCGCCATATGCCATATACTTCACCTACCTTCTGAAGCCTATTTGCCAACCCGCTAACTTTGATCCCATTCCCTCCGTCCAAGAAACCCTCGCCGAAATAAAAACCTTGGGATATGACGGTCCTCAAACCCTCCGATTTCAAAATCAAGAATCTCCAATCTAATTGGAGGATTCTGTTCGACGTCTTCAATAAATGCTTCACTACGAAGCATGCTGGCCACGACTCTGCCTCGGCTCAAGTCCTAGCCATGTTCACCGGTTTTGCCTTCGACTGCCACGTAGACTACGCAGCATTCCTCTTCAAGGAATTGAAGAGAGTTCATATGGAGAGGGGCACCAAAAGAGGACGGAAATACATCCCTCTCCAACGTTATCTACAACTGTTCATCCAGTGTGCCATGGATAATGATGAAGATATTCACGAGCGTCCTGAGGCCGATGTCTACGCTACAGTGGCTATCCAGAAGCTGAATCTGCCAAAAGGGGCTTCGTCTGTGCCGATAATGACTATCCCACTGTCTCTTCTTCTAAAGGCAAGGTAATTGGAAAGGGTTCGGGCGTATATACGAGTGTTTAATCCGGATGAGGCTCAGTCAGAACCGACTGAGCCAAGCCAGTCCGAAGGTGAGGATAGATTCAGCGAGGACGAGGGAGACGAGGCGGAGGTCCAACAATCAATGGGGTTAGGTGAACGGGAGAATGTGTTTGTGAGCGAGGGAGGAGTCGGTGAGGCGGCAGAGGCAGCGGATTCCGAACGAACCATCTCTGTCGTACGAGGGATAGAAATCACATCTGAGGGTGACCACAGACCAATAAGCCGGATAACCCCATCAAAGACCATAAGTCCGATGGTCGACCTAACCCCTTCCACCCACTTAGCATCCTCTCTACAGGGTGCTATTTCATCCCACGGGGATAAACGCCATCGCCCTCTCGTTCGGAGAGTGGCGTTGCTGGACGAGGTCACACTCCGCCCCACGTGACCACCCCTATTTCTTTCACGATTCCATCCCCACAAATACACACAACGCACGATGCCTTTGTGGCATCCCCTAGAGCTGCCTCTGTGGCGGCTCCACAAACTTCTGGATCTGCACCTCCCCTAGTGGAGCCAAAAATGACAGAAGGAAGACCTGAAGTGGCTCCATCAACGCCATCCACTTCAGGCCATCTCCCAATTAACTTGGAGATGTTAACGGCACCTCTTCGTGCTGCCCGAGTTGTTACCCGGGCTGACCTGGACGCCCAAAAGGAGGCTCCTGAAGAACGTCATACCGCCCTTCTCTCACTTATAAAGGGTAAGGGTGTCGCTTCTGAGGATCTGCCTCCACCAGGATCCCATTCAGTCCAGACACAAGTTGCAGAGCTCTCAGACAAGATAGACGTGCTCACTCGCCTAATCCTTCAAGTCCATTAGCAAGTCAACTCCAGAATGGACCGTCTTGAGTCTGCTGTCATCGACCTACAGTGTCGTCCTCAGGCTGAGTCCCAAAAACGAAAACATGACGATCAGGACGACCCTGATCGCCATGAGGGGGAGAAACGCCAGAAAACTCAGTCTGAGGACCCTATGTTGAATGAAGTGGGAGCTATCTCAGAAAGAACAGAGATTCAGGGGTCTGGGGATCAGAGTTATGAGGCTCGAGAGACGCTAATGATAGAAGATGAGCCACCGATTGAAGGTCCAGCTCCATTGGATCCAATGTCAGCGATGGTGGAGTATGAAACTCTATATGAAAACATCGAATTCATATTAGTGTCTGACGCAGACTCCGATACTGAGGACGACTATCCCTTTCTCACCCCAAAGCCTGAACCTAAATCACCGCAAAAATCATCCTCCCCGGTTGAAGTTTTGAATTCCCCAACCCATGCACCTCAAGAAGAAATAATTTCAACCATCCAAACAACTTCACTTTCTCCCATAGAAACTCCATCAATCCAAATCACTCCCACTGTAAAAGAAATCCCATCAGTTAAACCTACCCCAAAAGTCCAAACAACCCTTCCAACTCAATCAACTCCGCCAGCTCACATTGCCGAATCATCAGGGTCCCAAACTGTCAATTGCTTTAATACAAGAGACGTCACCGCAATATACGACATGACAGACGTAGAATGGATCCGATGGTATTCAAGGGGTAAAGTTCATTCTCTGGATGCAGAAACGAGAGAAGAATTGAGTCAGGACCGGAGGGCTCGAGTCTTGAAACTTCTTGAAGCTCCTCCCACCGAATTAGAAGAGCCACCGGTCCAAGGGTTAAATGAATTCTTAAGAAAGTTCCCTGCTGAACAGTTTCAGAATCCATTCTTAGAAGAAAGATTCAAGATGGTATTTAGAAAGAGGTCGGGATCTTTCAGTAGACATCTCCTGATGGTCATGACCGATGCATCTCGAGCTGAACAAGCAGAATATAATCAGATGATGCTAAGGTAAAAGAGAGATAAAAGCAAGTACTGGTCTAAATCAAAAATTGTAAAGATCAATAACATCCACATGTACAAAAGAGCCAGAGTATTCACTCCGGCATTTGAGGTACTCGGAGAAGACGGAACGGTTCAAGAATTGCATGAAAGTGATCTTGATTTTGCAAATATAGACGACATCGAGCTTCTGCACAACAAGCTGAAAAACAAGATCAAGGGTCGTCTGACTCACATGACTACAGTTGCGGCCCTAGTCCGAAGCATGAATCGTCGCTCAATTGTAATGTGCCTCAGAGATTTTCAAATGGCAATTGAGAGTGCATAAGTTAAAGTGGGTCTGAAAGCTCCTGATCAAGACATATTTTTTGTAGACCACTATCCGGCCTATAAAGTACTGCTTCGAGGTCAGCCAGGTGTTATATTTTTGAACCAGAAAGGTTACAAAAGATTCATGTGCTTTGAGGATCTTGCCTGTTATTCTGACAGTACTCTCAGATTGGTTCGAGTTGCGCTTACTCAGAAAGTTCACGATTTTGACGCTCAACAAGATCTGGAACTTAAATGCTCACCGAAGGAGATTCAGGATATCCTCAGCGGCGTAGAATACCTGAACGAAAGGCTACATATGAGACAAGTGATTAGACGATTCGACGTCATCCTTGGACTCCGCGAATCTACCGATCATGCCAAAGTTCCAGGACCTCCACGTTGACTTACATGTTATTTGTTAGACATTTAATTTCGATCATGTGGACTTATTTTGTAATAGTTATTTTGTTATTGTTTAGTCTTGTATTTATTTCCTTTGTATTTTATTTCTATGTAAAAGTCAAGGGGCCATTTGTGACAATGCCCCATAGTTAATTAAAGGAGCCTATGTATAGGCTCCTAGGGTTTGTAGAATCACACGGTTGAATATTCAATATACTATCGCAGCCGCCAACTTATATTCTCTCAACATTCATCTTGTCTTCTTCATCATTTCACAATTATTGAGCTTGATTCTTCTTGTGTTTGATAAAAAAACATTAATGTGCTGATTATTAAAGGGAATACATTATAACATTATTCCTCTAGGAGTTGAATTTCTTGCTAAAAAACTATTTGTAGCTAAGTTGCTGAGGAGGAGACAGAGTCCAGGGTTGAAAAGCTTGAGACACCTAATGATAAACTGACTGTGGTAGTTATGATTGAAAAAGAAGAAGTAGAAGAAGAGTTACTGGATTAAATAAGTTAATCTATGGTGTTTGGAGATACTTTTTTAATGATTCTTCTTCTAAAGCCGAAACAACAATACCATTTAGTCAAAGTCCTGTTGATGTTCAAAATATTTATAGGTGAAATATATTTTGAGCCTCAGAATGTTTACCTAATAGCGGGAAGCATTTCAAAAGAATACACTTTGAACCCAATTCCAATTGATAATCCAAAAGGATCAGCCGATCAACCATAATCATCCCATGATCACTTCGTAGATTATCTAAATATTAATGAAAACCCACTGAATGAGTATGAAATTTTTATGATTGAAGAGGAAACAAAGAAAGCTGAAGATAAATAGAAATCAAAAGAGTAAGAAAATACAAAGACTCTCATGAAACTGTTTTCGAAGAAGAACACGTTAGTTGTAGATCATAAGAAACACGAAGCTTTAGGAAAAGTATGGAAAATAGAAAGGAGATTTCTTGTAAGCCTTGGTGATCGAGTTGGTGGTTTCAACTTCTTCAACTTCAGGATTTAATTAATCATCTCTAGAAATTTAGGATCATTAAACTTTAACTTCTCATTACAATTTCTTAAAGTCACAAGTTTCTCTTCAGAACACATGGGAATATCATCAAACCTTTGAAGAATTCTATCTCAGCCAACTTTGAACATGATCCCTTTGACCAGCTCAAAAATAACTTCTCATTGCTTCTAAAACTTTTAGGAAAAGAAGGGTCAAGAACCTCCACTACTGCTAGGAAGACAATATTCTATTTTGATTTCGTCAACAGCGATGCTGTTTGGACTGGTGTAACAGAAGCTTCAATGCTGCCGAGGATCGTAGCTGGAGTGTGAAATATAGGGACATCAATGCTTAGTAAGGACTCCCACGGATCCAGTTTTGAATATCTCTTTTAGTGCTTTTATCATTTACTCTTTTGTAGCAGACTTCCTTTATTTGATCAAGGAAGCTACTATTTCCACTAACTTGCCAAACCCAAAGGTGTGAAGATTTATGTTTTCCTCTTTGATAATTTCCATCGAATGATCTTCTCGCACAACCTTGAGGTCAACTTAAGTCTTGTTTTATGTTTTAATAGAGGTGTAGGCATGAAGAGTCTTACTTACACATTTTATATTAGTTATCAAGTGCAGATAACTATCCAATTTCTCCTTATCATCTTTGCTTAAACCAAAGGCATGTTAAGTCTTTTCTACCTTAGTGAGTTTTGACGCTTTGGGAGATGAACCTTTTGCCTTCGATGCCCTGGTCTGGGCAATCTTGAAGTCCTCAAAGATTTTTTTTCAGTATAGCTTCCTTAGCTCCTTCATCGGCTATCTAGGCAAGGGCAATTAGATTTTTCCTTTCTTCAATGGAAATGTTCTCATTCACATATTTTTGTACATCAACATTGTATTGCATTGATCTTCTTTTGCTGCATCCCTGAAACAAAGACCTTAGATAGTTATCCTCTCTAATTGAGGTATATACCCAATAACTGAGTCTTCTTTCAACACTAGCCTTCTTTTTAACAGAAGGATCATCCGAGGTCTATACCATTCATCATACGAGGAACTGGCATATGACGCATATATTAGTTTCTTTCTTTTTCCTAGCTCAGACCAAGGAGATTCAATCTTCTTCTCAGGGAGGGGTACAATGATTTTTGGAATTTCCCTATGTCGCTTGGAAGTTTGGACAATGGTTGGAAGAGGTTAATAAGAGATGAGGTTGGAGAAGATTTTGAAGAGGTTGGTTTTAGTGAGAAGAGGTGATCCAAGGTCTAGGTAGAAAATAAGGGTAAGGCCGTGGATTGAAAAGAGGGGTCAAGGAGAGAGCTGAATGGAATATGAAGGTTTGGAGGGGGCGATGTTTTTCTACAGAAGGAAAAGGAGATGGTGACTTAGCTGAAGGGTGAGATGAAGGTTTAGGTGATGAGGGTGGGGGAGGTGTTTTCGAAAGGGAATTTGGTGGAAAAGGTAATTGGAATTTAAAGAAAATTTTTAATAAGTCTCTATGTTGAAGAGGTTTGTTGGACAGGGAAACATTGTTGAGATGGAGTTTGTTGTTAAACAAACATTTCATCAACCTTATACTCTTTCCCCTTCGAGGCTTGAATGATCAGCAAGGAGATTAATTATCATTGAAAGCTTGAGTATTACTAGTCACCTTAGTTTCATTATCCTTAGCAATTTCAGACACAGGTTCAGGTATATCCTCTGATTCAACTGATTTTTCAGTTTTCTCCTGAGGTTGAGGTACATAATTATCATTGAAAGGTGAAGGACTCTCATGATACCCTAGACCTACAGGCTTCTTAGACTGACGCTGTGCATCTAAGATCTTCCCTAGGTTGAGTGATGAGTTCCTCAACTTTTCAAGTTTACTGTTTACCTCAGCTACCTTTACCTTAGATTCAGCTAGCTTTACTTCTTTGGTTTTAAGCTCTTTTGTCAATGCCTCAACATGTTCATACATTAGTTCTAATCTAACACACTATTCGCTCAGCTTGTCTTTTAGAACTATGACATCTTGTGCATCTGCCTTAAGCTTACTTCTAAGGTCTTCCTTGATATCTAATAAGCTAGCGTTGTCTGGTTTTAATGATTCATTTTGAGCAGATAAAGTTTGATGTGATTCCAGTACTAAATTTAACCTATCGTTAGATGTAGCACATAAAGCACATAAATTACGGAAAATAGAGAAGTTCAGAATTACCTTGGCATGATCTGATTCCACGTTGGCCATCTGTGCGGCGAACTCCAGAATCGTCTGATCTTCTGAATTTTCTACCAACATCGGACTGCTTTCATTCTGATTGTTGTCCCCTGTCTTTTCCTCTGCTCCTTCACTTCCAGTCTCGGTTACTTCAGCCATAAAGGCTCTAGCATTCGACTCTGGATGTGTACTCCAGTCATAAGTTCCATCTAGCTGTCTGTCTGATGTGACATTGGATAACAGACCACCTATATTCGCCTAACTGGTTGAACTACCTGGCAGATATCTCCCTTGAGATTGATTTTGGTACTGGTTCTGGTAGTTTTCTACTTTCAGTCTCTTACACTCTCTAGCAAAGTGTCCTAACCCTTGGCAGTTGTTACACTTAACGTTGGACTTATCAAACCCAATCTTATTGTTACTAACGTTGAGGTTTCTGCCCGTCCTCTTGATGAACATTTTAACTCTCTGAGTTACCATAGCCAGTTGCCATTGCAAATCCGTCTCCTCTAAGTCATCAGGATCTACCTGATCGTAATCCTCATCCCAAAGCGCAGGATCGTTGATTTTGCCTTGAACGCAATTGCCGTAGGCGGCCACAAATGAAGCCAACAGATTCAGATGGTCTTCTGCTGATTTGCGCTCATAGGTATCTTTGAATACCCTTTAGATGTAGATGTAGATGTAGATGTAGACTGATTCTGCTTTTCTTCTGGTCTAGTAAACCCTAAGAAAGGCCGAATCACTGAGTCTTCTGATTCAACCAGTGTCGATGTCTCACCCGAAAAGAATGTTGTAGCCGTCTTCACATCAGTTGCCCTTGAAGATTTGGACTTCCCAAAGTACATGTCCGGATCCTGTACTTGTTCATAATCCCTTTCCTTCTTCAGCAATTCAAAGTGATAGGCCCTAAGCGTTCCTATTACACTGTCTAGAGTAAGAGTATAGAACTTGTCTTCATCATGCTTTATTAGTGCCACATACATCTCTCATTTGGCAGGTAAAGCATCCAGAATTTTTACGATCTTCTCTGTTTCACTATACTCCACATCGTGGCTGTCTAACTCGGTTAGCAAATGATAGAATCTAGTTGTTGTCTCATCCAGCTTTTCGTTCTTGAAGGCTTTGAAGATCGCGAACTGCTGCTTGAGCATTTACATTCTATTCTTCCTGACCCTCGGGTTACCTTCACTCCATTTCTCCAAAGAATCCCACAGCTCTTTTGTTGTTTTCTGATTATGGAAAGTGTGCAAGATCTCCTGAGGTAATGCCAATCTAATGATAGCGAATGCCCAATTCTCGGCTTCATAAAGCTTTTTATCATCGTCCTTCATCTTTGAATATGGAACGATCTTTTGTCGTCCTTCAATCTCAGCCGTTGGTGGAATGTATCCCTCGTCTATACAAATCCACATCCGCATATCATTAAATGTTGCGAAGTCGGCGAACCTATCCTTCAACCAATAGTAATCCTCCAATTTCATCAACTTTGGTGGAGAATTCGCTTTTCCAACTTCGTGGTCCATCTCAATAAACCTCTGTAGACTTGTCATTTTTTCAAAGATTTTTGAATTCAAACTTAATTAATTTAATTCGAAATGAACTTAAATTAACAATTTCGAACCTAAGTAAGTTGGAATTTAGTTAATTTTAAACTGGTTTGGAATTAAATTTGAAATCCAACTTAAAGTCGTAAATAATGGCAAATTCAAAGGTAACTAAAATCGAATTCTTTAATTTCGAACTTAAACTAAATTCGAAATTCCGAGCAAAGTCGAATTGACCAAAGTCAAATCAAACCCTAAGGAACTTCGAAAGGAGCGTATTTTTTTGACAAACTCGAAAATTGAGTAAACCCTAATACCCCTTAATAAACTCGAGCGCCGCAAGTTCGAAAAACGGCTAATACTTCGACTTTTTCAAGTTTTTAGATTAAACCAATATTTTTACGAGTAAAAATAGTTATTTCGATCAAAAACTTGAATTACTAGAAAGTATTTTCCGATATCTTACTTGATAAACCCGAAAAACCTCCAAAAACGTGATTTTAACCGTCCATAACGTCAAGAAACCTAGGATGTTGCTTATGAACACGAAGAACACCAAGAACACCACTAGTCTCTGATACCACTTGTAAGGTCTTCACACTACGGATCTATCTCGATGCGACACCTTCCAACGAGTGCGGAATCCTCGTTAGCGGCTTGACGGTAAGATCACACACACCGAAACACGGAGACTACCACGTTGATAGACGAACTACTTAGAACGCCCCTACACGATGATTCCCTCCTAAACAACTCTCTGAAAACTTGCAAGTTTGAGATCCGCTTTGCTAATCGCCCTAATCAACGTCTGCAAAAGTCTGATAATATCGAATTAACACTTAATTATACTGACAGATTCGAGTTTGTCTAGGACAAATTCGAATCTGGCCCAAGGCTCATTCGAATTTGTCCTCAATGACAAATTCGAATTTACCTTAAATTCGAACTTCAACTATCAAACTTATGTTTGAACTTATGTTTTAACTTATGTTTGAATTTATCTTTGAACTTTATGTTTGAACTTCTTGTAATACATTACACCAAGTTCAAACATACAAACAATCAATATCAAACACACATAATCAAACATATATCAAACACTCGTTAATATTTAATACCAAGTAACTTGACTTACACAAAATGCTATCAAAACTTAGACTGCTATCGTGACACAGGATGTACTAACACACCAACACAGCTCCTTGAGGTTATGGTACATTTTATCAGATCCGGGGTGAAGATCATATCTTGATTTGTGTCCTTCATCCATGACCAGCTTTCTTACTCCACCAAAGTTGGGTAACCAGTTTTTATTCATGAAGTATCGATTCTCATTAGCCCTTATCTCAAATTGTTTACCCATTCCTCTCAGGGCTTCATTATTCACATTTTCCTCCTTAACAGCTTCCATTTGCGCATTATGAATTAAGGAAGGATGGTTTGGCTGAATGGTCATGACTAGAGCTCGTACTCTTAACGGCTTCGCTCGTTCCTTTCGGCTCAGAGCGTAAGCAACCACATTAGCTTTCCCCGAGTGATAACGAATATCACAGTCGTAATCACCTAATAGCTCCATCCAACAACACTGCATCATATTCAAGTCTTTTTGGTTCAAGATGTCTTGGAGTCTCTTTTGGTCCCTGAATACAGTACACTTCGTACCGTACAAATAAAGTCTCCAAATTTTGAGGGTAAAACTACTGCTCCCAGCTCCAAGTAATGTGTTGTGTAATTCACCTAGTCAAACCATAAGTTGCCGTGAAGCGTAGGCTATGACCTTATCTTTCGACATTAACACACATCCCAACCCATTGTGTGAAGCATCGCAGTAGACTACAAAATTTTCGCTTCCTTCGGGTAGGGACAAAATAGGCGGACTACACAAATGTGCTTCAACAACTGAAATGTTGTCTCCTGGTCTTCACCCCGACTACACTGAACGTCCATTAGGGTCAATTCTGTCAGAGAACCGGCGATCTTTGAGAAGTTTACGATAAATTTCCTATAATACCCGGCAAGACCTAGGAACTGGCGTATTTCCGGGGGGGGGGGGGTTCTAGGAGTTGCCCAATTTTTGAAGGCTTCGATCACATGACCGAGGAATTTTACTTCTTTTAGCGAAAATTCGCACTTGGAAAGTTTGGCATGCAGTTGTTCTTTCTTCAACAACTCAAAAATTTTCCTCAAATGCTGCTCATGCTCCTCCTTGTTTCGTGAATAGACTAAGATGTCATCAATGAAGTCAATCACGAACTTGACCAAGTACAGTTTGCACACCCGATTCATAAGGTCCATGAATACGGCTGGTGCATTGGTCAGTCCATATGACATCACTTGAAATTTATAATGACCGTACCAGGTTCTGAAAGCTGTCTTTAGAAAATCCTCCTCACGGACTATGACCTGGTGATAACCAGACCTCAGGTCGATCTTCAAACAGAAGCTCGACCCTTGGAGTTGGTCAAATAGGTCGTTGATCCTCGAGAGAGGGTACCGGTTCTTTATGGTCGTCGTATTTTGTTCCCGGTAGTCGATACACATCCTGAAAGTTCCGTCCTACTTCTCTATGAACAAAACTGGAGCTCGTCAGAGTGAGGAACTCGACTTGATGAAGCCCTTATCTAATAGCTCTTGCTGCTGATTGGACAATACTTGCATCTCTGATGGGGCTAAACGGTACGAAGCTCGTGCCACTGGTGCTGCACCTAGCACTATGTCGATTTGGAATTCGACTTGTGTTGATGGTGGGAGTCCAGGCAAGTCTTCTTGAAAGACAATGGGGTAATCACGGACGAATATCTTCGAGCCGCTTCTCCTTCTCCCTCCTTATCCGTCATGTGGACTAGGATTTCCTGACAACCCTTTCCTAAACACTTCAGGGTCCTTAGGCTGGAGATGTTGCTTCCTTTGGGGTTTCTTCGTTCGCCTTGTACAATTAGGATCTTCTTATTGGCCAAGGGTATGCGCATCGTCTTCTTGTCGCACACGATTCTGCACAGTTTTTCGATAACCAATCCATGCCTATAACCATGTCAAAACTCCCTAGACGAGTAACAAGCCTATTTCAAATAGTTGTTATCCTAAATCTAAGGAGCATCCTCGAATTATATTATTTGTTTTCGGTGTCTTACCGTTAACAACCTCTATTGCGTAAATGACACTTAGTGGGGGTAAGAGTGGGATTTATCTGCTTAATAAACTTAGTGGATATAAAGCTCTTATCAGTAATGGTATCAAATAGTATAAATGCATAAGTGTTGTTTAGAAGGAACGTAATCGTGACCACGTCGGGATTCTGTCTCGCTTCTCCACTCCCCATAACAAAAGCTCTTCCCTGAGCTCCTCCGACATTCTTCAACTTTGGGCAATCTTTTCTGTAGTGCCCCATGTTCCCACATTCAAAGCACCCACTTTGAGGCCCACTGTTGGTGCCGTAGTTTGAAACTCTACAGTCCTTGGTCAGATGACCTTGCCTTTTGCACTTGCCACTCACATTCGTATACTGGCCATTGTGATGGTAATTACACTTACTGCAATAAGGTTTGTTACCAGTGTAGCTTTTTTTTGGCTCCGACCCAGCTACGTAGGCCTTGATTGTCTCTTGTTTCTTCTGTTCGTTCCAAGAACCCTTTCCTGAGCGCCATCCCATTTTCGCTTGTTGTCTGAATTCTTGGTAGACGCCGCCCCTTGGCGTACTATCTACTCCATCAAATTTTGTTCCATTCGGATGGCATTTTGGATTGGCACTTGGTTGGAGGAGGTTACATTCCCTTCGATCTGGGGGGAGAGTCCCAAGATGTATCGTTCAACTCTCTTGTATTCCGGAGTAACCATCCCGGGGCATAGAAGGCTCAGCTCATGGAATCGGTTGGTGTATCTCGTGATATCTGTCCCCTTCATGAACAGGTTCCAAAACTCAGTTTTCATCTTTTGGAATTCGCTTCTTAGGCAGTACTCATCAGTCATCATCTGTTTCAACCTTGCCCAAGATAGTTGATAGGCTACATCAATGCCTACGGACTGAAAGTAGGAGTTCCACCAAGTGAGGGCTCCATCATGCAATGTGTGAGTGGCGAATATCACTTTGTTGTCTTATGTGCAGTTGCTGACCCGGAAAACGGATTACAGTTTCTCGAACCAGCGGGTTAGGCCAACTGCACCCTCCGTGCCATTGAAGTACCTACGCTAGCAACTTTGAATCCCTTTTATACTACAACCCCTCAGGTTGTTTTCTACACCTCCAGCTACTCCGCTGCTTCCCGAACCATTATTTCGGTTACTTTTACATGTCGCGATGTCGTCGGCTACTCTCTGAGCCACCAGTTGTTCGATGTCCGTTCTGTTCATCCTTCGTGGTGCCATGATCTTAAAGTTCAGAGAAAATTAACATGGTGTAAGAAGATAAGTCTACGGGTTTGAAATTTACTAATGCAGATCTCTAGTCATACTACATATCCTCAAACACAGATTTATAGTTAAACTTAATTTTCCACTAAAAATCGCTTGATACATAAACTTTTACAACATAGGGTCAGGGTTTCCCCAAAAAATTATAGAGCCTACTTAACTAATAGATATACTAAGTAGAAAGTACAACTCTACAAATATAAAGATAGAGGAGGCACTACGTGTTGGACGCCTTGGGGGTTTCTCCGTACTTAACGGCGTTGACCCACTGCGTCAGTGTGGCGTTGCGTGCCTCGCACTCCGCTAAACGTTGTTGAAGCTCATTTAACCCATCTTGGTGGATCGAGTGAACATGCTGATTCGCCCAGTAAATATTTGTGTTTCGCATTTGAACCTGCTCGATCCTAGTTGTGATCTCTCCAACTTCTTGACTAAGCTGCCTAAGCTGGAAGTCGTGTCCTACGGCCCTTTCCACCAATAGAGGTATGGTCTGGTGTGTTGGCTCTTGGGTAAGTTGTGGCACTTGCTCCGTGGATGGACCTCCGACCTCAAAGTGGCTGGGGATTCCCTCTTGCATGTCTTCACTCTTGAAGAGTGTGAGGCATCCATCCCCATCGTCTTGCATCCACCCGTCACCGCTGCGGCCGGATTGGCGATGGGGCGGGCACTAGATAGACTCCCGTTGTACCATTCGTACCCTTTTCCGGGGTGTGCACATCATCAGCAGTCCGTTGGGGTGGTTTCAGAATGGGGTATATGATGGGACACGTGGTGGTGGTGGAGGAATAGTTGGTCCTACAATGCTAGAGTTACCATCCTCGTGTTCTGAAGGGTCTTCTTCTTCGTCGTTGGTTAGGTTTTGGTGGTCTTCCGATTCAAAGTACAATTCATTGTCGCCATGGTCCATGGGCAAATACTCGTCTTCGGAATCAGAGAGAATAATAATCGTATAGTCCAACATTTTCTGTTATCAGGGTTCATACATAGTTTTAATCGTTTCCGTTACTTGAATCAATAAAGTTTAGTTGTTCTAGCAGTTATAGTCTAGGGTGCTAATGCAACCTAGTTCATTATAACCATGACTTTGATACCAATCTGTCACACCCTGATACCCCGCTTGGCAACGAGGCGTGACGTCGCGGAAAAAAAGTCATACTCATAATGAACAACCTCTAAATGGGATGTCTTGGAAATACGTTAATGATAAATAATGTTTTACAATCACGAAATGAAAGAGTACACGAATAATGGAGATAAAAATACATGAAAAGAAATAAGTAATAAGCTAGTTATGCAATTAAATCTCCATGTTTGATTAGAAAATGCTCCGTTAAGGTCCTGAGAAAGACATGCTAAATACATCAACATAAAGTTGGTGAGCTCATACGTTTACTCGATAAGTAAAGACAATGTATGGAAAACACAAGATTTCATTGTTTTTATAAACAAAAGTGAAGCAATAATTTAAGTATTAGCATAAGTCTCATGACACCGAAACTTAACTTTTGACTGCCCTATGTTGTATCCAACACCATAATACCAAGAAATGTCAAATTATTATGCATCCGTTTTCAATTGGCGTGACCAACCCAGATGGGGGCGTCAACCCAAATAGATCTTTCCACAACATTCACATTTACGTAGTGATTAATGGTTCATGATTCATGGCGGTGGTGACTTGTAACCTTATTTAATACATAAAAGGAATCAACTACTTGTGTCCATATAAAATAAAAGGTTGAGCCTGTATTCTCACCAAAAAGTAATACGAACAAGTAAAAATAGGGTCTATGAAAACTCACAGTAAAAGTGAGCGTAAAAATGATGGTCGAGTCGTTGACTTGAAATGAAGCTTGAACGGAATTAACCGAGTCCTAAATGACTTGAGGGAGTTAAATAATGTCTGTAAATGATAATGTGTATGCATGATAGTTTTTTAACTTTTAAATCACTCAACTTAACAAGTCCGTAGCCAATAACCCATTAAAACTTCAGGTTTATTTATAAGGATTTTCCGTGTTTTATCAAGGTTTTTCGGCCTACTCTGTGAATCTTTTTAACCAAGCTCCAAAACGATTTGGGTTTGGTTAATTATAATCATAGAACTAATATATACAATGAATTTTTCAAGATAAAAACGGTCACTTTTCGAGGTGTTTAGGTTAGGGAAAAGGTTCGTTAAAAACCCTAAGTTGGCCATAACTGAGCTGTTAGACCTTTCGATTCCCAAACAGTATATATGGGGGTTCAAAACTCTGAGTCAAATTATGAAAACTTCTAGATCTTTAGCTAAAACATAGATCTAAATTCTGGAACAAGAATCAACTCATTTCGTTAAGTCTTGATTAGTTATGGTTTTTCAAAGTTGATGTAATGATTCTGCCAAAAAATCTGAATTTCACAACCTTGCATCAACTTATGATTCTTGTTGTTTATTCACAAACCACGTTTATAAAAGGTTATGAAACACATTTATGAAAATTGTTTTCATAATATTTATACCTACATTATGTGTTTATACTTTTATAAATACATTTGTAGTAACAACTTAAAAATAAAAGTTATTTGTTCATAAACTTGGTTTTTGATGCATTTGTTGTTGTTGGTGGTTATATATTATGTAAGACTTACAATTTCATAAATAAAAGAAGTAATAGAGTTGTTTTTACTTACTTTGATGATATAAGAGAATTCAAATCAGTAGGACATGTATTCTTGAATTGTTGCACCAAAAACACTTGATGATTTGAAGAACAAAGAAAATTTGGGAGAGTTTTGTTGTGGTTGAGTGTTGGCCGGATTTAAAAAGCACAAAAAAGAGGATTCTCTTTGCAAGTTTTGAATGGAAATGAGAGAAATGATCTTCTATTTATAGATGGAGAAAGTGGTCTTGCAATTGGAGGTTGAGTGTTTGCTTAAGTGATGTTGAAAGGATGATGGTGTAAGAAAGTTTTGATTGTGATGGTGCATGGGAGTTGAAATATAAAATTGAAAGTGAATTGCTATATTGAATTAGCTATGGCCGGCCCTCAAAGAGTTTTATAAAAACTATATATATATATATATATATATATATATATATATATATGTATGTATGTATGTATGTATGTATGTATGTATGTATGTATGTATGTATGTATGTATGTATGTATGTATGTATGTATTTAAAATGTATTCATGTGTTTTCCTTTTTATGTAATTCTATAAATACTTATGAAATACACTAATTCATTGAATTATTTTTGTCTTGCATAATTAAAGTTATGTAAGATTGTTAATGCATAGTAAATGACACTAATCATAATTAAATCACGAACTTAATTGATTTAATCTATTATGCTGTAAATTGATCGGATTAATTACTTTGTCGTTTATTCGGATCACACCGATGAAATTGTTTCTGTTTGTAAGGAATTTCCTTATGAACTTGTTAATCACTCTAATTAATTACTAATGACTATTGATTAAGTGAAAAATGGCAACCTGATTTGGTGCCAGTTGTTATAGTGTCACACCTGGAAATACTATAACTGCAGAATATATATGATCATACCAAGACATTCAATTAATGATTATTAATATCAAATAGTTATGAATTATATTCATATTAGCACGCAAGCATGCATAATCCTAAGTAAGATTTTATTTGTGGTATAGCATCTTTTGTCATATTCCTAAATAAACTCTAAATATCGATTTTCATTTGATTCCATATCACAGTATGACCAATTTTAATTACTTTACGTGATTGTGATCATAACAAATATTGATTTGAATATAAGGAACATTTCATTTATCAAACGTCATAATGTTATTTATTGGACCTAAACACGTTTATGTGTAACACCTTTACCCATGTAGGTTTTTCTCGTAGTCCAATACATCAAAACTTCTCATTGTTCTTCTTCAAGAACATCGTGTGCTTTTAACTACAACTCAGTAATGTTTAGTTGGTTTGACTTATATTTTGCATAAGTTTATTGCACATTATTAGACAATACATATCTGAATGTATTTATTTACTTTCTAGATTATTACATATGCTAGAACATTGAGCCGTACATATCTGAATGTATTTTGCATAATGTCATTTGAAATTACCAAGAAATCATTCACAGTTCCTTGTATCGTGATCTCTTATCAAGATTTTGTCAACTTATGTCACTTAACTTAATTTCCTTCACATCTTTCTCTTTAGATGTTATAAGATGTTTCTTCCAATATCTTTATTGAGACACAATTCCAAAGCAAGATATAATATAATTATCATGGAATTTCATTTTCCATAACAAATATGTCTTATTCGTACACAATAGGATTTGCTACTGTGCTACCACTGGATTTTTTGCAATACATTACATCTTCGTTATGAATTAAACAACCCTCTTGATTATTCATGTTTGGATGAATATATTTGAATTGAGATTAATTCTTCAATAATTTAAAGTTAACACATAGAAAAGGAAATTAAATACAATACAAATAAAAAGAAACGACATGATTAAAATAATGTATCTAACAATCTCCCCCTTTTCAATCAATGTGGCGAGTTGGAGACTCTATCTGTTGTAGCTCATATTTCCAATATGACTTCTAACCTTTGGATGACATGGCACATGTGAAGTCTTTCATTAATAAGATATATTCCTTCTCGGATACTCATCCCTTCTTTTGGCCGCATTCTGAGTTTGCTTGAATCTTTTTTTTTTCATTTTCTTTTAAGCGTTTGTTCAGCTCTTCTCGTATCATGCACAGGGTTTAATCAGAATTGTAGGGAATCTCCTCGAACTCATGAACCTTTTATTTCCTTGTTTGTTCAGGTAGACTAGACCATGCTCTGGTTTCAAATTTACAAGCTACATAGGTTGATGTTGAATTTTGGGAAAGTATTGATCTTGAAGAGTCAATCCACCTCTTACATAATTATTCTCTATGGCCATTTGGAAGTCCTTGATGCAAATCACCATCGGTTGTCTATTCATACATCTGGTCAAGGCCCATAGAGCATTTTCAACTTGGTTCGACACCTTCTTAAATTATGCAAGTTGATCTAGGATTATCTCGATGTCGTCAAAGGCCAGAAAGTCAAGGTCAGGCTCGTGAACCACATGTTCTGTACCATATTCTCTTTTAAAGAAGATGGTTGGCGTGAAGACTCTAGGCCCTTATAAAGGTATGATGCTATGGACTTTCTTGACACTTGTAAAACAGAACAGATTCTTTCGTCGAATTTCCCTTGGCATCATCTGGTTTTATTCGGATTTCTCCCCCTTAGATTGATCATGAAGTTTCATAAGTAGCCTTCGGCAGTATCTTTCGGTGTTTTTCATGAAGACTGATCTGAACCTGTGTTCGAGAAATGGCTCACATAGCTCTTCATAGGACATCTCCGAGAGATAATTCTTTAAGCCCTTAGTTTGTCCTTTCTCTAAGTCAGTTTGGTTGACACGTAGTAAATGGTAGACCTGTTCTTGATGTGTGTCAACCAGTGACTGTTTTTCTTCAGGAGCCAGGTTTGGGACTTTTCAACGAGAAAATCAATACACCCAATTTGATTCGTTTTCATCATATGTGGCTTCAACCTCTAGGGTATCAGTCTTGGAGCAACACATTATTAATTTTTTGACTAGTTGGGGTTTTTGAATTGTTTGGATAGGATGGGTCTGGAAGGCGAATTTTAAGTGCGGCTGGTTGAAAAGTGGTGGGATTGGCTGTAGTAGAAGTAGAGATGATTTCTAGTTCTGTTTCAGGCTCAAGCTTTGGAGAGTTCAGGAAAACAAATGATAAGGAGGCGTCGTCAGAATCCAGAATGATCAAGTCTTGTTGCACTTGACGATCCTCATAAGGAACAAAAGCCAATATATCATCCTATCCTCCCTAAGTGCTTTTCCAAGCCCCTTCTCCCTCTGTTACCACACCCTCAAGTTTAGTCCGTGGACATTTTTCTACCTCACAATGGTCAGGGTCATCCTGATCTTCATGTTTGTGTTTATGGACTTGAGCCTGAGGGCGACATGTATTTTGCAGATCTAGAATAGCCGTCTCAAGTCGATCCATGCGTTTGTGTAAATCAGCCTCTACTCTGAGTATCAGCCGCCTCATTTGCGCAAAAGACTGATTGAAGAGAGCATTTGAGGTAGCTATTTGATCTTTTAACTCGTCAAGCTCAATAGATTTTTTGATTGATGGGATACCTGGTGGCAATTCCTAAGTAACGGCCTGTTTATCCTTCAACAAATAAAGGGTTCCTCAATTGCCGCCTTTAGGGCCTCAAGATTTGCCCAGATAACTACACCGACCTCACGTAAAATGGTCGTTAGCATCTCGGGAGTTATCCAGGGATGACTCCTTATAGACGGCTTGGATGTGGCTGTATCAGGATTTCCATCCATCAATTTTGGACCACTAGGTGCGGAGCCAGATCCAGATGTTTGGGTTTGGGGATCTTCCGTGGTTAAGTGAACGGCGGTCACTGTGGGCAACAAGTGACCTTTGTCAACGCCACGTCACTTCGAATAAAGGGGTGATGAAAAATGAGCTTCCTCCCCGTGCAATGAAACTCGCTCCTTTAGAAAGGAGTGAGAGTGGCTGGTGTGGTGTGGAGAGTGGACATTTGATGACCAGTCTGAGTTTTGGTTGTGAGTACTCCCTCAACACACTTTTCATTTAAACTGGCATCTATATCCCTATAAAATTTGAGATCATTTTTTCAGAATCAGTGCCAACTCATCCCGTAACCCAATCAATTTTGCTGCCCAGACTCCCTTAGTCGCACGACGCTCTAAGTCACCTTCAGATGGGGATAGCGTAGTCGGTTCTGACAGCGCTTCATCTGGATAGACCCATTGTAGACACAATGCTACCCTTTCCCCCTTCAGTCAGCATAAAAGAGCAAAGATATTGGGATTTCCATAACCGGAACTCGTGGAAATTCTTTAAGTAATTTGAAGCGAGATAAAGCCACTGTCTTGTATACGTCGTGTGAGGCACAAAAAGACTTCAATCAAACCTGTTCCATATCATAGGGGGAGATTTCTAACCAAACCTGATTGATACAATTAGGGAGAGATTTTAAGGCTTTCTAATGCCTCAATCAAACCTGATAAGTGATTTGCAAAATCAGCCCAAGTGTGTGTTACGCTGTTACATTAGTTGTAACCTGGCAGTTTGTCAAAACTGTCCACTGTTGGACGTGTTTGATAGATTATGTCTAAGTTGTCCATATCTGTTGGACAGTTTAACACGGTTAAGTGTTCTGTTCTTTGTGAATAGAACTTGTTCTTTGTGAGCAGGTCTAAAACTTCATGGAATATGTTTCCATATCTTCATGCAAAGTTTTGAATATTGAAATCAGCCTAAGGATACAAGACAATGTGGAATATCAGAACTGTTGTATATCTGTCAAAGCTGAAGACGGAAAGGAACACCATTTCTTATACAAAAATGACTATCCAACAAAGAATAAAGGTCACTAGTTGACATTCCTCTTTGTGGTAAAGCTAAAGACGACATAGACAAAAAGGAAAAGACAAAGATTCTGCAGTAAGAAGATAAAACTACTTTTTTCAGATTTGTCCAGATGCAGAAAAGCAAATATGTGTCAGTACAAGACATTCTCGCTTTCTCTACAACCAATGAAGAAGCTTCACTTGGATCCTCTAAATGCATATAACAGAGATGCTTTGAAAAATATAGAAAAAGTGTGTGAGATATACATTAACAAAGAACATGAGTGCAAAATAAACTGTGTCTCTAATGTATGCACGTTCAGTTCAATTTGAGTGAAAAGCTAAGTGTGTCTAAGTTGTTCTGTTTCCAAAGCTGATCAACCTGTGTTTTATAAACACTGAGTATGTAAACCGTGAGTGAATCTCAGTGAGTCATATCATCGTAACTAGTTTGAGTGTGTCTTAGATTAGGTAAAGTCTGTTTTTCATATCTATCATCTCTGTTTGGATCTTTCCGCAATCCAAACCTGTTTGTAAAACTAACAATTATTGATATATACAAACATTGAGAAAAATATTTGTGATAAATGATTAAGTATTCACCCCCCCCCCCTACAGTTAATCTAAAGATACCTGGGAAACCTTTTGGGACCCATAACTAGTATCAGAGCAGTGTTAATGTGTGTTAATTCTAGATCTCTCACATTTCTTCCATTTTCCCATTATAGACAAATCTGCTTCTAACTCCTCATCCTACCACGACAATGGTTCAATGGCTAAACCTCCAAAGTTCAACCATCAGTGTAACAACCGGCACAAATCAGGTTAGCATTTATAACTAAATAACTAGTCATTAGTAATTAATCATTGTGATTAACAAATTAATAAGGAATTTCATTACAATCAGAAACAATTTCATCGATGAGATTCGATGAAACGACAAAGTAATTAATCCGATCAATTTACGATATGATAGATTAATTCAACTAAGTGCATAATTAAATTAAGATTAGTGACACTAAAATGCATTAACAAACTTATATAACTTTAATTATGCAAGACAAAAACAATTCATTAAACTAGTGTATTTCATAAGTATTTATAATATTACATAAAAAGGAAAATACGAGAATACATCTTTTAATACATTTATACAAAAAAAAATTCTTGGAAATACTCATTATAGGCCGGCCACACATAGTACAACATAGCATTTGGCTTCCTAATTTTTTTTATTTCATAATCCATTCACCATCTACATCATATCTCTTTCACCTCTCCCTTTCATTTTCATCCAAGATCACACTCAACATTCCACTCTTTCATAATTACAACACCTTTTTCTCTTCTATAAATACAAGACTCGTTTCCTCTCATTCTTCACACCTTTGCAAGAGCAAAAATCACTTCTTTTCTCTCTCAAAATTCCTGCCACACACACACATTGTTGCACACTTCATTTCCTTTCAAAGTGTTCTCCAAGTCTTCAAGTGTTTTGGTGCAATAAAGTTCAAGATCATTTATTCTACTTATTTGCATACTCTTATTTCATCAAATTAAGTAAATACTACCTAATTACTTCTTTTAGTTATGTTAATATAAGTCTTGCATAATCTATATAATCACCAACAACAACAAGTTTCATTAAAAGTTAAGTTTATAAACAACTAGTTTTGTTTTAAAGTTTGTTTCTTCAAATGTGTTTATAAATATATAAACACATAATGTAAGCATAAATATTATGAAAACAATGTATATAAATGTGTTTCACAATCTTTTATACATGTGGTTTTGAATAAACAACAAGAATCACAAGTTGTTGCAAGGTTGTAAAATTCAAATTTTCGGTAGAAATATTACATCAACTTTGAAAAATCATAACTAATTCAAAACCTTAATGAAATGATTTGATTCTTGGTCAAGAACTTAGATCTACGTCTTAACTAAACCCCCAAATATTGTCTAAAAAATCAACTGTAAACCCTTAAATATTGGTTGAAAAATCAACTTTAAACCCCCAAATATTGTATGGGAACTGAAAAGTCTAAGAGCTCATTTATGACAAGCATAGCGTTTTTAACGAGCCTTTTCCCTAACCTAAACACCTCGAAAAATGACCGTTTTTATCTTGAAAAATTCCTTGTATGTAGTAGTTTTATGATTATGAAAACCAAATACAAAAATTGTTTTGGAGCTTGGTCAAAAACGAACCACAAAATAAGCCGAAAAACCTCGATAAAACCTAGAAAATCCTTATAAATAAACTTGAACTTTTTATATGGGTTTTTGTTTATGGACTTCTTAAGTTGGGTGATTTAAACTTAAAAACCATGATACATGCATATTATCATTTATAGGAATTATTAAGTCCCTCATATCATTTAGGACTCGGTTAAATACGTCAAGCTCATTTCAAGTCATCAACGCGATCTTCGTTTTTCGCTCACTTTTGCCATCACCTTTACGATGAGCTTCATAGCCCCTATTTTGACTTGTTCATATTACTTTTGGGTGAGAATACATGCTCAACGTAAACGTGAATGTTTTGGATAGATCTATATGGGTTGACGCCCCCATCTGGGTTGGTCGCACCAATTGTAAACGGATGCATAATTATTTGACAATTCTTGGTACTATTGTGTTGGATACCACAAACGGCACTCAAAAGTTAAGTTTCGGGGTCATGAGGCTTATGGTAATACTTAATCTATATGATTCGCTATTGTTCATAAACTTAATCAAACCTTGTGTTTTCCATACAATGTCTTACTTAACCTATGAGCTCACCAACTTTATGTTGACGTATTTAGCATGTTTTTCTCAGGATCTTAAGAGCTACATTCCGCACTCACGGCTATTTTTGCAAGCTTTTGGGAGTCACGGAGCATTTTCAAAACCACATGGAAATTTATTTGCAGGGATAATTGCGCGAAAAACCACAAACTTGTTAGCCTTTTGTGATTAAAACCCAAAACCATTTTTCGTTGCATAGAAAACCCAGAACTAACTAAAAATTAGTAAATCAAGGTTTTATCAATGAGTAACCCATTGAAACTGGTTATTAATTCTACGTAGGCACGTAAATAACCTACGTGGAATAAATTTTAATTGTTGAAACTGGTTGCCAAGTATTACACATCATTTAAACACTCGTTAATGATGTAATCCCGTTTAAAAATTACAATTAAAAATTCTCAACGTGAGTTTAAATGATGTGTAATACTTGGCAACCGGTTTCAACAATTAAAATTTATTCCACGTAGGTTATTTACGGGTCCACGTAGGATTAATAACCAATTTCAACAGGTTACTCATTGATAAAACCTTGATTTACTGAGTTTTAGTTAGTTCGGGGTTTTCTATGCAACGAAAAATGGTTTGGGGTTTTAATCACAAAAAGCTGACAAGTTGGTAGTTTTTTGCGCAATTATCCCTTATTTGCATAACTAGAAATTTATATACTTTGGTCATGTATTTTAATCTCCAATATTCGTGAACTCTTTTATTACTATGATTGTAAAACATTGTTGATATTTTATGTATTTCGAAAACGTCTCATTTAGAGGTCGTTCATTATGATTGTGACTTTGAATTCGCGACATCACGCCTCGTAGCCAAGCATGGTATCGGGATGTGACAGATTCGTATCAGAGCCATAGTTATAGTGTACTAGATTGCATTAGTACCCTAGACTATAACTGCTACAACTAAACTTTATTGATTCAAGAAACTAAAACATTTTGTAAGTAACTAAAACAACTATAAATGGACCCTGATAACAGAAAACGTGTCGGACAACACGATCATTATCAAATCTAATTCCGAAGATGAATATACCCCAATGGACCAAACTAACACCGAATTTCACTTTGAACCGGAAGACCGCCAAAAATCCGGTTGAGGAAGAAGAAGAGACATCCGAAGACGAGTCGATTGAGGAAGAAGAAGACCCTTCCGAAGACAAGGAATATAACTCCAGTCTCGCAGCACCAATCGCCCCGTCACCACCGCAATTCATCCCATCTAACAAACCTTTCCATAACCACCCGAACGGAATGCTAATAATGTGCACGCCCCGAAAAAGGGTAAGAATAGCACACCGGGTGTCTATCCAGGTCCCTGTCCCCCAGCCAAGGCCGCCGCAACGGCGACGGGTAGATGCAAGATGCTAGGGATGGGTAACACCCTCCAAGAATGGAGACACGAGGAGAGAATCCCCACCCACTTCGAGGTCGGAGGACCATCCACTGAGCAAATACCTCCATTCACCCAAGAACCCATAACTCAAATCGTACCTCTATCGGTGGCAAGGAGACACGGCCTCCAGTAGAGGCATCTTAGCCAAGAGGTCGGGGAGATCACTACAAGGATCAAAGGGAGGAAATGCAAAACACCAATATGTATTGGGTCAACCAGAATTTGTAGGCGATTCAACAAAATGGAATCAACGAATTGCGATAGCGCCTAGCGTAGTGCGAAACCCTTAATGCAGAGTTAATCGAAAGACTTAACACTCTGGAATACGGGGAAAACCCCGAATCATCTCACACCTAGTGCGTCCTCTATCTTTCTAGTGTTTGTATTTTCTGCTTAATGTACCTTCTAGTTAATTAATGCTTGAAATTTTTTGAGAAAACCCCGACTCCATGTTGTAAAAGACTATGTATCAAGCGATGTTTAATGAATAATTAAGTTTATCTATAAATCTGTGTTGATGATATGTAGTATGACTATTTGCCTTAGTAAATTTAAAACCCATAGACTTATGTTAATTTTCTCTGAACTTCAAGATCATGGCGCCGCGAAGGATGAACATAATGGACATCGAACAACTAGTAGCACAGAGAGTGGCCGACGCCATCGCTGCATATGAAATTAACCGAAATAACAGTTCGGGATTCAGCGGAGTAGCTAGAGGGGTAGAAAACAACCTGAGGGGTTGTAGCATAAAAGGATTTCTAAGTTGCCAACCGAGGTACTTCAATGGCACAGAGTCTACAGTTGGCCTAACCCGCTGGTTCGAGAAGCTGGAATCGGTTTTCTGGGTCACCAAGTGCTCAGAAGAAAAGAAGGTAAAATTCGCCACACACATACTACAGGATGGAGCCCTTACTTGGTAAAACTCCTATGTTCAGTTAGTGAGAATTGATGTAAACTTATCAACTCCCGTGGGTGGAGTTAAAACAAATGATGAAAGACGAGTACTGTCCACGGAGCAAACTCCAAAAGATGGAAGTGGAGTTTTGAAACCAGTCCATGAACCAGACGGACATCACGGTTATAGTAATGGACTGGTTATCGAAGAACCGTGCGGAAATCGTATGCAACATTAAGACGATGCGCATACCCTTGCCAATAAGAAAGTCCTAAATGTCCAAGGCGACCAGAGAAACACCAAAGTAAGCATCATATCATGTCTTAGGACCCTGATGTGTCTGCGAAAGGGTTGCCAAGCGATTCTAGTGCATATAACGGTGAAGGAGCCGAAAGGGAAGTGGCTCGAAGATATTCCTATAGTCCATGATTACCCCAAGGTCTTTCCAGAAGACCTACCTGGTCTCCAACCATCAAGACAAGTCGAATTCCAAATCGACTTAGTGCCAGGTGCAGCACCAGTGGAACGAGCCCCATACCGTTTAGCCCCATCATGGATGCAGGAATTGTCTAATCAGCTACAAGAGATCTTGGATAAAGGGTTTATCAGACCGAGTTCCTCACCCTAGGGAGCTCTGGTTTGTTCGTAAAGAAGAAGGATGGAACTTTCAAAATGTGTATTGACTATCGGGAACTAAATAAGCTGACGATAAAGAACCGGTACCCTCTCCCAAGGATCGATGACCTATTTGACCAACTCCAAGGGTCAAGCTTCTATTCGAAGATTGATGTTAGGTCTGGGTATCACCAAGTCAAGTTCATGAGGAGGATATTCCCAATAGAGCTTTCAGGACCCGGTACGGTCATTATGAATTCCAAGTAATGCCATTTGAACTGACCAATGCACCAGCCTTATTCATGGACCTTACGAATCGGTTGTGCAAACCGTACTTCTCAAAGATCTCTGGATCTCTAAAAAAATTACCCGAAAGGACGTCAAGTATGATTGGAGTGATGACCAGGAGACAACATTCAGTTGCTGAAGCACAAGTTGTGCAGTGCGTCTATTTTGTCCTTACCTGAAGGAAGTGAGAATTTTGTAGTCTATTGCGATGCTTCACACAATGGGTTGGGATGTGTGTTAATGCAGAAGGATAAGTTCATAGCTTACGCATCACGTCAACTTAAAATTCGCAAGGTGAATTATACAACGCACGACCTAGATCTAGGAGCAGTAGTTTTTGCACTTAAAATTTGGAGACATTACTTGTACGATACAAAGTGTATAGTGTTCACATATCATAAGAGCCTCCAACACATCTTGAACTAGAAAGAGTTGAATCTGAGGCAGCGCCGTTGGATGGAATTACTGAGTGACTACGACTATGAGATTCATTATCACCCGAGGAAAGGTAATGTGGTCGCAGACACTCTAAGCTGAAAGGAACGAGCTAAGCCATTAAGAGTACGAGCCTTAGTCATGACCATTCAGCCAAACCTTCCTTCCCTAATCCATGTTGCGAAAGTGGAAGCTGTTAAGGAGAAAAATATGAAGAATGAAGCCCTGAGAGGAATGGATAAACAGTTTGAGATAAGGGCTAATGGGAATCATTACTTCATGAATAGAGTCTGGTTACCCAGCTTTGGTGGAGTAAGAAAACTGGTTATAGATGAAGGACACAAATCAAGATACGTTGTTCACCTCGGATCCGATAAGATGTATCATGACCTCAAGGAGCTGTACTGGTGGCCTAACATGAAGGGTGACATTGCCACATATGTCAGCAAGTGGTTCATGCTCAAAGGTCAAGGCAGAACATCAGAAACCATTTGGGTACGATACCATTTGGGTAATAGTCGACCGCCTGACGAAATCTGCAAACATTCAACCGATTAAAAAGATTGACAAATGAATAAGCTAGCCCAAGTTTACCTCAAGGAAGTCGTTTCCAGGCACAGAGTGCCTGTCTCAATCATTTCAGATAAAGATAGCAGATTTAAATCCAGATTTTGGCAGACATTACAGCAAGCTTTGGGTACAAACTTGGACATAAGTACTGCATATCACCCTCAGACCAATGGTCAGAGTGAAAGAACGATCCAAACCCTAGAAGATATGTTAAGAGCTTGTGTAGTTGAATTCGGGAAGAGTTGGGATACTCATTTTCCTTTAGTAGAGATCCCATACAACAACAGCTATCACACAAGTCCCAAGGCCACTCCATTCGTAGCAATATACGGATGAAAGTGTCGATCGCCTCTCTGCTGGGCCGAAGTCGGGGACAGTCAAGTCATGGGCCAAGAAATCATACTTGAGACCACTGAAAAGATAGTGCAGAGTCGGAATAGATTAAAAGATGCTCGCGATAGTCAAAAGAGCTATGCAGACGTGAGGAGAAATTCGTTGGACTTTCAAGTGGGAGAAAGGGTATTTATGAGAGTCTCACCATGGAAGGGCGTAGTTGTTAGGCAAAAAAAAGGCTTCAATCAAACCTGTTATATATCTTAGGGGGAGATTATTATTCAAACTTCTTTGATACACTTAAGGATATAATTTAATACATGTCGATGCCTTATTGAAACTTGAAAAGTGATTTGCAATATAAGCCAAAAGCTGCTCATCCTGTTGCATTTGATGTAACATAGGCAGATTGCCTAGCTGTCCTAATCTGTTGGACAGGTTTGGCATAAACTGTCTACGCTGCTCATACATGTTGACCAGCTTGGACAAAAACTAAGTATTCTGTTCTTTGAGTACAAAACCTGTTCTTTGTGAACAGGTTATACACTTTATGGAATTTGTTTCCATATCATCATGTATGGTCTTGGACGTAAAGATCAGTTTACAAGTCGAAGACAAAGTGGAAAATCAAAAGTTGATTACACTGCCCAAGCTATCTGATACATGAAGACAAAAAGGATATTTGAAATGGGTGACAGACCATTTCTTATATCAAAATGGCTATAGATGAAGAGGAAAGGATAAAAGTTGACATTCTTCCTTAAATTAAAGCAATCTACAACAGAGACAAAATGAAAAAGACAAAGATTTTGCTACTTAGGAACAAATGTTGTTTTGTCAGAATGTGCAGAAAAGGTATCTTGTCTTTTTGCAAAGGCACTCCACTATCTCTGCATCCAATGAGAAAGTTTCACCAGTATTCTCTGAGAGAGTATAAAAGGAAGCTTTTAAGGAATGTGAGATAACCAAGAGAAAAATATCCAAAACGTGCAAAAGAATTGTGTTTTCATGCATGCAAAATCTGCTTAGAAAAGAATAGTAGAGTGTGTCCAAGCTATTCTTGTTCAAGATGTCTGTCTGTTTGTCTTGTGAAAACAGTGAGTGCATCTTAGTGAGTGAATTTTTCGTAACTAGTCTGAGTGTGTCTTCGATTAGTTGTCTGTCGGTTGTTTCTGTCATCTCAGTTTGAACTATTCCGCAGTTCAAATTTGTTTGTAATTAACACTTGTTTATATATACATACAAACATAGATAAGTTGTGTTGGAATTTAAAATAGTTGTATTCACCCCCCCCCCCCCAACAACACCTTACAGCAACATACTAGGGAAATCTTTTTGGGACCTACAACTAGTATCAGAGCAGATTAGAGTGTGTGTTAAATCTAGATCTCTTACATCTCCCTATTTCCAACCATGGACAACAGTTCTGCCAACTCCTCCTCTTACTATGTAAATGGGTCAATGGTAAACCTCCTAAGATCAATCATCAAAACTTTTCTGGCTGGAAGTGTAGAATGATGCTCTATCTAGAGAATCTAGATGTAGAACTACCAGAAATAGTGATGGAAGGTCCATATGTGCCAACTTCTGTCACTACTATAACTCCTGCTGCTAAAGGAGCTGTTCCTGAAATCAGGACTATTGCAAAGGCGAATGCTCAATGGTCTGATGAAGACAAACGTCTGGGTGCCCTTGATGCAAAATCCAGGAACAACCTTGTAATCTCTCTACCTGATGATGTGTTCAAACAGGTTGAGAAGATGAAGACTGCAAAAGAAATGTGGGATACATTGTTTACCGTCTATGATGGCCCCACAATCACATTGGATAACGGGATCAATAATCTTGTTAGACAATATGAACTAGTTCTTGCAAAGCCAAAGGAGACTCTCACTGAAATCTACACCAGGTTCACTGCGTTGATCAATGATCTCAAAGCTGTTGGGATCACTAACGACAGTTTAACATTGGTGAACAAGTTTTTGGACATACTGCCTGAGGAATGGAATTACTTCTCTACTATCGTCAGAAACTCAGATACCATCAGTGGCATGGATCTTGTAAATCTTTATGGATCCTTGTTGAATAGTGAACAATCAAGGCTACAGAAGAGAAATGCCTTGGAGATGTCCAAAAGAGGTGCAGCCTTAGTGGCCAGCCTGAGACAACCTGTTAACCAGGTGTGTGATATGTTCACATAAGCTTATCAACAGTCTAATTATGAAATGGAGGAAATGCCTGAGGATGACAACTGTGAAGATCTTACTTAGTTGGATGATGAAAAAATGATTGCCATGCTTGTTAGAAAATTCAATAACAAGAGTTTTGGTGGTAAGTTGCTGCAAAAGAAATTAGGTGTCATCAAAAAGAGGGCATTTGCAAAAACTAAGGCTGAGTACCTTAAATGTGGCAACACAGGCCATATAGATGTTGACTGTGTGTCTATAGCTGTTGGCTCTTCCTCCAAACCATACAAGACAAACAAAGATGATGGCTAAAGGGTTAAGTACCTAATGTCCATGGCAAAGCTGAAAAAGCTAGAAGACTCTATGGCTTCTAACAAGCTGAAGGGACTTATGGCCGAAACCTGTCACTGGGAGGAGTCTGATTCATCATCTGATGAAGAAGACAACATTCGTCTGATGGCCAATACTGATGCCCCCTCAACAAGTAGCTTCAAACAGGATCTGGCTAAAGCTGAAGCTCTCAGCACTTTAGAGAACTGGAATCCCACCATGATGTATAAGGTACAAAACTTTAAGGATTACAGCTCGGAAGAAAAAGTTAAAATGTTTGATTATTTACTTGTTGATTTATAAGCTGCTATTAAGAAGCATGATGCTTTGAATTCTGAAATCCCTAAGCGAAAATCTGATCTTGAAACAAAAAATAATAAACTAAACAGTTTTCATGAGTTGAAAACTAAACTTGATGAAGTAAAACACATCAACATCATTTTATTAGAAGAAAAGAGAGAAACAGACTCAAAGCGTGCCAAGCTTCAAAAGACTGTTGACTCTTGGTGCCATTCTGCTAAGAAAGTCATTCATTGTATCAATCAGCAGATTCCTGCTCAAATCCAAGCCTATCTTGGAGGAGATCTTGATACGGCAGCTTCTATTGTTGAGATCAATAACCTGAAAAAAGACTTATCCTCTTTTCGTGAGCTTCCAAATACATTTATCCAAAAAGTAAATGGAAAGCTTGGTCTCAACAAACAGGTTTGACATGCCTCAAAACACTGACAGTTTATGTGGAAAAGCTACAAAGGCTGATGATGGAATGTGTTCTCCATCAAACCATCCTGCTAAGTGCCTAGACAGCTCACATAGACAAAAGGAGGGAAAACATGTAAAAACTGTAGCTTTGCCAACTAAACCTGTCAACCAGACAGGTTCTGGATCTAAAGTTGATGGCAAGAGACCTGTTAATACTTTTAATGCTGAACATTTTGAGAAAAAGTTTTCAAAAAGAAAGCAGCCTACTTTCAACAAGGGTAAGTCTCATGTGAAAGCAAATCTACTGTGAATTCAAATAAGTTTTTAAATCATAGTGGAAAGCTGGTTATAAATGAAGGAAAATCATTTGTTAAAACAAGAAGTAATGATCATGTTGATAGGCAATAGTCATCACATCTCAGTAAAGGCAAAGGCAAAGCCATTGTTCAACCTGAGAAAGCTGGGAATAAGTTTCCCAAACCTGTGGAAGGACAAAAGACAATCAAATTACATGTGTTTGATCTTTGTCCTCCCAAAAAGAGGAAAGAGGACACATGCAAAGTTGTTGTTGTTGTACCTTCCACCCAAGCTGTTGGTTCTTCTAAAACAAGTGAAACTTTGTTAGAACCAGTTGAGAAAACCAAAGAGATAAACCAGAATGTGTTTCTGGGAGTACTTCTTCCAAAAAGTCTAAAAAAAGAAAATGTTACAAATGTGGAAAGAAGACTCATATGGCCAAAGACTCATCTGTTACATAAGGCCTGCTGACACTGCTAGCTCCAACATTGCAAAAACCAGTAGAGTTGGAAGTAACATTGTCATTGAGAAGAGTATTCAGCTGATATAATCCAAATTGGAAATATTAGTGTAGATCTTAGTGGTCCATCAACAAATGTTGATAAAGAAGGAGAACTCATCCTTATGATGAATTCCCCTAAAAACTAATATTTCCCCATGTCACTCTGCAGGTTAAACAACCAAGCCATGTTTTGGTACATGGACAGCGGTTGCTTTTGCCACATAACCGGTTACAAAGATTTGCTGAGTGATCTCAAGCCTTAAAAAGGACCAAAGGTCACCTTTGGTGACAATGTTAAGGGATCCACAAAATTATGGAACCCTTCAAGCTGGTGATGCAATATTCAACAGAATAACCTATGTGTCTGGGTTGAAACATAACCATGTTAGTATCACTCAACTTTGTGATGCTGGCTACTGGGTTAACTTTGATGAGCACCTGGGGTACATACGAGATCCCCAAGGCAAAGTTGTGTTGTGTACACAAAGAAAGAAAGCTGTATATGTTGTAGATATGAATTCTGCTGATCCAACAACTAAAACCTATTCCATCTCAAGGAGCAATGCAAACCTCAACTGGTTATGACACAAAAGGCTATCACACCTGAACTTTAAAAATATCAACAAACTCTATAAGAAATAGTTGGTAACGGGTTTTCCTTCTATAACTTATGTTAAGGATAAACTCTGCAGTGCTTGTGAGAAGGGTAAGCAAAGAAAAACATCTTTTAAATCCTAACATAATTTCTTATTGATACACCTCTCTTCTTAATCCATATGGACCTATTTGGACCTGTCAGTGTCTCAAGTCTAGGAGGTAGAAGATACACTCTAGTAATAGTTGAAGAGTTCTCCAGGTTTACATGGCTGATCTTCATGAAGACCAAAGGAGAGGCTGCCAGAGAGATTATTGGATTTATCAAGAAGATGGAAGTTCGGAACTCTTCCCAAGTCAAGAAGCTTAGAAGTGATCATGGTACAGAATTCAAAAACAGTACTCTTAAGGACTTCTGTAAAGAAAGAGGGATTTCTTAAAACTTTTCAGCTGTAAGGACTCCTTAACTAAATGGAGTTGTTGAAAGAAGGAACAGAACCCTCATTGAAGCTGCTAGAACCAGGCTGTGTGCATCAGGTTTGCCTTCAACATTTTGGGCTGAAGCTGTCAATACTGTCTGCTTCACTCAAAACAGATCCTTAATGGTGAAAAGGTTCAATAAAACTCCTTATGAATTTCTTAAAGGAAGGAAGCCAAATACAAGCTATGTCCATGTGTTTGGATGTGTTTGTTACATCTTGAATTAAAGGGACCAACTGGCCAAATTTGAACCCAAAGCTGATGAAGGTGTGTTTGTTGGATACTTAGCAATTTCTAAAGCCTACAGAGTACACAACTACAAAAGAAAGATGATAAATGAATCTATCAATGTCACCTTTGAGGAGTCATGAGTTGCCAATTCATTCTTCAACTGGCACCCAGTCTGAGCCAAAAAGAAGACAACAACAATCCAGCTCCTCTAAGAATGCTTCTACTAAAGTTGTTCCAGAATCAGTTTCAGGAGAGTTCAGCTTTGATGATATTATGCCCTCCAATGATGTGGAAAAAGACTCAAAAGCTTCCAAATCACCAAGAGTGAAACCTGTTAATCACAATGGGCATGATGATGATTATATTGGTACACCATATGTCAATAAGTGTACTAATAAAGTTAATACACCATGTCCAGAACCAATCAATGCTGATTTCCCTGGATCCTCTGCTGATATGTTCAACAATGATGATTCATTCTGAATCGGTGAACAGGCTCAAGATATCAGTGTGTCTGAAAATCTTCAGAGCTGTTTTGCAAGACCTGGTGAGAATGAAACTGATACTGGAGAAGCTTCATTGAAACATTCTCCTAAGTGGATCAAGTATCACCCCAATGATCAAATAATTGTTGACATTAAAAAAGGTGTGCAAACAAGGTGGATAGCTTGGGAAACATTTGTATTTTTCTATTTTTATGTCCCTAATGGAGCCAAAGAAAGTAGATGATGCACTGAAAGATGCCAATTGGATCACTACCATGCAAGAAGAACTCAATCAGTTTGAGAAAAACAAAGTATGGAAACTGGTCCCTCTTCCTAAAGGTAAAACAATAATTGACACCAAATGGGTTTTTATAAATAAGATGGATGAGCAAGGTCATGTCATAAAAAACAAGGCAAGACTAGTTGCTCAAGGGTATAGGCAAGAAGAAGGCATAGATTATGATGAAACTTTGTTTATAAGTTGGACAAAGCTCTTTATGGTCTGAAACATGCCCCTAAAGCCTGGTATGACACTCTTACTGATTTCCTTTTACCAATGGTTATTCCATAGGTAAATTGGATACCACATTGTTCATAAAGAAGGTGAAAACTGATATTATGCTTGTTCAAATTTATGTGAATAACATAATATTTGGTTCTACAAATGAACGGTTATGCAAGAACTTTTCGCTGCTCATGAAATCTAAATATGAAATGAGCATGGTGGGTGAACATACTTTCATTTTGGGATTACAGGATAAACAAACCTCAAATGAAATTTTCATAAATCAAAGAAAGTATACATTAGATCTTTTGAAAAAGTTTACATTTGATCAATGTTCTCCCATAAAAACCCCAATGGCAACCAATGTAAAGTTTGATGCTGATGCTTGTGGCAAAGCTGTTTTAGTAACAATGATTGGGAGCTTGCTATACTTAACTGCTAGTAGACCAGATATTATGTTTGCTACCTTTTTATGTGCCAGGTTTCAAGCTGATCCAAAGGAATCACATGTAGCTACTGTGAAAAGGATCTTTAGATACCTAGATGGTACACTAGGTTTGGGTCTTTGGTATCCCTATGACTCCAGCCTTGAACTAATAGGTTATTTAGATTCTGATTTGGCAGGTTGCAGGTTAAACAGAAAGAGCACAACAGGTGGATGTCAACTCCTTGGTAGAAAGTTGATCAGTTGGTGCAACAAGAAGCAGAATTATGTTTCTGCTTCTACTGTTGAAGCTGAGTACATTGCTGCTGGGAGCTGCTGTGGGCAGATTCTGTGGATGCAACATCAGCTTGAGGATTATGGCCTTGTATATAGGAAAATTCCTATTCTCTGTGATAATACAAGTGCCATAGCTACCTCCAACAATCTAATCTTCCACTTTAGAACAAAGCATATTGAGGCCAGACATCACTTCATAAGGGATCACATCCAAAAAGGAAAATGTGGAGGTAACTTTTGTTTCTACAGAAGAACCGCTTGCAGACATTTTCACCAAACCTCTTGATGAAAACAGGTTTAATTACCTTGTAAGCGAACTGGGTATGTTAAATAAAATCGACTAAGTGTCATTGATGTTCAAAAAGCTACTTGTTCAAATCTGCCAGAATGTTACAGAACAACTTGGATAGGACAGGTTTTACTTGTTCTATATTTAGCCAGTTTTTTAAAAGTTGAACAGCTTGGACATGTAACAGGTTTGACAAAGTAAGTTTTTCTCTCAAACCTGTTCCATTGTCTAAACCTACAACCTCCTCACTCTGTTACTCTATCATACAAGGCAAAGCCTTGTAACTTGTTCAGCTATTGAACAAGTTTCACAATGAACCCTGTTCTCATATAACTGCACAAGTTTCATGAACAGCTTAGAGAATGATCAGTGTTTGATGAAACCTGTTCATCATAGGTTTTGGACAACAACTTAGAACATCAGTTTTTATTTAAATTTACTTCACATTTAAGTTACTTAAATTATTTATTTATTTATCTTAATTTCTGCGGATAATGTGTGTTACGTGTGTTAGTGGTTAAAAAGTTCAAGTTGGTCTGACAAACGTGCAGACGTGGCAAACCATTTCGTTTTCCGTTACTAACATTTCAAATCAACCGCCTAAAACCTTTCTCTCTCCTACTCACTCACATTCAAATCCTATAATTACCTAAATCAGTGTTTCATCTTCTTCTTCTTCCCTACTTCCTCCATAACCATCTGCAAAACCCTAAAAAGACTTAGTGTCCAAACGTGTGCATCTATTATACTCTCCTAAATGGCTTCCCAAAATAACCCCCTTGTGTCGGTGTTTCTTGGTGATGATGTTCAAAAGCACCACTCTATCAACACCATGTTAACCATAAACCCCACCAACTACATTGCCAATCTAACCATTCCTAAGAACTATACTGGGAAAGGTTATGAACAAATGGTGGAGTGTCTGCAAGCCCATCCCCAGAATTATGCAATGACAGCCTCTCCTAGTGTCAAGTACTAGGAGATGGTTTATGAGTTCTGGTATACCTGCTCGTATGATCTCTCTACCAAAACCATAAGGGGAACCATTATCAACACCACCAAAACAGTTGAGATCACTAATGCTCTTCTCAGGGAAGTACTTCGTCTTCTAGTTGCTGATAAATATGACAAACTTCAGCCTGAGAACGAACAAATGGGAAATCTGCTACGCTTCTGTGGTGTAGCAGAACAAAAGGTGGGTGCAACATCGTTCAGAAGGGATCTCTCCCCAATCTATAGTTTCCTCTTCGCCTCTGTGGTGATGAGCCACAGCAGCAAAGTTGGTTCTTTAGACCAACTCAGCAGGGATGAGATTCCAATAGTCCTACAGCTTGTGCATGGGACTACTCTGAACATGGCAAATTGGATATTCCTAAATCTGAGGAACTTGGTGCAACAAGAACAGCGTCCAGCAGCTGTCAGATATCTGAGGTTTTAAGCCACATTTTCAAGCATGTTTGTGGTTAGCATCTTTACACCTCCCAGCCTAACTTGTCAACTGCAGTGTTTCCTGTCATAGGAAATAGGGTATTTTACACCCCGGTACATGATAATGAACCTCCTTTATCAACTCCAATGAGGAGGTTACTTGGTTTGATGGAAGGACCTTCTACTCAGGAGGTGGATCCAATCATTGCTCCCAAAGGAAAATACAAATGACGGTCTAAGAAGGCAAAACGTGCCTTGAAGACTAGTGAAGCTGGGCCTGTCACCAAGAAGGCTAAAACAGCTAAGTCTGCACCCTCAGCGTCAGTGGCTAAGGGGGAGCATGCTGGTCACCCTAGTTCATCCGTTGAACCTGAAGCCTTTGTGGCTAGTGCCTCTGTGGGACCTGAGACTATGGAATAGGAACAACCTCCTGTTTCTAGCCCAGTCTCCCAACCAGCCTAAAAAGAACCCCATATCACCTCTCCCAACATCCATCCTCTACATCCTCCCTCACAACCTACAACAGGCTAAGAAAGAAATCCTTGGCCTAAAAGAAACCCTCCACTCAAACAAGCCCCTCTGACCCCTCTCAACAGGAGTCAGTTGAAAAAGAAGCAACCACTCCTGCCTTTCCTTCTCCTATTTTGGGAGTATGTGCAGCCTCTATGGAGCAGGCTTCACTACATACAGAGTCCACCCACAGTCAGCCCCAACCCTCTCGTTGCTCACAAAAGGACCCTGTTGTACAAAGGAGACTACCACACCCACTATCCCAACCTCCCAACAGGCTGATGATACTGAAAGACAGGAGTTCACTCCACTCCATACTGAGTCTACACAGTCTTCCCCTACAATATGAGTCTGCACAAGGCGCTAAAGCTGCTGGTACAGAACAACCAGCAGATAAGCTTTCATCTTCTGTTCCTCATGACATAGTTGTTCAATACCCAACAGTTGTTGAAGGACCAACAACCCAGGCTGATGAACCTTAAGGAATGGAACATCCTTCTGGTGAAGCTGCTCCCCAAATGCAAATTCCATCATCAGCTTTCATCACTGATGATGTTGAAATGCATATCCCCTCTCCCCATGAAGAGGTGTCTATAAACCAAGGCACTACTGAGGGAACCACCCAAGTTCTTGATGAAGGTGTTACCATGCCAGTAACATCTGAAAGGCCACCATCCCCAATATCTTCACCTCATGATGCAGCTACAGCCACTACTGAAGGTTCTATAGGTTTTTTCAAGCTGGGACACTTAACTTATGCCCAGGCTATGGAACTTCTTTCTAAAGTACCCTTACCTTCCTCCAATGACCCCCATACTCCTCAATCCTCACCGTCACACTCATCCTCATGACCCTCATCCAAAGAGTTAACACATACACCTCCTTCACCCAAGGAACTTTCTTTGAAAGAACAACTTTCTGTGCTGTCCAACAAAGATGGTTCTCTGGAATCTTCTATGACTTCCCTTCCTTCTACTACAGCATACTCTGTGTCTACTAAGCTTTAGGGTATTCTTGATTCGGTTAGGACTTCCTTTCCAACCCCTTCTACCCAACATGTTCATTCTTCTCGGCTGCTTGCACTCGCTGCACAGCTGCAACAACTTTCCTCCTCCCTATCATCAATTCTTGCTCAACAACAGGACTCTGTGTCCAGCCTGGCAGCTGTTTCCCAACAGCTGTCAGCTCTTGCTGAAACCTGCTCTACCACCCTGCCATCCACACTAGCCTCTCTAAATACAATAGTGGTATCCCTGTCAAACTCTGTGGCAGCAAACATTGATGATATGCATGAGTCCATTGAACTAACTCTTGCAAAGCTTCAAGGTTCGGTGTTCACAGACACTTACAGGGCCGCTATTTCCTAGCTCTCATCATTTCCACTTCTCATTCCTTTTCTCTTCAAACCTGTGTTACCCAGCTATCAGAGGTTAAGGATTACATGGCTTTCTTGGTGCATAGCATGGTTGGTTCAAGGCCTGTTACCAAACTCCTGCTACCCAGCCTGGTGGATCCGTTCCTTCAGGCAAAACTGGTGTTGAAGGCTCTCTGCCATCTCCTTCAAAGGGAGAGAAGTCTAAATCTGACTCGAAGACAAAGTCTAAGGGGGGAGAAATCTTCATCTCTCTCTAAGGAGAAATCATCCTCAGTGGGTCAAGCTGTTGGACAACTACAAACTAGTGATACTGAAGGTACTTCAACTGTCTTTGCAACCGCTACTTTCTCTACTCAGGTTTGATCTCCAAGCCCTGCACCATCTAAGGGGGAGGATTCCATTCTTGAGGACAGGCCAAGCAGAAGGAGACACTTGATTTTGGAACAAACTTAAAAAGAAGAAGAAGAAGAGGAGGAGGAGGAAACTGAAGCTGTTCTGACTAGAGCAGCAAAAGGGAGAGGGAAAGCATCTGTGGACACTGACTCTCTCAAGGCTGGTCAAGTAAAATTTGACAAATCTCAGGCCAAAGATATGGGCATTCCACTGGAGACTTATTATAAGTGGAAACAAGAGAAGCATGAGATCCTTGAAAGAGAAAAAAAGGAAGAAGCTTCTGCTAAAGCTGCTAAAGCCCTTGTAGCCAAGGTGGCAAGAAAAATCAAAATGCCCTCCTTGGATGTTCAAAGGAAATTAATAGAAGCTGCAAAGGAGTTAGTGACTGAGAAGGAACAGAGTGCACATGTCTTAGTGACAAAATCAAAGCCTGTATCCTCTTCAACAAAAGCCTAATTCCATTTTGAAAATATGGCAAGGAAGAAGTTCTTTGATGTTGCTAATAGGAGACTTGCCAAAGAAACTATTGTTAAAATTGTCTCAATATCAAGAAAAGGCAAACAGTGGAAACTTTAGATCACCAGGCTAGGTGTTGAGGGTCCTGAGTTGGAAGCTTATGAATCTGCTGACATTGCCTGCATGGGGTATAGGGAATGGCTTGAATTGGTTGTCTCCTTGAGCAGATCAAAATCAGAAACTGCTCAAACTATCAGGGCATACGTCAAAAAGCTGATGGAGAAAGTCAAGGACCTGGGCTTGATCTCTGAGGATCAAATCAAGGGTACCTCACTGGTGGAACCAAAGATTAAGCCCAGGAGACAAAAAAAGGATGTAGAGATTGAAGAGCTCATTATCATGATTGAACGAGGCATGCATGCTGTTGAAGTCAAAGGGATAGATCATAGTCTGCCAAAAGGAGTTGAGCACGAGAAGGAAAATTCATTGAATAACCTGAGTTAGGGGTGTTCTTTGCGAACCCCTTATCAAAGAAAATGTGTTTCCAGAGGGCCTCAGATCTTCATAAAGCTGGTTCTTAAGCAGGCATAGCCTTCAGACTCTCAAATGCTTTCGAACAGCATTCAAGATGGAGAGCCATCATCTGGGAACAGCTCAAAGGCTTCTATGAAAGAATAGAACTCCAGAATCCAGACTTCATGTTCCTAAGGCACGAAATAGAAGAAATTGATGAGACTATTGAACATTACCAACAGCTGGATGAGCAAAGACAACAGCTCTGAGGTCCTTCTACTGCTCAGTAGATGAAGAATGGAAGATGTTCATAAGTTGGACAGGCTTACCATTACTTGCTCCCAACATCAACAATTAAAAACTTGTTGCAATGTTTCTTGTACATGTGTTGAACTTTATTACATTAGTTGTAATTCATCTCAGTACATTAGTTGTACCTCTGTAAAAACATATGTTGTTTAAATCAATATCAGTGTATATATAAACTGATCTTTTACTTTACTTCAATGTTGTACTCTCACTTCAGCATATGTAATGTAAGAATATATAGTGATAGTTGATAGAATCAGATTGATCTTATTATTGCAAATAGGGGGAGATTGTTAGGCACAAAAAAGGCTTCAATCTAACCTGTTATATATCTTTAGGGGAGATTATTAATCAAACATGTTTTACACACTTAAGGGTATAATTTAATGCTTGTTAATGCCTTATTGAAACCTGAAAAGTGATTTGCAACATAAGCCCAAAGATGCTCACCTTGTTGCATTTGTTGTAACATTGGCAGATTGCCCAAGTTGTCCTAATCTGTTGGACAGATTTGGCATAAACTATCTACACTACTCATACCTGTTTAGCAGTTGGACCAAAAGTAAGTATATAGTTCTTTGTGAACAAAACTTGTTATTTATGAACAGGTTATACACTTTATGGAATTCATTTCCATGTCATCATCTAAGATCTTGGATGTAAAGATCAGTTTACAAGTCGAAGACAAAGTGGATATTCAGAAGGTGCTTACACTGCTCAAGCTGTTCTGATACATGAATACAAAAAGGATAATGGAAATGGGTGACAGACCATTTCTTATATCAAAATGGCTATACATGAAGAGCAAATGATAAAAGTTGACATTTCTCTTTAAGTTAAAGCAATCTGGAAAAGAGACAAAATGAAAAAGTCAAAGATTCTGCTACATAGGGACAAATGATGTTTTGTAAGAATGTCCAGTAAAGGTATCTTGTCTTTTTCCAAAGGCACTCCACTATCTCTGCATCAAATGAGGAAGTTTCACCAGTATTCTCTAAGATAGCATAAAAGGAAGCTTCTAAGGAATGTGAGATAACCAAGACAGAAATATCCAGAACGTGCAAAAGAATTGTGTTTTCATGCATGCAAAGTCTGTTTAGAAAAGAATAGTTGAGTGTGTCTAAGGTGTTATTGTTCAAGCTGTCTGTTTGTCTGTCTTCTGAAAATAGTGAGTGCATCTTAGTGAGTGAATTCATTGTAACTAGTCTGAGTTTGTCTTAGATTAGTTGTCTATCTGTTGTTTCTGTCATCTCAGTTTGAACTATTCTGCAGTTCAAACTTGTTTGTAATTAACACTCGTTGATATATACATACAAACATTGAGAAACTGTGTTGAAATTTTAAATAATTGTATTCACCCCCCTCTACAACATACAACAACATAATAGGAAAATCTTTTTGGGACCTACAGTAGTACGATTTGGAAAACGAGGAAAGCTAAATCCTCGTTACATTCGGCCGATCTAAGTCATGAAGAGAAATGGTCTTGTCGCCTATCGGTTAGACCTACCACCGGAGCTTAACAGCGTGCACAATACCTTCCACGTATCAAACCTCAAGAAGGTTTTGTCAGATCAGACACTTGTCATTCCTTTTGATGAGATACAAGATGATAAACTTCGTTTTGTTGAAGAGCCGGTAGAGATCATGGACCGTGAGGTGAAAAGATTGAAGCATAGTCGCATTCCCATTGTCAAAGTCAGGTGGAATTCAATACGTGGTCCAAAATTCACCTGGGAATGTGAAGACCAGATCAAGAAGAGGTACCCTCACCTCTTCTTAAGTAACAAGACCCCAAAGGAAACCAGATAAAATTTCGGGACGAAATCCCTTACCCGGAGGAGACTGTAACAAACGGCACAAATCAGGTTAGCATTTATAACTATATCAATATTCTTTAGTAATTAATCAATGTGATTAAAAAATTCATAAGGAATTTCATTACAATCAGAAACAATTTCATCGGTGAGATTCAATGAAACGACAAAGTAATTAATCCGATCAATTTATGATATGATAGATTAATTCAACTAAGTACATAATTATATTAAGATTAGTGACACAAATCATGCATTAACAAAAAGGAAAATACAAGAATACATCTAGTGTATTTCATAAGTATTTATAAAATTACATAAAAAGGAAAATACAAGAATACATCTTTTAATACATTTATACGAAAAAAAAAGTATAAATTCTGGAAATACTCTCTATAAGCCGGCCACACATAGTACAACATAGCATTTGACTTCCTAATTTTTTATTTCATAACCCATTCACCATCTACATCATATCTCTTTCACCTCTCCCTTTCATTTTCATCCAAGTTCACACTCAACACTCCACTCTTTCATAATTAAAACACCTTTTTCTCTTCTATAAATAGAGGACTCTTCCCTCTCATTCTTCACACCTTTTCAAGAGCAAAAATCACTTCTTTTCTCTCTCAAAATTCTGGCCACACACACAAATAGTTGCACACTTCATTTTCTTTCAAAGTGTTCTCCATGTCTTCAAGTGTTTTGGTGGAATAAAGTTCAAGATCAATTCTTTTACTTATTTTCATACTCTGATTTCATCAAAGTAAGTAAATACTACCTTATTACTTCTTTTATTTATGTTAATATAAGTCTTGCATAATATATATAATCACCAACAACAACAAGTTTCATTAAAAGTTAAGTTTATAAACAACTAGTTCGTTTTAATGTTTGTTTCTTCAAATGTGTTTATAAATATAAAAACATAATGTAAGAATAAATATTATGAAAACAATGTATATAAATGTGTTTCACAACCTTTTATACATGTTGTTTTTGAATAAACAACAAGAATCACAAGTTGTTGCAAGCTAGTGAAATTCGGATTTTTCGGCAAAAAATATTACATCAACTTTGAAAAATCATAACTAATCCAAAACATAACAAAATGAGTTGGTTCTTATTTCAGAATTTAGAACTATGTCTTAATCAAAGAACGGGAAGTTTTCAAAATTTAACTCAGAGTTTTGAAACCCCAAATACTGTTTGGGAACCGAAAAGTCTAATAGCTCATTTATGGCCAACATAGGGTTTTTAACGAGTCTTTTCCCTAAACTAAACACCTTGAAAAATGACTTTTTTATCTTTAAAAATTTCTTGAATATAGTAGTTTTATGATTATGATAACCAAAGCCCAAATCGTTTTGGAGCTTGGTCAAAAATAGCCACAAAGTAGGCCGAAAAACCTCGATAAAACCTGGAAAATCCTTATGAATAAACTTGAAATTTTTTAATGGGTTTTTGTTTATGGACTTCTTAAGTTGGGTGATTTAAAACTTAAAAACCATCATACATGCATATTGTCATTTACAGGAATTATTAAGTCCCTCATATCATTTAGGAGTCGGTTAAATAATCAGTTATGTTGGGATAACGCATCAATTTTTGGCAGCTCATACCCCACAAAAAAAGGCGTAGTTGAAAGACGAAACCGAACGCTTGTGGAATCTGCTAGGATGATGCTCACGTATTAAAATTTGCCGCTGTTTCTCTGGGCTGAAGTTGTCGCAACTGCGTCTTTCACCCAGAACAGATCTATAATCAATAAAAGATTCGAAAAAACGCCATATGAACTTATAAATAAACGAGTTCCTAATATAAATTTTTTCCATGGCTTTGGATGCAAGTGTTTGACAATTTGGGAAATCTTAATCAGAAAGCTGATGAAGAAATATTCATTAGATACTCAAAAGAATCGGTGGCATTCCGAATCTACAACAAACGCATGAAGACAGTCAATGAAAGCGTCAATGTTAAAATCGACGAAGGAATCATCATGGCTCCTGGACATACCAGTTCAGGACTCGAGTCTAAACAGACGACTTCCTTGAAGTCACCGTAGCTGAAATAGGATATGAATGATTTAAATAAATTGTTTGAAAATTATGAAGACTACTTAGATAAGCCCAAATCTGATGTTCTTATTTTGGTTCCTGACAGGGTTACTGAAGATCCTGTCGTTGTCTCAGATCATTCACATCAACCAAATTCTGAAGATACTGTCGTAATCGCAGATCATTCACATCAACCAATTTTTTAAAGTGTACAACAATCTCAAGCTCCAGAATCTCATAATACTCCCTTGAATACTGAAATTTTGAATCCCCTTCCTAAGTTGATATTCCATCAACAACGAAACATATCCCTCGTATTCCCTATTTGGACATGAATCCCAATCAAGACCAGCTTCGTCCTTATCCTTATTCTTTTAAATGGACAAGGGACCACCCACCTGAAAACATCATTGCTGATCCCTCTGATTTTGTAAGAACTCAAAGAGCAACCTTAAACGAATGTCTTTTCTCAATTTTTTTAGCAAGATAGAATGTAAAACGGTGAAGTAAGCTCTTCAGGATGCAGTCTGGATAGTAGCGATGCAAGAGGAGTTCAAATAGTTTGAAAGGTTGAAAGTCTGGAGATTGGTGGAAAGATCGAAATATAAATTCATCATTGGCACGAAGTGGATTTTCATGAACAAGAAAGATTAGCATGGTGTCATCATTCGGAACAAAGCGAGACTCGTGGGTAAAGGATGTAGTCAGCAAGAGGGAATAGACTATGTTGAAACATTTGCCCACGTTGCCCGGATAGAGGCCATTAGAATGTTTTTAGCGTTTGCAGCTCATAAGAATGTCACTGTATATCAAATGGATGTAAAAACTGCGTTTTTGAATAGGGAGTTAACAAATGAAGTATATACATATTAGCCCAAAGGATTTACTATATGGCCTTAAACAAGCAGCACGAGCTTGGTGTGATGGCCTATCAAATTATCTTTTAAAATGTGGCTTCAACAAAGGTGCAGTGGACACTACCCTGTTCATTAAACGACAGGGTCCCGATATTATAGTTATTCAAATATATATAGATGATATAATATTTGGGTCTACTAATCCTAAATTTTGTAAATAGTTCACGTTTTTAATGTTCCAGGATTTTGAAATGAGCATGATGGGTGAAATAAATTTTTTCTTAGGTCTAAAATTTAAACAACTGAGTGATGGAATTTTCATCAATCAGTCAAAATATATACAAGACATGTTGAAGAAATTTAACATGGTCAACAGTACCCCCATGAAAACACCCATGGCTCCAGATTATAAATCAAAACTCGATGAGGACATTTTAGGGAAACCTGTTGATGTAACTCATTATCAATGAATTATTGGGTCATTAATGTACTTAACCACGAGTAGACCTGATATTATGTTTGCTACGAGTGTTTGTGCTAGATTTTAGGCAAATCCCAAAGAATCACATTTGGCTACTGCCAAAAGAATTTTAAGATATATGAAAGGTACTCCGAGCATAGGTTTGTGGTATCCTAGGGAATCATCATTTACATTGACTGCCTTTTCTAATGCTTATCATGCAGGTGATAAAATGGATCAAAAGAGCACATCAGGAGCAGTTCAATTCCTTGGTGACGAACTGCTCTGCTGGTCATCCAAGAAACAACACTTTGTGTCACTATCAACATGCTGTTCACAAGTGTTGCTGTCTCATCATGCTGTTCACTGAGTATGTTGCTGTCTCATCATGCTGTTCACAAATGTTGTGGACGAAAAGCCAACTACGAGACTACGGGTTTACACCTTAGAAGATCCCTATCTATTGTGATTCACAAAGTGCAATTGCAATAGCTTCTGATCCGGTGCATCATTCCAAAACTAAACACATTGACATTCGGTACCATTTCATAAAAGATAATGTAGAAAATGGTAATGTAGAATTATATTTTCTACCGACTGAATATCAACTAGCTGATTTGTTTACCGAAGTGTTAGATGAAAAACGCATTAACTTTTTGGTATGCGAATTGGGTGTGTTTAATCGGTAGATCTAAACATTCAGTTTTTACAAAATAAAATTTTAATTACAATTTTTTACTTGATTTAATTTGTGTGTTGATCTAAAGTGATTTAAATGTTTTTCTTTTTTCTGAGACTTAACTGAATGGGATTGTCATGTGCAGTGGGAGCAAACAGAAAACTTTATGTGATAAATTTTTATCTGATTGGTTACAGGGGGAGCAATCTTAAAAGGTGATATTAATCTGAGGGGGAGCATAAATGCAAAATTCAAGGGGAGCAACATATTATTTTTTATTTTTGTTCATTTCATTTTTGGTTAGTTAAAGTATTTTTTTAGTTCATTTATTTTTTGGTTACCTAAATTTTTTTTACTTCATTTTATTTTTGTTTTGTTGTTTTTTTTTTTTTTTTTTGGTGTGTAAATTTTTTAATGGGCTTAAGTGAAAATGAGAGAATGAGTTACATTTTTTAAATGGGTCAGGTGGAAATTTTTCAAAATAAGGGTAAATTTGAATTTTGAATTTCAAATTAATCTTTTTCAAAAACCCGTGCACTGTTCACAGCACTTTCAAATTTTTCTCTCTAATTTCCTTCATCAAGAAACAATCAACATTTGAGTATTGGATTATTAGAGAATCAGATATATATTTGTACGTATTTTAGTGTGAAAGTTAATATTTTTTGTATTTTTCAGATTGTTTTATCGAGTTTTATGTTCATCTGTGTGCTACTGTGTGTGTTCATAAGTGTGTGTCGGCGTATGAAAATCGTAGGTATTCATTTGGGTTATTAAATCTGAAATTGAGAGTATGTAGGTGTGTGTATTGTTCATATAAGCTTGAAACTCCATTTTCAAGACTTATAATACTAAAAACGACATTTAATTTGCATTTGAAGATCAAATTTTTTTATCCAGTTTTAAACCCTAATGAAAATTCGATTTTAAGGGTTAAAAATTTGTTTTTAGATCAAATTCAGTAAAGGAAAATTGTTCAAAACCTCATTTTGAGTATGAACATTAAAAAATTGAGGCTTTAAAGTCCCTGGAATTGAGTTTTTGAAAATTTAGAAGTGATCTGGGACATAGAATATTTATTCTGATCAAACTCGATCAAAGTGTTAATCGACAAAAGTTTAGTTCTGATCGAGTTTGATAAAGAGGTACTCGAGAAAACAGTTACACTTTATCGAGTTTGAAAAATAAGCTTTCGAGAAAATATTATCTTTCAATCGAGACAGAGTTTGGACTTAGAATATTTTAGAATTCTCAAACTCGGTTGAAACGTTAACCGAGAAAACTCAAGTTTTCATCGAGTTGGACAAAGAGTTGTCCGAGAAAACTTCATTTGTTATTCAAGTTTGATAAAAAAGGACTTAGAGTTTTACAAGTAGTTCCAACGCGGTCAATATGTCGTTCGAGAAAACTTCAAGTCTTCTCGAGTTTGATGAAAGCTCATTCGAGAAAATCCAAGGGTAATTCGAGTTGGTTGATACATCATTCGAGGAAATCCAAGGGTAATTCGAGTTGGTTCATACTTCTTTCGAGAAACTCGAAGGGTCAATCGAGTTCATTATAACTTCATTAGAGGAAATTCATAGTTCATTAGAGTTTGTTTATTATTCACCCGAGTTGACTTCTGTTTTACCCGAGTTTATTCGTAAGTCAACCGAGTTTGTTTCAGTGTCACCCGAGTCTGTTCAAGTTTATTTCGAGTTTGTCCATTCATATATCGAGTTTGGGGTCAAAATTTCAAAAAATTTTCTAAATGTGGGAATTTTAATTTTTCAAAGAAATTTCACATTTTTCGAGATAAATTTTTAAAATTTGGGTTACATTAACATTGGTCTCTTAACGACTGACTTTGAGCCGTAACAATAATATTTTAATTGTCTGGAATCCCGATGTTGTAAACAATGTAACACATATTTTTCTAATTTCTTGTTAAGTGTTTTATTTCTCTATCTGTAGCAGTTAGTTTGTTATTCTTACAGGTAACAAATGGCATCCCAAACCCCCACATAAAACTCAAACTATTCAGACTCCCATTCATCTTCAAATCATACTCTTGTGTCCAAACGTATTACATCAGCATCAGTCACTAGACCATCACCATCATCCCCAATCCCTAAAACCCAACTCATAAAACCAAAACACTGCCTCACCATGCTAGACAACAATCACCGATTTGATCCCAATTCCATAAAAGTCAGCCATCCGGTGATTGTAGAATTCCTAAAAGGTCACCTCTCGGTTACCTTTTAAAATATAAACCCTCCATACCAATATACTTACATCAATTTTGGCACACATTTAAGTTTTTGCCTGCTGAAGGAGATCATCATTTCAAGGACACCATTGACTAGTTCAAAACCAAAATCACTCTAGGCAGATTGCGTCATAACCTGTTCTTACCTAGACGCATTGACACTGTTATATTTCCAGAGGTGGCGGATTTTGAAAATTTTGTGTCAGTTGAGCAACTCTGCCATTTTCTCATAAGCCTTGGTTACTAAAAACCACAACCCAAGAGCTCAATGTTTCACAAAATTGGCTTAAACGGAGAATGGTATACACTTCTTGGCATCATAAACATATGTATGACCTCTAAACACACTGGGATCGATCGAGGAAGTATCCATTGTCTACGGTTATTTCATGGTATAGCATTCAACAAACACTATGACTTTGCCCAGTGTATATGGGAAGACTTGAAAGAAGTGGTGCTTGCAAAGACCACCAATAGAGCCAGGAAGTTTGTGCCGTTGTTTATTCAAATCTGATCATAGGCATATTAAGGGCCAACGAAAAAATTCCAAAGAGATCAAGATCTTAGAAGTGCCCTGATTACATGATGATGAGCTTACATAGAGTACAGGAATATCCAAATGCCAACATCATGCCAATTTTTGATCTTCACTTAAATATGCTGATAAGAATGTGGAGAGTGTGAGATTTTATAAAATTGATCCTGCACTTATGGAAACTCAAGAAGCGAGTTTTCCTACACAAAGAGATCTAGCTGAGGAGGTAGGTCAACACATGGTTGACGTACAGGGAAACCTAATTGAGATTGATGGTGTTGCTGAGGAAGTAAAGGGTGGTGAGGGTGAATCAGATTCCGAGCATACATTATCAAACATTCCAGAAGGCGGAAATGAAGGGGAAGATGAAGAAGATGATGATAATAATAATGATATGGGAGGTGCTGGAGGAATTGATATATCTCCAATTATGAGTTTACTAGAAAAATAGATTGATGAGATAGTGAGTGTGAGGGAGATTCCTTGCCAAGAAAGTCGGGAACCCGCAACTGCTGTTAGCTCTCCTGTTAGAGTTAGCATTGAAACAGTCAGTGCCCCACTGGCGACTGCATACCCCACCGGCCACTCATATCCTTCTCAACAAGGAGATGTTTCATTTTTGCACCTGGACATAGCAAATAAACTATCCTTGAATCCTTTGGATATCATGTATATTGAAATAAGTACACAGCTTCCCGAGTGTACATTTCTTCATGCACCAGTCATAGATACCATTCAAAGTAGGACATTTGAGTCTACTTCATGTGTTGAAGTAAGTACAGGAGGAATTAGTGTCCCTGTAACAACAACTATTGTGTCGGAAACATTCGTTGCTTCATCGCATAAAGTAGTATGAAGTCCTACCAGAGATACAACAATGTCAACCCTGACTGTAGGCCACGCAGATGTTCTTTTTACAAGTTCAACTGTCGTGACAACTGGAAGTCTTAGTGACCCAGGTGTGAGCATGTTACCCTTCGAAACCGTAACAAAAATGACTGAAGCCATTGCTGGAGTTACTGATTAGATGACATGTCAATATACAGAAATGATGAATCAAATGTCACACTCGGAGGGGGGGGGGGGGGAACTAATTTTTCTATTAAGTGTTTCATTTATTAAGTTTGTTAACTTAATTTAAGTTTAATTTTATATTTGTCTGATTTAATTTTTATAAAAGAAAAAAACCCAAAAAGATTTTATTTTTTGTTTTTTAATGTGTGTGTTAAATAAAAACTAAAAAATATTGTATTTTAGTTTCTTTTTTATTTTTTCATTTAAGTTTCCTTTGTTTTGTTTTTGTGATGGGTTGGGATTCCAAAATGATTGGGGGGGGGGGGGTGGTGGAAGAACCGAATGTTAAACCTGTAAAAGGTCCCTTTCCCTCCAAACCAAAGCATTCTACACTATTCATCTTCATCCCCAAAACTCACAAACGCAAAACCCTTTCAAAGTTTCAATAGGTTCTTCATCAATCCAAGTATTTTTGAAGTTTTAAAGCGATTTCGTTCATCAAAGTAAGTGTAAAACTTGTGTCCATACATGAATGTATGACAAAAAAAAAAGTGATTCCTTGGTTAAATGGACATACTCTTATGATTTAATGGCTTCTGAAGGTTGTTTCTTTGAAGTTAAGAAACCTAAAAGGTTTCAAAATACAACCTTTTGTTCTATAATTTATTGTAAGAAAGTTCTGTGTGTCTTTATCAAAATTCCAGATTTCCTCTAAGTGATGGGCCTCTTTATCCGAGAGTTGCAAATCTCGAATAAAGAGAGGATGTCACAAAGTGCTTCAATTTTTCTAAGTAATGAAGGTGTTACAAGTTATAATCGGGACTTGCAACTTTCGAGTATAACTACAATGCTCTTTTGTCCAAAATACTTTTCTAAGTCCAACCTATGAAAAGATAAAGAAAAGCATCCGGTTAAGGTTTACATTGGTGAATCTTCTAAATCTGATATTTATGCTAATACTACTTATTCTTCCAAGAAGTGTTCTTTCCAAAAGACTAAGAAATATTATAAAAAACAAGCCAGTACTAGACATATTTTCAAAAAGAAACATTCGTATAATTCTGTTCGTTCTGATTCTCATATCTTTGTCAAATGATATATCAATTTCACTGAGACAAAATTGAACGTAATTTCTCATTTCAATTTTGAAGATAAGAAAGTTGAGATGAAATGGGTACTTAAATCTAAAATGAACTCGGTACCTAAATCAATAATGAAATGGGTGCCTAAACCTATTAAATATTGGGTACCTAAATCACCTAACCCGCTAGACTCCAAAAAGTATAGGATACCAAAAGACACTTGATTTTATTTTTACAGGGGATATGGTTTCGAGATCACATTAGACTAATACTCGTGCATAGTAAAATGTTTTCTGTACACGTAATTTTAGAACCCGCGATCTTCAATGAAATGGCTTCCAAATAAACAAGTTTAGAACCCTGTAGTAATCATCCCTATAATATTTTATGCACTCACAATGATTACAATATGACTATATGATAGAATAATTCGGGAACAAAAATAATAAAGTCACTCAATCAAAGCACTCACAAGTCAGCCGTCAAAATGCTTTTGAATATTCAATAATCTGTCAGTGTTACACAAAACCCTATGTATAATATTTTATTTATACATAGGCCTTACTTTGAGGGGTTTACATAAAAGGGTCGAGATCCATGGAAAACTATATTAGACTAGAATACTGGAAAACCATATCAAATGTACATGTTTATTTTGATAAAATGTTAAATTTCATGTAAAATTATAATATACATATGTCCAAAATTGCATTATGATTAACTAATTCATATCATTTACAGGTTCATTAAGACAAAATGTTTAATTTCATGCAAAAATGTTTAATATACATATGTTCATGCATATCGCACATTTGAACATGTGCAAATTGTTATTTTGCATGAAATGGAACATTTTTTCCTAATGAACATGTAAATGATGTGAACTAGTCAATAATACTGCACATTTGAACTTATGTATATTGTAGTTGTGCATTACATTTTACAGTTTACCGTAATGAACATGTACATTTAATATGGTTTTTCAGTACTCCAGTCACAGATGGTTTTCCATAGATGTTGAGCCTTACATAAACTATCCATCAACTTATTAGAAAAAGGAAACTTACGTAAAAAAAAAAAAAGAAATAATGCACAATACATATAAAATAAATATCACTTGATTGAAATTTATAAGTCTAACATTCTCCCCCTTTTCAATCGTAATGGGAAGTGGCAAGCCCTTTCTTCTGAAGCTCTAATTCCAAGAATGACATTGAATCTTCGGATACCCTGGTGTAGGTGCAATCTTTCATTAATTAGCTCAATAGCGTGTTGGATATCTTGAATTTCTGAGGTTTCTTCCTGAGTTCACTGAATTTGATGCCTTTGTCCTCTCAGAGTCTTCCAATCATCTCAACTCTTATTTGTCTTAATGTGCCATCAGAATAGCTCGAAATTTTCTCGAATCATAATAGTATCAAAATCTAATAGGAAATTAAGATTTAAACAATAAGAAAAGAGTAGTCACAACTAGCCGAATGATTGTATTTCTTGAATATTGAGAGTACAATATGAAATAGATAAAAATACAATGAACAACAACCGTGTACTGTTCGGTTGATTTATCCTATTTATATAAAAGCACAACTTTAACAATATTACAAATAAGCCCCTAGAATTAATATCCATAAACAAAATATATTCCCAACATTCTCTCCCTTTTATGGATGTTAAGCTAGATTCCTTCTCTGTAGCCCAATTTCTTCTCAAACCATCTAAAGACCCGACGACTACTTAACGGTATTTCAGTTTCTAACACAAAATCAGCAATCATCATTTTTTTCGTCTCTGACATGGCATCTTTAGATCTCTTCAACTTGTCTTCATCTAAAACACCTCTCAATGACATTAATATCATTCTAAGGGTTCCATCAGAGTACTTGTTGTGCTCAGACATTCTCATAGCCTTTTTTTCACATGATTTTTATTCTTGTATACAACACAAGGAACTTTATCTAACACCACTTGAAATTCTTTATACCTTTCAATCTCTTTCAAGTCCCGTCTGGGTGACGTCCTGTTTATCCTCCTCATTCCCCTTTCAACTCAAATTTGTATGTTCTGAATAGACATTAAAACCACCTTCGTGTGCATAAAGTGGATAAGGCCTTTAGAGCGAATCGTCATTTTTATTCTCATACGTTTCTACATAATTCATCAAATAGATCTTCAATATCTTCAAGGAAGACATGAAAGAAATCTGCTTTGCTGAACTTGTAGATTTTCTGATCTGTGCGGAGAATCTTATAGATAGGATAAACGATATTGACTAATCTGGCTTTATCTATTCTCTTCAGCTCATCTATCAATTCCCAGACTCTGACTTTTTCAACAGGTTGTGCTTTGTTGGGCAAAAAGCTGGAGTAATTTACTTATTGCAGCATATTAGGCTCCATTACTCTGAATAGCGTAAAAAATGTCAATGATGCTGGTTTTTTTACAAAAGATCTTTCTTTCTAATAAATCATCCAAAAACGGTAATCGTGTAACAACTGGCACCAAATCAAGTTAGCATCTACTATCTAATTAATAGTCATTGGTATTTAATTAAAGTGATTAACAAGTTCCTAAGGATTTTCATTACAAACGAAAAAAATTTCATCAGTATGATCGGATGGAACGAAAAAGAAATTAATCCCATCAATTTACAACATAATAGATTAAATCGACTAAGTGCATGATTTAATTAAAAATAGTGACATTAATTATGCATTAACAATGTTTCATAACTTTAATTATGCAAGACAAAATAGATTCTTTAAACTAGTGTATTCAATAAGTCTTTATAAAAAATACATTAAAAAGGAAAATACAATAAATACATTTTAAATACATTATACGAAAAAAATAATAAAACAATTTTATAAACCCTCATGGCCAGCCCATGAGGGTAGTACTACCCATCCATTGACTTTCATTTTTTATTAGAAATGTCATGCACAATCAGCATCAAATATCTCCATCTCTTTGCACCTCACTTTGTAAGATCTTCACTCAACCTCCATGTCCTTCATAATTGCAAGACCACATTAAACATCTATAAATAAAGGGGCTCTCATTCATTCTTTTCCACACTTGCAAACCTCAAAAACTCCTTTTCATTCTCTGAAAAAAACCGGCCACCACCTCTCTCACAAAACCAAAAAATTTACTTCATTTGTCTTCAAGAATTCAAGTGGTTTGTTGTGCAACAAGTTCAAGATCTTTTCCTTTCACATTTTCTTTATTTCTTTCATCAAAGTAAGTAAAAACTATCATATTTACTTCTATGATTTAAGTGAATAATATGTCTTACATAATATATAATCACGAACAACAACAAGTTTCATTAAAAGCTAAGTTCATGAACAACTAAATTATATTTTAAAGTTGTAACTACAAATGTGTTTATAAAACCTTGAACACACAATGTAGGCATAAATATTATGAAATCAAGGGTTATAAATGTGTTTCATAACCTTTTATACATGTTGTTTTTTAATAAACAACAAGATTCACAAGTTGTTACAAGGATGTGAAATTCGGATTTTTCGGCAGAAACATTACATCAACTTTTAAAAATCATAACTAATTCAAAACATAACGAAATGAGTTGATTCTTTTTATTGAATTTAGATCTACTTCTTAGCTAAAGATCTGGAAGTTTTCATAATTAAATTCGGAGTTTCGAACGCCCAAATATTGTGTGCAAATCGAAAAGTCAAATAGAGATACAACAAATGTATAGGAACGACAAAGAAAAATTGGGTACGTGGAATTACTTTAGTGGATAAATAATTTATTAATATTGGGTTGGTCCAATTACATCCCGTTTCGTGGATTGATACGTGTCGAGATTGGGCTTGCGTGTCATCGGGTTATAATTTTAGCGGATGGATTATGTTTTTGGTATCACTGGATTAAATGGGTTAAATGGGTATAAACATTGAAAAGTGATATCGGGTTCGGATTAGTGGGTTCGGGACCCGGGACCGGCCGAAATAGAAACATATACGTGCTTATCTCTATATTCTTGCCTTCATTAGAAAGAAACCTTAATATTGTTGTGTGTTTGTTTGTGAGAATATCCAGCAGCAAGAACTCAACTTCAAGCTCTAAATTGGTTGTGGAATCTTGAATTAACTTCACCAACTTCATTTCTTTGGTGTTCTTGAACTTCAAGAGGTAAGCCATCTTCAATTGGGGTTTTCAATTGAGTTGTATGTTGTGAAGATTGTATAAATTAGTTCCTGAGTTGTAAGGGGTTGATATGTACTGCTTATATGTGTTTGATTGTGCTGGAACTCGGCTTATATAGGAATTTTAACTCCTCGGCAGAGCTCAGAATCGCAGAGCAGGATTTGGGTTTCTGCTTCGTCGCGGCGCGACCACCAGAGGCCTAGCGGCGCGAGCCGCAGCCTGCTGGGGAATTCCGGTTGGGTCTCATGAAAGGGTCTTCGGTCGGAAAAGTGTCGGGTTCCCTCGGGATTGTTCGGGTAGGGTTCTTGTCTGAGTTTGGGGTCTCATTGGGATTGCTTTGAGTCAGGTTTTGTTTGGGTTTCGGGTATCGGTTGGGTTTCGGATTCCGTGGGGTTGTCGGGTTTCAGATTATTGTGATATTGATTATTTGTGTATCGGTTGGGATTGTGATTAACCGGTTAAGATTCCGTGTATTACAGGGACGAGCGGACAGCGAGCCGGATTTGATCAGGGAGGCCAGAGTTCGGGGAATCAATCAGGTGAGTACTCGAGTTCCTTTCTAAACGCACGCCTTCTTTTGAGTATTTAGCAGTGTCGCTATTAATAGTGTGTGTTATATATATGAGACAGGGACGTGAACCTCAGGTATATTCTATTTCCTTATACATGTTATGTATGAGATATGAGATCGATTCTGGGAGTCCGTGATGAGTTCCATAAGGACGGTGAGTCGCGAAAGGGATGGCGCAAGTTGACTGTCCCTAACAGTCCTTGGGGCGTATATATACGGCAGGGCCTATAGTCGGGTAGCTTCCATGCTACAGAGTATTGCTGACCATTGATGTGTGCGGTGCGTCGGCCGGGGAAGGGTCCCCCATCGGGATTCTGTGTGCCTTCAGATCTCATACTTGTGCCTTTATACCTGAGATGCGTGCAGGGAAACTGGGATATGGGCAGGGACAGGGACTATGTATGCTATGCGCTATGTGCTTATGTGTAGTGACAAACCCTCGTGTGCTCACGGGCTTTATAGCTCACGTCTTCGACTCTGACATGTTTTAAGAATTAGAAGGGACCTCATCAGCCGCAGAGATAGGTTCGCGGTCGACTTGAAGATCTGTTGTTTGTTTGTAAAATGTCTAGAACTATTTGTGATAGTTGTTTTGGGATATATGTTAGTTTAAACAGGATTTGCGAATATACTGGACTGTAAACATATGTTGTTAACCGTTGCGTTTAAAAGTTTTTAATTATCCATAATCTGCATTATTCTATGACACGTGTGTTATAGATTCTCTGCGATATTGCAACTTATGATTTTGTGATGATGTGGCATTTCTGGGATCAGGAGGGGTGTTACAACATGGTATCAGAGCTTGCGATTTGAAGCTTGAGTATCATTAGTGGATGCTTAACTCTGACCTTGTTCCGGTCCATGGGGGATCAAATTGCAATTATATTAGTGGATTAACCAACCTGGCTTAGTGTATAATGCTGGGTGATTTATCCGTTGTGCTTAATCGTTTTGTTTTGTGCAGATCAGTATGGCAGACCAGAGCGAAGGATCAGGCGCGGGTAAGCCGCCTAGTGATGAGTATATTCGCAAATCAGAGCTACTAGAAGTCCTTACAGTGTTCTATAGACAGCAAAAAGAGCAAGAGCGGGAACAGGTTCAGGGTGTGGGGCCAGTCGTTCGGCCTACTGAGAGTGAGTCGGGAGGTGGTGCATCTTCGTCTTCACAGCGGGGAGGGTCCTTCAACGATTTTATAACAAGGGCCCCACCTCAGTTTAGGGGTGACGGTGAGCCGGGGGCGGCCATCGCTTGGGAGCGTGAGATCGAGGTTGCCTTCCAAGTAGCCCATGTGGATCCAAGGGACATGGTTGGGAATGCTGCATATCAGTTACGGGGCGGAGCTTCTCAGTGGTGGAAATCGATTGAGTCTTTGATGACACAGTCCGCCGCGTATGCTATGACTTGGGAGCAGTTCAGAGTCATGTTTGAACTCCAGTATATTCCTCGGCATGATGTTGGTACATCCTGTGTGACGATAGCAGTCTAAGTCGTATTAGGAATTTGCCTAAGTGATAGTGAAAGGTATTGGATATTATCTAGTGTTTGATATATGTGTTTATATGTGTTTGGAAGTTCTTGATTGTATGTTTGAACATGGTGTAATGTATTACAAGAAGTTCAAACATAAAGTCCAAGGATTAATTCAAACATAAGTTAAATGATATATTCAAATAGAAGTTGGTTTGTGAAATTCGAACATGGGATAAATTCGAATTTAACATGGGAGGTAAATTCGAATGTGTCAAGTAGACAAACTCGAATGGGCCTTGGGCCTGGATTCGAGTTTGTCCAATGACAAACTCGAATACACCTCTATAATTAGGGATTAACTCGAATCATTAAGGGACTTTTGCAGAATTCGTGTGAGCAATTAGCAAAAGACGATCTCGAGTTTATCAGCTGAAAGTGTGTTAGTTCGGTGAGAATCATCACGTAGGTTCGTTCGTCGTCGATCGTACAGCGTTGTGGTAGTCTCCGTGTTCCGTGTGAGTGTTATATCCGTCAAGCCACTAACGAGGATTCCGCACTCGTTGGCGTGTGTCGCGTCTAGATAGATCCGTGTTTCAAGACCTTACAAGTGGTATGAGAGCGAACAGGGTGTTCTTAGTGTTCTTCGTGTTCATAAAGATACATCCTAGGTTTCTTGACACTTTTAGACGGTTAATCTCACGTGTTTTTTGTGTTTTTTGAGCTTATCAAATAGGATTCCGGGAAATACTTTGTTGTTGTTCACATTTTTGATCGAAATCAATATTTTTACTTGTAAAAATATTGATTTAATCTGAAAAACGTGAAAAACTCGAAGTATTAGCCGTTTTTCGAATTTGCGGCGCTCGACTTTGTTAAGGAGAAATTAGGGTTTTCCTCATTTTCGAGTTTGACCAAAATACGCTCCTTTCGAGTTTCCTGAAAGTGGTTTCGAGTTTGGCCATTTCGAATTAACTTTTGGTTTTGACTTTGCACTAAAGTCGAATAGGGGGCTTCGAGTTTATCTAGGTTTCGAGTTTGAGTAGTTTTCGATTTTCCCTGGAATTTCGACTTTATAGACCTTCGACTTTGTCATCACTTTCGACTTTAATTGGATTTAAAACACTTAACTCGAATTTAATCCCAAATAGGTTTGAAATTTATTAAATTCGAATTCACCTAAATTCGAAAGAATTATTTTAAATTAATTTCGAATTAAATTAATTAAGTTGAGATTCAATTATCTTTGAAACAATGAGAAGTCTACAACGGTTTCTGGAGATGGATCACGAGGTCGGAAAAGCAAATACTCCGCCAAAGTTGATGAAACTTGAAGATTACTACTGGTGGAAGGATTGGTTTGCCGACTTCACGCGTTTTAATGATATGCGCATGTGGATATGTATCGACGAGGGATACATTCCACCGACAGCTGAAGTCGATGGACGACAAAAGGTTGTTCCTTATTCTAAAATGAAGGATGATGACAAAAAGCTGTTTGAAGCAGAGAACCGTGCATACGCTATCATAAGAATGACGTTACCTCAGGATATTCTACACACCTTCCGAAATCAGAAAACAGCGAAAGAGTTGTGGGAGGCATTGGAAAAGAGATGTGAGGGTAACCCGAGGGTTAGAAGGAAAGGTATGGAAATGCTCAAGCAGCAGTTTCCAATCTTCAAAGCATTGAAGGATGAAAACCTGGATGACACTATCACACGTTTCTATCATCTGCTGACTGAGTTAGACAGTCATGATATTGAGTATAGTGACACTGAGAAGAATAATAAGCTTTTGGATGCTTTACCAGCCAAATGGGCGATGTACGTGGCCTTGATTAAGCATGATGAGGATAAATACTATACTCTGACGCTAGAGAATGTGGTAGGAACACTGAGAGCATATCATTTTGAGTTACTGAAGGCAGAAACAGATTATGAACAAGTTCAAAATCCAGCAATGTATTTTGGAAAATCAAAACCTTCAGTGGCAGCTGAAATGAAGACAGCTACAGCCTTCATCGGGAGAAACGTCGTCACCAGCTGAGCCAGAAGAATCATAGAGTAAAGCGTTCTTAGGGTTCACTAGAACAGAAGAACAGCAGCATCAGGCTACCCCGGCATCTACATCTCAGGGATACTCTAAGATGCCTATGAGCGCAAAATCTGCAGAAGACCATTTAAATCTGTTGGCTTCCTTTGTGGCCGCTTACGGCAATTGTGTTCAAGGAAAAATTAACTATCCTGCACTTTGGGATGAGGATTACGACCAGGTTGACCCTGATGATCTGGAGGAGATGGATCTGCAATGGCAACTGGCCATGGTAACTCAGAGAGTTAAGCGGTTCATCAAACGGACCGGAAGAAATCTGAATATGGGTAACAATAGGATTGGCTTCGATAAGTCCAAAGTAAAATGATATAACTGTCAAGGGTTAGGACACTTCGCTAGAGAGTGCTAGAGACCGAAGGTAGAGAATTACCATGGACAGAATCAGAATCATGGACAGTATCAGAACCAATCACAACAGCGATATCTTCCGAGTACTTCAACCAGTCAAGCAAATATAGCTGGTCTGTTATCTAATGTCACATAAGACAGACAGCTAGACGGCACTTATGACTGGAGTACACATCCAAAGTCGAACGCTAGAGCCTTTATGGCTGAAGTGACTGAGACTGGAAGTGAAGGGGCAGACGAAAACACAGGGGACAGCAGTAAGAATGAAAGCAGTCCGATGTGGGTAGAGAAGTCAGATGCTCAGACAGTTCTGGAGTTTGCCGCTCAGATGGAAAACATAGAATCAGATCATACCAAGGTAAGTCTGAACTTTTCTCTCCTTCATGAATTGTGTGTTTTATGTGCTACATCTAACGATAGGTTAAAGTTAGTGCTAGAATCACACCAAACAATCTGTGCTCAAAATGAAACATTAAAATCAGATAATGCTAGCCTTCTAGATATAAAGCAAGATCTTAGGGATAAGCTTAAGGTCGATGCATAAGATGTTATAGTTCTAAAGGACAAACTGAGCGAACAGTGTGTTAGGTTAGAACTCATGTACGAACATGTTGAGGCATTAACCAAGGAGCTGAAAACCAAAGACATAGAGCTAGCTGAGTCTAAGGTGAAGGTAGCTGAGGCAAATAGTAAACTTGAAAAGTTTAGGAACTCATATCTTAACCTAGGGAAACTTTTAGATGCACAACGTCAATCTAAAAAACCTGTAGGTCTAGGATATCATGAGAGTCCTCCACCGTTCAATGACAACTATGTCCCTCAACCTCAGGAGAAAACTGAGAAATCAGTAGACTTAGAGGAAATACTGAAACCAGTGTCTGAACCTGTAGTGATACACCTGTAGGAAAACAAAAAATTGACTTTAATGATCAGGATGATGAACCAGTCACTATAGATGCACCAAAAGAACCAGACACTAGTGAGACACCTAAGTCAAAGGGCACACGCAAAAAGTCAATTGACAAAATGTCTTGCTTTAGATGTCACGAAAGGGGGCACGTTGCTTCTAGCTGTCCGTATAGGAAAGTAAACAATACACCTAATACAGGAAAGCCAGAACAAGTTAAACCTTCTACAAGTGTTGCGAGCACTAGTAGTTCTCAGAGTACCGAGAAAACTGTGCAAGCTACACCAAAAACTGCTGTGAAACAGATACCAGTGAAAGGTGGACCAAAAGAAGTGATTAGGACTAATTCACCAAATCGAGTCATTAATCAATCTAGGTCTGGACCACAACAACAATATAGGAGCACAACACCTAGCAGAGCTTACACTCCGGTTAGGTCACACACTCCTGTTAGACATCACACACCGGGTAGAGCTCAGGGATTTCAGTCTGAAATGAATTATAATCGTAATTATTCAAGAGCTCCACAGCAAATGCCTACACAAAGGCAAAGACTGAACTTAAATCACTCGGCACCACAACAAACTCCAGTTCACAGACCCAAGTGACCTGAAAGGAGAGATGGGTATTTGAAAGAGTTTAAATATGTGGACGAGAATGGTATTACCAAGTCAGTTATGGCTTGGGTTCCCCGTGATAACTAACCTATTTTCTTTCATGTGCAGGAGATCACCATAGGTCTAAACAACAAATGGTTCGTCGACAGTGGGTGCTCCAGGCACATGACAGGGGAAAGAAGTCTACTTACAGACTTCAAGGGAGGGAATCGGGGATTTGTTTCATTCGCTGGCAATAAGGGATGAAACATCACGGGTACTAGAGTAGTCACTAATGGGACGATCAAATTGGACCAAGTTTATCATGTTGATAAACTGGTTCATAATCTCATTAGTGTATCTCAAATCTGTGATAAAAAGAATTCCGTGCTGTTCACTGATACGGAGGCATTGGTGCTAAAACCGGGGTTCAAGATACCTAAAGAGTGGATACTGATGATGGTTCCAAGGAAGAATGACTTGTATATGCTCGACATGAACAAGCCTGAATCTTCGATGGGTCCAATCTGTTTGTTATCTAAAGCTTTAGAGACTGAGTCGGTGTTATGGCACAGACGCATGGCACACTTGCACCTAAGGAAAATGAACTATATAACGAAAAATGGATTGGTGCAAGGTGTTCCCATGAAGAGTTTTCAGTTCGAGGACAAGTGTCTGCCGTGCCAGAAAGGAAAACAACACAAGAAAGCACACAAGTCCAAAACTCAGAACTCAATCGCTGCCACATTCGATTTGTTGCATATGGACCTCTTCGGACCAATCAACAAAAGGAGTATAGGTGGTAGTTAGTACTGTTTAGTTATCACTGACGATTACTCACGTTTTTCTTGGGTTTTCTTTTTAGGTACAAAGGACGAGACGGCTTTCAAGCTCATCGGGTTCTTAGACCAAGTGGAGAATTCCTATGGAACAAGGGTTAAATGACTTCGTAGTGATAATGGAACAGAGTTTAAAAATACTGTAATTGGTGTATATTGCCTATCAAAGGGCATAGTGCATCAATTTAGTGCACCTTATGAGCCACAACAAAATGGGGTGGCGGAACGAAAGAACAGGACATTGATTGAGGCAGCAAGGACCATGTTATCGGATTCAAAGCTTCCTACCATGTTTTGGGGGGAGGCTGACCTCAACTCGGTTCACCCGAAATTCGGATCATCAACCGATTTCTGATCGCCAGACTTGCCTTGATCTCTTTGAATTGAGCTACACAAATTCGAAAGGTTCTTCATCCGAGATACTGTTCATCCGAGTTCATCCCATCCGAATTATTGTAGGCCATCCGAGTTTCCATCCATCCGAATTACTCATCATCCGAGTTACTATTCACCACTAGTCATAATCATCCGAGTTTCATACCACCCGAGTTACAGTTCATCATCTGAATTCAGACCATTCGAATTTTGGTTCTAGTCCATCCGAAAATCGGTTTCCACTTCTGAAGATCTTAAGTTCTTAATCAGCACTCATCACATCATGTCTCGCGAAGCCCTTATTCTTGGATCAGAGAACAGACCACCCATTCTCTATACAAATGAATACGAACAATGGAATAAAAGGTTTCTAAAGTTCATTGGCATGCAGCCATGGGGAATATATTGATCCAATCTATCAGTTAAGGACCTGGTGTCTATTACCGAGAATGTCCTTCAAGGCCAGTTGCTGATCCTCTAGTCCCAACATCAAGGACAGCTCGTGAACCTACCACAGAAGGAGAAAGGGACAGACAAACAGCTAACAAATGGGCAGAGTATCTCATTTACCAGGCCCTCCCTACTGAAATCCTAGTTGGAGTTGACAGCAAAATGCCGGCTAAAGAAATGTGGGATGAGTTAGAAATGCACATGCTTGGGGCAGATTTAGATGATAGGGCCAAGATTGAGGAAGCAAAGGCCAAATTTACAGACTTCCGAGCCAAAGATGGAGAATCTCTACAAAGCACTTCTACAAGGTTCTATGTTGTTCTTAATGAGCTGAACAAACTTCACATTCAAAAGGACAAAGATGACTTTAACATCCAGTTCCTATCTTCATTAGCTCCATAATGGCAAATAGCAAGTAGAGCCACCAAAAGAGTTCTGGACAACCCGAATGTCTCAACTAATGTGGTGTTCAAGGAACTCAAGAAATACCAAGGTGATGTATATCAACAGAAACAAATGGCAATCACTCTGGCTTCTCTGAATTAATTGTTAACCCAAGCACCAAACCCACAGAATCCTTAGCTTTACTTTCCAGCAAGTCATACCCAACTAAACCACAGCCAAATCCCACATCTTTACCCTATTACTCCCAATCTGGTTCTTCTTCTTCACAATATCCGTTTGCCATGCATCAACTGCCCGAGCCTCTTGACGCTGAAGAGGCCGATATTCATGAACAAATGGCTCTTCTGTCTAACCTTCTTCAGAAAAAATTGTTTTTCCAACATAAGACCAACAATTAACTGCACTATGATACTGGTCCAAGACGATATTCTGATGATAGAAGAGATGACAGACGGGATGATAGGGATGATAGGCATAGAGATGATTGGAGGAGAGCTGACATGGATGATAGATCCCGTGATGACTGGAGGAGGAGTGATCGTGATGACAGACGATATGATGACAAGAGAGATAGAAGAGATGATAAGAGAGATAGACGTGATGACAGAAGAGACTATCGAGATGATCGTCGTTATGAAAGGCGTGACGATAGACGTGACGATAGGAGGGAGTATAATCTTCGGGATGATAGTCGGGAACCATGCCAAGCTGACAAGAGGCTAGCTGAAAGAAGAGAGGACATGCCTAGAGCTGATGCGCCTAAGGCAACTGATGAACGACTCTGCTACAAATGTGGGAAACTTTGCTAGAGAAAGCTTGAGGCCTTGAAGATTAGGTCAGATGCCATGGCACTAGTAACACAAGAAGACTACTAGGTTGACGATGAATCTGACCATGAAGATGATAGGGGCAGAAACTGCTACATGGTTGGTAGAGTTGGATTGCTGATTACACAAATACTTCAAAATCCGAATAACATAGCATGAAAGTCCAAACAGCCTATCTGATGCCCATGTCCGGGGTTCAGAGTGCTCCACGTCAGATTCAGAGACAAACGAGGTACATACCTTTTACGTTCATGAGTCTGTAAATAGTTTATCTGTACAAAATGAATGTAACTTGCGCAGAAAAATACTTGAGATAGAAGCCATGTATAATGCTGAAAAGGAAAAGTGTGTCAAGGCTGAACATTTAGCCCAATCCTTAAAAGAAACATCTGACGAATATGAAAAAAAAGTGGATAAACAACCATGAGCTGTTAAAGAAAACTTTAATTGAAAAAGTAGATGTTGAGGATAGGAATACTTACCATAAGAGTTGTATGGGTACAATCACTGAGGAAAAGAATTCCTTAAAATCTGAAATGTCTATTCTTTAGAAATGCTTAGAGTTGGTAAGCATTGAAAACTTAGAAAATCTGGAAAAATACAAAATGATAGAAGAAGAGAGTATAGGTTTGTACTCACGAATAAAAACCCTAGATGATGAATTTCTAAAACGAGGTCAAATTGAACAAACTATTCGTCTAAATCAAGCCAAAGAGACTAGGTTTTATCAGTCAGTTTTACCTATTTTTTATGATATGAGGTATATGGGTGTTGGGTTTAAGTCTTTCATTTACCAATCATCAAAAGAAGTTTTAACCCAAGAGGATGAGAAATGAATTGATAATAAAGAAAAGAAATTGTCTTTTAAATATGATGGACTAAATGAGAGTTATCCTTATAGACTACCTACTCTAGAGGAGAACTTCTTGTGTAGCTATTCATCAGCTGAAATGAACGCCAAACCTGTCAAACCAATCCCTCAACTTTACATTCCTACAAAATTTCTTAAACATAAAATAAAAGTTTTAGAAAATGAATTAAAGACAGCTCGAAAGAAAGCTCTTGGTTATCAAGAAGCTCTTCTCAAGAGCGAGGAAAAATTGGCAAGTAAAAGTTTTGAACAAAATGTAGAATTAATCATCTACAAAGAAAAGCTTTACATGGTTTCAGAAAGTGTAATTTTCACTTAAAAGACTCAAAAGTTTCTCATCCTATCAAAGTCCCTCTTGCATCATCTAAAAAAGATAAAGCCAAGATTGACGTTCCTTCTGTCATTTGTGAAGGTGAGTGCTCAAAATTTTCCAAACCTGAGGTTTCTAAGAAGACTTAGAGTCAATCTAAGTCTTCCTAGAAACCCACTCACCAAGAAAATTTCTCCAAGTCTAAGTCTTTCAAACGTACTGACACTCATCGTTTTGTTCTTACAGATCATGTTAGAAGAGTACCTTGAGTGGCTTGGTAGTGCAAGACACTTGTTTCAGTTTATGGGATACCTTCTTGATTTTGCTTTTCTCAGAGGCAGCACATAGATGATCTTTGTCGAACTTCAAATCTGGTAGACCTCATGCAAGTTGATTTATTACAAGCTTGGTTATGTTCTCGAAATTAAGATGAGAGAATCTTTTGTGCCATAACCAAGACTGTTGAGATTTGGCTTTAAAGGGTAGACATATCGTCTTGCTGACTTTGACATTGGAGAGATCACTAGAGTAAAGGTTAGAGCATTGAGTTCCAACAAGAATGTCTAAAAACATTCGGAGAACGAATGGTTCATCTCATTGCTAGCCCTTTATCCCAAAGTTGACCAATGCGGAATTGGTAATGACCAAGACCTTGGATGTATGAGACTTGAGTGTGTTGTCCATTACAAGATCTCGGTAGCCTAACACTTGACAATTTTAAATTTTAAAATCAGATATTTTTTTCAAAAAAGTTTTGCTTAGTGGATAAGCAACCTGTCACATTACCTAGGGTTTCGTGCAAACCCATTGGTGTTCGTAAACTTCATAATTCCGAAAGCAATAAATTTGGTTTCATAGCAACGAAAAGGCACTTAAAATTAAACAAATTAGGTATTGTAACTGGGTTTAGACTCGAAAACTCGACTTAACTTATGTAATGGCTATCGATTAAGCCCTAAAAGCTTGGATATGAATCAACAATGGCAGAAACAAACCCTAGACCTTAAAACCTCTTTAATGGTAGATAAGTTATTCATGATTCAATTCGAGTTCGACAAAAAAACACCATACAAAAAGATACTTACTTGTGTGAGAAATCTGGAATGGTTGACTTTACAACCCTTGAAAGCTTGAATTTAAGGCAACAATGGAGGATTAGGGTTATTGAGAGAAAGAAATAGAGGATGAAGACGATAAAAAGGGGAGGTCGGTTAACTTATATAACTGACCGAGTGGACTTGGGCCTCTAGTGGGCCCAAGATAAATTTCAAGATATGCTACACGTAAAAAATAAACAAAATTAAAAATTTTAAACAGACTAGAAAAAATTAAACAAACTTAAAAGAATATTTTTTGAAATTTTATTAAATAAACTTAACAAAAAAATTTTAATAAGACAACTTTAAAGAAAAAAAAAACTTAAAATATTTTTGGATTTTCTTGTTAGTAAAAAAAATTAAACAAACTTAAAAAATAAAAATATAAAAATATAAAAACAAAATTGAATATTCTTCCCCAACAAGGTTGCTCACATCCAAAAATTTGGAGGCAGTAGACTTGTAAGAACATATACTTCCCCTCAGAAAAAACATATTGTAACTTAGTTGTTGGTTACTCCCCCTACAATAATGAATTCATCAGAACAAATAAAATTTACAAGAACACAAGAACGTATTCGTTAAAAAAAATTACAGGAAACCAAAAACGTGTGCAATGAAGAGTATACTAATTAGACAGAAGATTTAGCATACCCAACTTGCAAACTAGATATTGGTGATGAGTCTCATCCAATGCCTTGGTAAGCATGTTAACTAGCTGATTTTCTGTTGCTACAAAGATAACATAACAGTTCCTTGTTCCACCTGATATTTGATAAAGTGGTACCGAATGTTGATCTGTTTTGTTCTTTGTTGAACTGAAATCTTGGTGACAACAATTGTATCTGCAGAGTCACAGTACATTGGGATCCGCGTTGCGTTGATTTCATAGTTTTAAAAATGTGTGCGCATCTAGAGGACTTGCAAACAATAGCTTTCCACGACAATGTATCCAGTTTTGCATGTTGATAGAGAAACACAGTTTTTTTTCTTGGATGACCAACTGATGAGATTGTCTCCCAAGAACCATAGCATACCTGATGTGCTCTTGCTATCTAAGTGACATCCTACAATATCTGCATCTGAATAGGATGTCATCAAAAAACCTGTTCTTTTCGGATACCACAAACAAAAATTAGGGGTTCCTTTAAGATAACGAAAAATACGTCTCATAGCTATTAAATGAATTTCTTTTGGATTTGCTTGAAAAGGTTCACAGAATTATGTAGTAAACATAATTTTTGGTCTGCAAGTTGTAAGATAAAGCTATGTAATGATCATCCAACGATATGTTGTAACATTAACCTTCTAACCTTCATCATCAGGTGAATAGTTAGTTTGAGTGCACAAGGGAGTTTTCATCAAAGTGCAAGAGTCATATTTAAACTTTTGACCATGTCAAGGGCATACTTAGACTAATTGATGAAAATGTTGTTAGACAATTCTTTAACTTGGAGTCTGAGAAAGAAGTTTATCTCTACCATCAAAAAGTTGGGATGACATTAGGGCTGAAAATCCTCACAAAACATATAATTAATGGAACTGAATATTGTGTTGTCAACATTGACTTGAGTGAGCATCGTATCATTACCTTCCCTTTCGGTGAATAAAGTTGTATTGATTGTACCTTTAGTGAAGCCAACAGAGAGTAGGAAAGTAGAAAGGTTGCCATATCAGGCGCGACGAGCTTGTTTAAGACCATAAAGGGCTTTGTCGAGGACATACATATGATGTGGTTTGTACTTAACCTTGAAACCTTCAGGTTGTTCAACAAAAACATCCGCTTTGAGTAATCTATTGAAAAATGATTTTGACATCCATTTGAAAAATGGTAAAGTCGCCGTGTGCAGTATATGCAAGGGATATCTGAATTGCTTCCAAATGGGCCACAGGGGAAAAGGTGTCATCGTAATGGATGCCTTCTTGTTGTCGGTAACATTTAGCAACTATACTAGCTTTATTCCTTACTATTATCCCATTCTCGTCTCGCGTTTTCCATGAAAACCCACGTGGTACCTATCACGGTTCTACAATCGGATGATGAACTAATCGCCATGCTTTCAGTTATTCGAATTGATTCAGTTCTTCTTACATGGTGATTATCGAATCAAATTCTACTAGAGCTTCTTTCACAGATTCTTTTTCACTTTTATTAAAGAAAATAGAATAAAGGCAATTTACCGCAGCACGCCTAGTCAGAACATGTCCATCTTAGTTAACTATCACTTGATCTAAGGGATGTGACCTAGTCTATTTCATCTCATGCTCTACAATTGGTAGGGTGATGGTGTCTTGCATAAGCTAAAGAGGGGCTAAGTCATCATCGTTAGCAGGATTGGCAGGAATATTGGTAGATGATATTCACAATGGGGAACATCTTTGTGATTCACTTGTAGTGGATTTAGTGACATCACTTAAGGCATTTGTGAGATTACCTTCTGGGTTGTAGGGAATCAAAGTAGTTGAGGAAGGTTCACGATAAATTTTATCAAAGAATGTGATTAGTTCCGTTGATTTGTCATGTGAGGTTAATGATACTTGGTCAGATGGGTCCAGTGGAACGGAATGAGTTGAAGACATGCTTTGCTTTGGATCTGAATCAATGAATTCATCGAATTTGACATCTATGATTTCTTGTATGGTCTTGGTTACATGGTTGTAGATCCGGGCTCCGGGACATTACTACCACGGCGACTATCGACCCGAGCCCAAAGAAGGAAAAAAACGAACGAACTAAAGCGAGGAATTCATTGGCCATACATAGATAAGCCTTAGACGATGCAAAATATCCAACAAAGATACCCTCGTGTTAGTGGTCATCAAATTTCTCTTTATTTCCCCTTTTGTCAAGAATGAAGCACATGCAACCAAAAACATGAAAATATTTTACTAGGGGCACTCTATTATTATCAAGTTTATGAGGTGTCTTATTTTATTATTTTTGCAATATGGAGTAGTTTAGTGCATAACACGCCATTGCCGCTTCTCCCTAGAGAGACATTGAGAGCTTGGAGTAATTTAGCATTGTACGACTAGCTTCGACCAGAGTATGACTGCATCATTCAACCACACCATTCTATTGTGGAGTTCGTGTAGTCGAGAATTGACGTTCAAGCTTATTGGTCACAAGAGAATAAGCTAAATCTATATTAGTGAACTATGTTTCGTTGTCTGAACGGATGGTCTGAACTATCTTCTGGAGTTGACTCTGCACTTTCTTGAGAAAGCTTATCAACATTTCTGGAGTTTCATCCTGAAGTGAATCCATGTGTAACGTGAGTAGTCGTCAACTATGATGATGACATACTTCTTACCGTTTTTTGATTCAGTTCGCATTGGTCCACAAAGCTCTATATAAAGTAATCGAGCGGGTTCTTCGTAGAAGCCTCAATCTTGGATTTGAATGACGACTTTGTCTTCTTTCTATTTTCACAAGCATCATAGAGATGTTCCTTTGAATAATGCTTTGGATGTAGACCCTTTACCAAATGATTTAGCACAAGGTTTTTGATGTTGTCAAAGTTAAAGTGTGACCATCGCATGTGCCATAACCAAGAATCGTTGGATTTGGCCTTTGTGAAAAGACAAACTTTATTTTTCACTTTGATGGTTGAAGCAACAATGGTGTAGAAGGATGAGTTTCAAGATCCAGTTTGCAGTTCAACTCCATCTTTGTTGGTACAGTGCATGATGAAGCTCGAAATAAGACTTCCAAGCATTTGTCACAGAATTGGCCGATGTTGAATAAATTATGGCCCAATCCTTCCATGTATTCAACTTTTTAAATGGCCATGCTCTGGAGTTCTAAATCTCTGTATCCAGCTATAGTAGCATAGTTGTTATTTCCAAAATGGACATGACCACATTGTTTTCCCATGAAGTTTGACAAAAGTACCTTCCTACAAGTCATGTGACGAGAGCAACCAGAGTCCATAACCCAAGTTAATTTCTCCAATAACAGAGAAATCTAGTTAAGTGATTGGACACAATGACCTGGATTTATGTACATAGAAAACACTCAGGCTCTGAACAATTCTGTCCATAAGACATGCAATTAGATGCAGGTCTTGTACCGAGTGTACAAGAGCCATTTATATGAAAACCATGTTTTACTCATAAGTAAGTAGAAGTCATGCCTTTGAAGCATGAGTCTTGAACTGAATTGAACAGGGTCCACTTCTATGAAGTCCGGTTTATGTACCGAGTTGTATAAAAGCCAAATAGCATACTTAAGAAACGTTTGGTATCCATTGTAGTGAGGATCCTTTCACTTTAGTGCTTGGGGTTCCATTTGAATATAGATTAAGTGATTTTCCTAAACTTTGAAACCATATAAATTTCAGGTTTCAAATCAACAGAGGCTTTTAGAACCTATTTCATGACATGACTTGAGAATTGAGATTTCATTTGTTTGACTTATAACGCTTTCTGTTAGCTTTAACATGAATTCTCTCAGTGACCTTGGTTAGCCTTAACATTCATTCTCTCAATGTCCTGTTTGCATTTACGTTTCACACGCCAAAAATAATTTTTAAACGGAACACATGAATTGTTAAAAGAACATTTTAAATTACGAGAATAATCAAAACATTACACTTAGAAATTGTATTGTTCTCACCAACACTTAATTTGTTTGTTCCTTATTGTGGGGGTGGCTTTCTAGCATGAGCAACCTTATTGCTCAGTTCCTTAAGAGTATGTGCCTTCTTGTCACTTTTCACTTGATTTGAAACAACAGAAGAGTTTACATTAGTGACTTTGAACATCTGGAAATGACTTTCATTCCTTGGTGAGCTTTTATAAACGTTTTGTTATTTCCAGATTTGGAGCTTTCACCAAGCTGAAAGAAACTAGATGATTCAACCTTTTATTTTCCCTTGTCATTACCCACTGTAAGATTTTCAACTGGTGAACACTTGTGAGATGCAATTTCGGTTTCTAAATCTTTGACAATTTTCCAAAGAGAGGAAAGATCATCACCATAATACTTAGTATCGATTTTGAAAGAGTGTTCTCGAAGAAAGAAAATTCTCTTTTCATGCTCAAAGTCTTTTGTCATTTTTGAAATTTTGCCCTCTAGTTCTTTGATTTGAAGATTAGAATCATTTGAGTTTCTTAGAAAATTTTGAAAAACAACATGGAGCAACCCCTTTTAAAAGAATAACATGTGCAACATATTCATTTACTTCTGTTTCGTAGTTCTCTGCACTCACAAAAAGAGCATCTTGGACATTAGAATCTTCTTTTTGAGAGTCAACAACTACTTTTTGAGAATGTTTCAATTTGTCTTACCAAACAGAGATTTGATGTTAAAGAACTTGTTGAGGAACATATGGATGAATTTTTGGCAAAACTTGTGTTGATGTCAATTCCGGTTGGGATAACTCTTGTTAGATAATTAATTTCGATCTTGTGACTTCCTTTGGTAATAATTATCTTAGTTTATTTCCTTGTTATTTATTTCTAGACTTTGTTTTTAGTTGTATCCTTTATATTACAAGTTGAGGGGGCGAAAGTGTAATAGTTTGATAGTTGCTTTAATTCCATGTAAAAGGGAAACCCCACTTAGGGTTTCCCACAAGACATACGGATATTGAATATTACAGCCGCCGACTTTGCAAACATTCTCTCTGTCTTTTTCTTCTTTAGTATTCTTGCAATGATAGAGTAATCATTCTGTTTGCGTTGAATATTACTGAAATCATTACACGAGTGCTGATATATTATGGGAAATACGATTACAACAATTGGTATCAGAGCTCAGGAGGTGGATTTCAACTTATTCATATTCGGATTCTGCTCACTGTTCTTCGTGTTCTTCATTAAAACCCATGGTTTGATCCATTTTTCACATTAATATTTCTATTTTTCGTGTTTATTCATCCTATAATCATCTATTATTCATCATAATTTGATTTTGAGCTGTTCTTGTTCAATTATTACCTGTTTTCATCCTTTAAATCACTGCTTTTTCTCATCGTAATATATGGGTTTTGGTTCGGTTTTGGTCACATTTTTAATAGAATTTTACGTGTTTTGGTGTGTTTTAAGTACCTAAAAGTATTTTTCCAAACATTTAGAAATATTTTTTAGGCTAAAAACTGCTTGTTTTTATTTTTTGAAGAATCTAGAATTTCATAACTGTTGAACTTCGGACCATATTTCGGACCAACTCGGATCTAAATTCGGTCCACTTCGGATCCTATTTCGGCTCATTTCGGACCAAGATTTTAACAAATTTCAGACCCCATTTCGGACACATCCGAACTTCGGACCATCCGAAGTTTTGTTAACTTATTTTTAAAGACTTAAAATTACTTGTGCTTACTATTTAAATTCCATCTCGGACCCTCTAAACTTTGGGTCTCATCCGAATTTGGTCATTTTAAGTTGAAAAGTTTATAAGTGTCCATCCGAACTTACACTGTTCATCCGAGATTCGGTCCATCCGAATTTCAATCCATCCGAGTTTGTTTATTCAGATTTCGGTCCATCACATTTTCCATTGTTCATCTGAAGTTCTGACCATCTGAACTTCTTTGTTGATCCGAATTCCTCTTTATTCGGATTCGTCAAAATCCATCCGAACTCGGACCATCCGTAACACTGTTCATCCGAGTTACTGTTCATCCGAGTTCTGTTTATCCGAAAATCAGTTTCCACCTTCAAAATCTCATTCTTTAAAATCAGCATTATTAACCATGTTCCGAGAGGCACTTGTTCTAGGATCTGAGAACAGACTACATGTTCTCTATACTGATGAATACGAGCAATGGATGTCCAGATACCTGAAATTCGTCGGTATGCAGCCAAATAGAAATCTCATGCTCCAATCCATTACAGAAGGCCCTGTCATATACTATCGGGAAATACCTGCAAGGCTAGAAGCCGACCCACCTGTTCTAGCATCTAAAGTTGAACGTGAACATGCAAATGAGGATGAGAGGGACAGACAACATGAAGATAAACGGGCAGAGTATCTCATCTACCAAGCCCTTCCCACCGGTATACTTGTTGGGGTGGACAGCAAGATGTCTGCCAAAGAGATGTGGGATGAACTGGAAGTTCAAATGCTGGGGGCTGATTTAGATGATAGAGCAACAATTGAGGAGGCTAAGACAAAGTTCACTGAGTTTAGAGCCAAAGACGGGGAGTCTCTATAGGGCACATTCACCAGATTTTGTGCAGTTCTGAACGAATTTAACATGCTGCACAACAAGAAAGATAAGGATGACATCAACATCCAATTATTTGCTTCCCTAGTCCCTGAATGGCAAGTTGCATGCGGTGCCACTAGACGAGTTTGGGACATTCCTAATATTTCTATCAATGTGGTATTCAAAGAACTGAAAAAGTATCAAGGGGATGTAGATCACCAAAAGCAGATGGCTAACCAGTTGGCATCTCTGCTACTCTCCGCAAACACAGGCATCAAACCAGCTGACTCTCTGGCCCTTATCTCAAACAAGACACTATCTCCTGCACCCTATGCTCAAGGTTCCTCATCATCTCAGTGTAGATATGATTCACCCCCGCATGAGCCTTACGATGAAGAAGAGGCAACGATTCAGGATCAGGTTGCCTTATGGACTGATCGTCTTCAACAAAGATGTTTCTCTAACAAGACAACAATCTTCTTCGCTATGATACAGGCCCGCGGAGGTATTCTGATTATCGAAGGTATGGCAGGAGAGATGAAAGGAGAGATGACTATCGAAGAGATGTTAGGAGGGATGAGTATAAAAGAGATAATAGAGACGAACGAAGATATGATGACCGCAGGGACTTTCGAGGTGATCGCTTTTATGAAAGGCGTGACGATAGAAGGGATGATCGCAAAGACGATAGAGGAGACTACAATCGTCGGGATGATAGAAGGGATGACATGATAGACGATCGGAGGGACTATGATCGTAGAGACAACAGGAGAGATGATATCCGCGAACCTCGTAGAGCTGACAAGAGGTCGGTTGAAAGGAGAGATGATAGGCCCAAAGCTGATGAGCCAAAACCAAATGATGAACGTCTGTGCTATAAATGTGGGAAACCGGGCCACTTTGCTCGGGATTGCAGAAACCAGTTTGAAAGAGACGTTTGTTAATATGAGCGGAAGCTAGAGGCAACTAAGAAGAGGTCTGATGCAATGGCTCTGGTTGCCCAAGAGGATTATTGGGATGATGCAGATTCTGACGAAGAGGACGACAAAGGAAAGAATTGCTACATGGTGGATCGCATTGGACTGGCAAAATATGCTACCACGTCAGACTCAGAATCAGACACGGCTGTTGAGTGGGAGACAACTCAAGATCCACCAGCCTGTCTGATGGCCATGTCCGGATATCCTGAATGTTCCACGTCAGATTCTGAGGCACATGAGGTACATTCCTTTTACATTCCAAACCATGTAAATACTTTATCTGCACAAAATGAATGTAACTTGCACTCACAAATACTTGATCTGAAAGCTAGGTTTAATGCAGAAAAGGAAAAGTGTGTCAAGGCTGAACATCTAACCCAAACCTTAAAAGAATCATCTGAATTATATGAAAAGAAGTGGTTAACTAATCATGAAGTGATAAAACAGATGTTAATGGAAACCGTAGATGTTCATGATAGGTATACATATCTTGAATATTGTATGAATAAACTATCTAAGGAAAACATAGATAGTTTGGAAAAAAAATGATAGAAGAAGAAAGAGTAGGTTTGTACTCTCGCATAAAGACCCTAGATGATGAATTTCTAAAACGAGGTCAAACAGAACAAACTTTCATTTAAACCAACCAAAAGAAAATAGGTTATATCATTCCAAACAAGGAATTGGTTTTAAAAATCCTAAGTATTTGGAAAAGGTTCAGCAAGTTTTACCTATTTTATATGACATGAGATTCATGGGTGCTGGGTTTAAGTCTTTCGTTTATCAAACATCGAAAGAAATTTTAACCCAAGAGGATGAGAAACGAAGCGAAAATAAAGAAAAAGAAGCATCTTTTAAATATGAAGAGCTAAACGAAAGTTATCCTTATAGAGTACCTACTCTAGAGGAAGATTTCTTGTCTAGTTATTTAGAGGCTGAAATGAAAGCAAAACCAGTCAAACCAATCCCTCATTTTTATATTCCTACAAAAGTTCTCCAACATAAAATCAAAGTTTTAGAAAAGGAATTAAAGACAACTCGAAAGAAAGCTCTTGATGTTCAAGAAGCTCTTCTTAAGATTGAGGAAAAATTGGCTAACCAAAGTTTTCAACAAACTGTAGATTTAACGGTCTACGAGGAAAAATTTGACATGGTTTCAGAAAGTTCAAAAGATCCAAAAGTTCTCATCCTATCAAAATCTCACTCATATCATCTGAAAAAGGTAAAGCCAAAGTTGAAATTTCTTTTATCAGTTTTAAGGGTGAGTGCTCAAAACCTTTCAAAGCTAATGTTTCAAAGAAGTCTCAGATTCAATCCAAGTCTTCTAAGAAACTCACTCACCAAGAAAAAGAAAAATCTTCAAAATCTAAGTATTCCATGCGTACTGACTCTCGTCGTTTTGTTCCTACAGATCATGTGAGAAGAGTGCCCAAAACGTCTATGCAAGATTTTACTAGTTTTTTTTGTGAAGAAGGCTGTTATGCCAGATGAATTTGTTTCTTTCTAGAGATAGGTTGCATGTAATCTCAGAAAACAATAACTGCAATGATGTATCGAATTCTATTTCATGTTTAAAGTATTCATTTGGTGAGTTGTTTAAATTATGTCCAACTCATTTTAGACATCAAGTACCTGAAATGAATGCTTTTGTGCCTTATCCTGCAAAGAGAATTCGGAAAAAGAAATTAAAAAATGTTGCATCATCGGCCTCCACAAAAACTGAGACTTGTACTTTGCCTAGGCCCAAAACCAAAGCAAATGTCAAACAAGTCTCAAAAAGTCAAAAACCAAAGGTAATTTCATCTCCTAAGGTTCCAAAGCCTGTTAAATTCAGTTATCAATGGATTCCAAAAGGCTCTGCAATTGGTCCACACATATCTACTAAATGGGTTCCTAAGACTGTACATGTGCCACATTCACCTGGAACACCTAACCCAAAAGGACCCATCCTAAGATGGGTACCTAAAGTTGTGTGAATTTAATGCAGATGGTTCTTGGTTACTGCAGATCAAGACCCGAACTTCATTGAATTGGCATCTAGTTATCATAGACTAGGACCCGTTCTTTTGCTTGTCGGTTGTGTTTAAACCGACATGTTTGCCTTCTGTGCAATCACCTCAAGACCCGGTCTAAAATCATCATGTTTTCTGAACATCTCGTTCTGAACACGGTTTGCATGTTAATTTATGATGGATTTGTTTAAAGGCCTATAGATTTTCATTGTATGTATTCTTTGTTTTCAAGAAAAATCCATCTCGTATATGGATTCGGGTTGCTCTAAGCATATGACTGAGAGAAGAGAATTGTTGTCCAACATAGTAGAACAATATTGTGGGACAGTCAAATTCGCGAACAATCATGCTCATTTAAAATGATACGGGGATTTAGTCTTGAATAATATAGTCATCAAGGATGTTGACTATGTTGAGGGGTTATCACATAATCTATTTAGCATAGGTCAACTCTGTGATAAAGGGCTAGAGGTTACATTTAGGGCTAAGAACTATAGTGTGAAGAGTATCGATGGAAAAGAAATATTATCCGGATCCCGTAGCTCTAACCTTTACACCATTGATGTAGCTAAGCTTATGGTTAAGGATAGCATTTGCATTTTATCAAAAGCCTCTTCAAAAGACTCTTGGTTATGCCATCGTAGGCTATCTCACTTAAACTTTGAAAATATCAACAAGTTGGCTGCAAAACAACTGGTGAAAGGACTCCCATAACTGAGATATGAAAAGGATCACCTATGTGGAGCATGTGAGGAAGGAAAAATGAAAGATCATCTCACAAATCAAAACCCGAACCATCATCGAAGAGAGTGCTGGAGTTACTTCACATGGATTTATGCGGCCCAATGCGAACACAAAGCATAGATGGAAAGCGATATGTGTTGGTTATCGTTGACGACTATTCACGATATACCTGGGTAAAATTCTTGCGATCCAAGGATGAGACAGCTCAAGAGATCATTGATTTTATTAAGAGTGTCGAAACCCAATAGCAGCTGTCTGTTCAATCAAACTGATCTAACAACAGCACAGAATTCAAGAACTCGGTAGTAGAGAGCTTCCTTCGAAGCAAAGGTTTTCATCATCAGTACTCTGCTGCTAGAACACCTCAAGAAAATGGAGTCATAGATTGGCGTAACCGTACCCTTGTGGAAGTAGCTTGTGCAATGCTGACATATAAAAAGCTACCTCCGTTCTTGTGGGCCGAAGCCGTGTCAACAGCTTGCTACACACAGAATCGCTCCATAATCCATAAGCGTTTCAATAAACCTCCATACCAACTCTTTCTGAATAAAGTTCCTTTTATCAAGTACTCATGTGTATTTGGTTGCAGGTGCTACGTGCTTAATGACAAAGACAACCTTGGGAAATTCAAGGAGAAGGCGGATGAAGCGATATTCTTTGGATACTCATCCAACTCGAAGGCATATCGCGCATACAACACTCGCACCAGAACAGTCAATGAGAGTGTTGATGTCACATTCGATGAAATGGCTGAACTGGCACCCGAAGTTGATCAATCAGGACCACGCATTACACCAATGCCTGGGGACTATTCTCAATCTACTTCTTTTTAACCTTCTGATTTAGTTAAATTATTTGATTCTTTTTATGGAGAATTTTTTGGTCCTAGTACTAATACATCTAATATTTCTTCTTCTGTAGTTAACACATCCAACGATTCAACTGCGCAACAAACTCCATCTGATTCACCTACCATTTTATACCCACCTCCATCCACTTCATCCACTAATATATCTCTCTTTGAATCTACTCCAGAAATACCCTTACACATAATGTCAAACATCATTCCTGCTTCTGATCACCCTGAACTCGAACCGGAACCAGTGGTACCTTCTTTCGAAACCATTGATCATGAATCATCCTCCATTCCCACTCTCACCACTGAGGTTCCATCTCGTTCACCTCTTCCACACAAGACAAGATGGACTCGGAGTCACACAACCGAACAAATCATTGGTGATCTCTCGACCGGTGTCCAAACCCGTAGGGCATCTGCTAACGAATGTCTCTTTGCGTCATTCATTAGTATGATAGAGCCTGCTAGTATGGATGAAGCCTTGAAAGATCCTGACTGGATTGTGGAAATGCAAGAAGAGCTCAACCATTTGATCAGCTCAGAGTATGGCGGTTAGTTCCCAAGCTCAAAGACCGAACCATTATAAAAACAAAGTGGATCTATAAGAACAAACGAGACGAAAACGGTATTGTGGTAAGAAACAAAGCAAACTTGTCGCCAAAGGCTACCAACAACAAGAAGGCATAGATTATGACGAGACCTTCGCTCCAGTTGCACGGATAGAAGCGATCAGAATCTTCTTGGCATACGCGGCACACAAAGATTTCAATGTGTACCAGATGGACGTCAAGACAACCTTCCTCAACGGTGAACTTAACGAAGAGGTGTACGTTGAACAACCACAAGATTTGTTGATGCACATAAACCTGACCATTTTTATGTGCTATACAAAGCCCTCTATGGTTTGAAACAAAGCACCTCGCGCATGGTATGACAGTCTTTAAAATTTTATTATATCTGCTGCTTTCAGCAAAGGTGTGGTGGACACCACATTGTTCACAAAAAGGGATGGCTAGCACATAATGCATGTCCAAATATATGTCGACGATATTGTATTTGGATCTACTAACAGTAATTTCCGTGAGGATTTTTCATCCCTAATGGAGTCCATGTTCGAGATGAGTATGAAAGGGGAAATGAACTTTTTCCTCAGATTACAAGTCAAACAACTTGAAAATGGGATTTTTGTGAACTAGTCGAAATATACTCTTGACATTCTCAAGAAGTATAAGTTAGACTCTTACACGAGTATCGCAACTCCCATGGCTTCAAACTGTAAGTTAGACACTGATCCTTCCGGGAAAAGTGCCAACAATACAACTTACAGAGGGATGATTGGATCCTCATTATATCTTATGGCCAGTAGACCAGATATAATGTTTACAACATGTCTTTGTGCTCGTTTTCAGGCCGACCCAAAAGAATCACAACTAACTGCGGTAAAACCCATTTTTCGTTATCTTAAGGGTCACGACTACAAATCGAAGCTAATGCAACACTTTTGATGCAACACATTTAAAAATTGTTGCTTTTTTATTTAAGTTCACTCTAAAGTAACACATTGACAATAGGTGTTGCATATAATGATTTAACACTTTTTTAAAGTGTTGCCATTTTTACTAAAAAAATGCAACAATTTTCTAAAGTGTTGCATATTTCAATAAAAATGCAACACATTTTTAGAGTGTTACATTTATAATGAAAAAAGTGCAACACATTTTTAAAAACATTTAACATTTTTTCAAGTGTTGCAATATAATGAAAAAAATGAGACATGTTTTTAAGTGTTCACCATACTATTTTTTTCTTGTTTTATAATTTTGATTACAAAATACACACAAACGTTCAATGTCTGATTTGTAAAGATTAATAAAATACAAGATTTGATTGTACATGTTTTATTATTTTTTTTAAAATAAGAGTGCAATTAGAAAATTGGTTACAAATTTAAAATATCGCATGTATATATATCTTTGGGTGGGAAACTAATTATAAAACACTAGAATTGTACCCGCGCAAAGCGGCGACGACGACAAACATTTTTTTTTTTGATAACATGTTTTTTGAATGACGAAAAAAGGTGGTTTTCAACGATGACTATTTTCTTTTAAATAAACATGTAATTTATAGTATGAATAATTTTTAATTCCAATATGGTTATTCAATTAAAAAATACAAAAAAAATACTTTGAAATTTTTGTTTAACATCATAGGATAAATATTGTGTTCAATCAACATTAAAAATACAAAATAATATGATAAATATTGCATCTTTCACATTCTCTCCTCCAAACCCTAGCCCTATCTCTTTCTCCCAGACCCAAGTGACCAGCGACCACCACAAGCCTACTCTAGCAGCACCATCAGCGAGCGTCAACGGCGACGAGTGGTGCATCTGCGGTACCTCCATCTGTGGCACACCTAGCTTCCCTCTCTCTTTCTCCCAAACCCAAGCCACCTCCTCCCTCACCTTTGTGACCAGCGACCACCACCAGACTACTCTGGCGGCCACCAGCGGCGAACATCGACGGCGACGAGCGCTCCATTTTCGGCACCTCCATCTATGGCACAACTCCATCGACGACGAATCTCCTTCCTCTTCCTCTTCTGCTTTCCTTAAGAAAGGAATCTCTTTTTTCTCTCGTCTTTTTCGTTCGAAGGTAGAAATCGATCTTCTCTCGTGTGTGTCATCAATTAACAACAGCTACAAAAAAAGATGTGCGTGTGTGTTTGTTTCGATTAAGGGCTGTTGATTTTTCGTTCAAAAGTCGAAATTGGTTTTAAAGGTCAGTTGATTTTTTATGCCTACTGCTGCTATGAATTGTGAAAATATTGTAACAAAAGTTTAGTGGAATCATGTGAACATATGAATTATGAAACATTGATGACATTTGGCCTTGTAGATTAGAGAGATGTAACACTAACGATTGTTGTTTCTTGAGAATTTATGTGTTAATTACAATTGATGTTTTTAGATATAATTGAATGAGTGTTGGCAGGTTATGGTCCCTTTATCTTTGTATCAAATGGGGTTGGTTGCTTCTTGTTAAGTCAATAATTATGGAGCTCGTTCTAGAGGCTTTTATTGGGTTTTGGTCGTGGATTATATTGGTAACTTTAGGTTCTTATTGTAACTCAATTTACATTACAATTTGATATGATTTTAACTCAAATCATTTGAGCATTCTGTGAGGTTGTAATGCTCAATTTGATATGATTTTACCTCTTATTTGGTTGGAGACTTAACAGCATGACATGAGTGTTTCCCTATAGCTTATAAAAGTTCTTAGTGCTGAAGAATCGATTAGCCAGATTTTTACACACTGAAATTATCTGGGATGGAGGGAGCAATATCAACTTTCTGGAAACCATATAAAAAAGTAATCATCGTTATAGAGGCCTCTGACAGTGGCGCTTCATTTGCAGTAGGCACGTTGAAGCCTCAATAAATTGTTTTAGTGTAATTCATCATTGTGGAATCAAATAACCATTCTTCTGCTGACATGTGATTGCTTCGTGTTTTCATGATATAGTTCATATGTATAAACTTTATATAAATTATGTGTCTTGCAATCATACACATGTATATTTGATAATTTTAAGAGCTTATTTCTTTGTACATTGCTGTTGAAAAGATCAATTCATTGATGGTAGCAGAAATAGAAAGGAAGTTCAGAGTCTTCTGAATTCAGATATGTGTTCACTTCTTTTTTGCGATTGAAATATAACATTATATAAGTTGACAAATTTTGTTTGTATTTGTTTGTGTTTTAGTATATCATCAATCATGTAACAACCTAGACCTTAAGCTGCATTAATTAGCAATTTTATTGTTAATTAGGACGTTAAATGTAATTTGTACTAAATCACTAGCAATGTAGTTTCAATGTAAATTAATAAAAGTTGCGTTAAAAAGAAATTTGTATGCAACAATTAGTAGAGTATTTCGATTATAAAGTTATTAAAAGTAGATTAATTAAATCATGTGTTTCTCAAGATGATTAAAGCCTATGTAAAGGAAGATAAGTTAAGGGACTAAAAGTGTAAAATGAGAAAATGTACCAAACAAAACCCTTAAATCAAATGTATCTGTTCTTTTTCTACAACTCAAGAAAATTGAGAGCTTCTTCTAAAAAAACCAAACATACGGCTCATCACCATCTTCATAAAAAAAAATTCTGAAATAAATCAAGAATCAAGTCAAAGAAGCCACTAAGAAAACATCAAGATTGAAGGTTATTTCATCTATTATTCATATATACATGTATATTACAGTTCCTGGATATTCATGCATGTGTCGATCTTCAATATCAAAAATTGAAGATCAAAATGTGTTCCAATAACAAAAACAAGATCATGCATGTTCTAAATTATTATGTAATTGATGATTTCTGAAATTTGAAAGTTTAATTTTATGCTTGAAAGTAAAATTCAGAAACTTAACCAAGTTGCTGCATACGGGTATCGTGTCCCTGTTTTTGTCGAGAATGACTGGGCAAGAAGGCCAATAGGCCTTCGGCCTTGACTCCATTCCAATCATGTGTGTTTGCTTGGTAAATTTTGCACCTAATTCTCCTTTAAATCTTCATGATTTGCTGATGGAAATTAGATAAAAACAGAAAGTATAATCTGAAACTGCAGTGTCTGTGATGGAGGGTGTTTGCATCTGTTTATAAGTTCTATATTCTGTTTTTCGTCCGTAAAATGCAAGGCCAAGAAGGCCCTTTGGCCTTCGGCCAGGTATTGTATTCATATGTGTGTTTATATATATCATTTAGATGCATAAATTGCCCAAAACCTTAAACTAAATGTTGCTGGAAATGATAGAAAATAGAAAATGATGTGCTGATTTGTATGTGGGTTCGTTTGTATGTGAAAGAAAGAACTGAGATTCACAGCCCTTGTGAATCTCGGATGTTCTTATGATTTAAAACCAAGCAGTCTAGTAGCAATACAGTAGCCCCTTATAATCCTTTAATTAATATATATATATATATATATATATATATATATATATATATATGTATATATATATATATATATACTACTACTACTAATAAAGCATTTAGCTTTGTACTGATTATAATGCATAAGGTACAAGTTGTTAAAGCTGTTTCTTGAATTTTAAGACACCCACTTGCAAAGCCAACTTTTAAAGCAAAAAAAAAACACGGGTATTGATTTTATTGAGTAATGGAGCGCATTGGGAATCAAATACACGCCTCCTCTGTGCTCTTCGAGAACTCAACCCCACGCTTACTCTCTTAAACCCTGAAACGTCTCTTCTACCATGGAAGATCTCTCTCTTCACCCTCTGATTCCTCTGAAGTCCTTGGCAAGAAGAATTCTTATTCCAAATATACAAAAAGCTGCAATTCTTGTGAGGCACTCAACGATTCTTCAATAACGGTCTCCAATTCATTATGCTTGTTAGTTTCCTCCTGACGGTATCTCGAAGTTGGTTCTGGCTTTGGCTCCTATCAGCCGTCTAGCGGAAGCGTCGCTGGTTATCAACAACAACAACAACAACAACAAGATTAAAGGTTTCTTGTTTCTCAAAAGATTATGGATTCTGCTTCTGAGTATCACAATCGTGTTTCAACATCTGTTGTATCTTCATCAAATTCAAGAAGAAATGGGATGATCATTGGATTTCAGGGTTTGTCTTCTGAGCTTCATCTCAGAGGATTATGGTTTTGTTTAAAAGTTGTTTATCAATGAAAAGTAAGAAGCGACGTGTTATTGAAATGGCAATAGTAGACGTGCTACATAAAGACGATATGCTCTAGCAGCTGTAGCAATAGCAATAGCATGGTATAATCAATTAATTAACTGAACCCCTTTTTTATTTAATTTGATTTAATATTGCAAGAAATCATCATGATGTTTGTTGATCGCTACAAGTGTTAGGTTTTAGTAGCCGTATATGATTTGAAGTTATTGAAATTTAATATGCTTCCCTATTTTCAATTGTCCTTTTAGTGAAGATTCTCTCGTGACTTTTTATGGTCAAATTTTGGATGAATTGATAGGGATTCATTCAAATTCAATGTGTACATAGAAGTTTGAAATTTAACCAAAGAGACTTTAATTGGTCTCTGGTTTACTATTTCTTTTAACTCCTAGAGTTGGCATTTGGCCTTGTCTCTCAGTATTTAGTGTCTCAATAAAGTCAAATTGATCACTAAACACATAAAATCGCCACTGATTTCTTCATTTGTCTGCAATAAATCAGTAAATAGAAATATATATTGGTGTTGTTTGGGAATCTGAGACTCAAGTTTTAGACCAAGTCTCGGACTGGTCGGTGACTTGAGTTTGGATGCCTGTTGAAACGCCATGTAATTCACTATTTATCGTATCGTTCCAACATGAAATCGATAGCCAACTAAATTGTTTGTTGTGTGTGAGAAATTGAGTCTGAGACTCATGAAGAAGGCCTTGGCCTTCGGCCTGGTTTGGCTTGGGTTGGTTGCCAATTAAATTGCATGATCATTAATCTTACAAAACCCCTTTGATCCTTAATTTTCAGTTTAAAACTCAGTAATATATGTGTTATGTTTGGTTGTAAAAACAAAATCAATAAAGTGGCTAGACATATTTTTCAATATAAACAGAAACAGGGACTGTTTGTGTAGGTATACTTGTGTGTTTCCCGTTTTTAAATAGCTAATTAGGTGTGTGTTTGTGGCTGGAAAACATAGTTATGTTACCATCAATAACCTTCAATTCGAATCAAAACTGAATGTGTAAATGTTGTTGTTGTAGGTTCCGTAACTCAGCTCTTTGCTAGCAATTGCTTAGAATCTAGACCATTCCTAGCAATTGCTTAGAAATTACCTTGAAATATTTATTTTGCCAATTCCATCATTTGAGTTTGAGAATGAGTATTCATAAAGATTATAACTTAAAGGGCGATTTACCTCTTAGCAGAATAGCAGCCATGACTTTGGGTGTAAAGTATAATATGTTTTTGAAAGGGGTTGTTCATAAATGTTCCAAATTTGAACTGCGGTAAATGTATTAAAGATCGTAAAGTTTGGATTTTGTGAACCAATTAAGTAAATATCTTCGAAATTCGAAGCCATAATTGAATTTGACTTGTTGAGTGAAGAGGATCATAACTATATCATGTTTTAAAGGGTTTTTCAGTCTTTTGAATTTCGTGGGATTTTATAAAAACTTTTTGTTTTTAAAATGCTAAAAGCATCAAATTTCAAAATTTGGAACATTTAAGAACAACCCCTTTTAAAAGGTCTAATTGTACTCATCGCTATCAACAAGATTACTCTACGTGTTAAGTTAAGGATAATTTGTTTTAACTTGATTTAAACGAACTTTTCTACACAATCAGAATATATCTATTATTTATTGTTGTTACACTTATTATAGTGATATTTATATGCTCAATCTAATGTGCAACTTTTATCAGCACTAATACTAACTCAACTTTTGCTTTTTAGAATATAGATTTCTGTAATCTAATATGATTGCCTGTAAGCATGGATTTGTTTCAGGTTTGACTTATATTTTTGAAGGAACCTGTTTGGTGGTGAATATACAGTATATTTGGATTTGGGTTTTCTTGAAGACATCAATTATCAGATTTTGAAGGTAAGTTGAAGGGTGTTCTAACATCCTATTGATTTCACGGGTTTCTACACGATTTTGGTTTGAAATTTCTACAGATTTTTCTTTAAGTGTTTCGTATAGTGATGTATATGTGTTTCTTGTATAGATTTGTTTCCATTTAGTGTTGAGTCTGATTAAATGCTAGCGTTTTGGTTTTCGTGTTGGATTTCCATTCACTATGATCATATTTACAAGATTAAATGATGCTGTACTTTTATGAAAGGTCTTGAGATGTTGTGTTTGTACAGTTTTATCATATGTGTATTTGCTGAGCATGTGTATATTCTGAGAAAACATTTGGAAAGTTTAATTGGTTGTTTCTATGTGCTTTTACTGGTTTTCTTAAAAAAAAAACTACTAGGGCTCATTTGATTCTCTTTTGTGTCTTTCTCTAACAGTTACTAAAGCTGGCAATTTTGGACAACATTTCAATGTCAAATGATATATACTAACACAATGAAATGAGATGTTGTCCAAAACTACTTACTAAATAAAGTTGCATCATTATGTCAGGGAGGATACATAACATAAATGAAGTATACAACAACCATACATCCATCAATTAATTATGAACAAATTATTCTTAAGAATTTGAATTTGTAAGTTGGTATAAAGATAGTGAGTGATATTGGGAACAAAACCACAACAGAGTCAGTCACACCACATTGATCAATCAGAATGAAACAGGGGTTTGCATAAAAAGTGGGCGAAAGGACTGTTGAAATCCATCTTTTCGCTTGGGGCAATGACATAGCTAACGAGGTATTAACCGAGGCACGTCAATTGCTGGTTGAAAATTATTTCCAAACCCCCTCTTCGGCCATGGTTTTTCCTGGGCTGTTGAGAATTTATGGAAGGGTTCCCTTATGGGTAAAAGCTTACACTTTATTCGTTTTAATAAGTTGTTCATTATTTAACTGCTATACTACTGTTATTTAATGATGGCGATGCAAGTATCTGCAGAAGAGTTCTCCATTCTCCTCCTACTATTGACTTCGCTTCTTTCGAAGGTCTATTAATGTGCTCACCAATTGTATCACGTGTTATATGGGTATTTTTAATAAATAAGTATTTTTTTTACTTCATTTCTTTCCTCTTCTTAATTTTACTGTTGATGGCGATGCAAGTATCTACAGAATAATTCTCCCTTTTCCTCCTACTATTGACTTCGCTTCTTTCGAAGGACTGTTATTTGCTCTTATTTTGTATCATGTGTTTGAAATTAGGTTTTTCAGTTATATGTGATTGCTTAGTTATTGAACTATTCTTGCTTATATATATGTGAAAGATTCCGAAAAACATTTGGAGTCTATTAGTTGACTTCTCTTCATTTGAGCAGACAGAACCTAAGTGGATAGTTGCATTTGGATTTTTTTGGCTTGTCTAATCTGTAAGTGATTGCTTTGCAAGAAAATATGTTCGACAAGGATATTCCTGAAGGTTTCAGTAGCGGTATGACCAAAAGGTTTTGTCAACTTTTGAATATTATTAATTTCTATCATGTGTTTGAAATTAGGTTTTTTCAGTTATATATGATTGTTTATTTATTGAACTATTATTGCTTTGACTAGGATTACGTTTGGCTGCAAGATTCAACAATGAATATGTTTTTGAGGGTAATAGTGGTTTATGTGGGAAGTCAATGAATCGAAAATGCAAGGGGGTTAGTAGTGGTAGCCGAAAAAGAATGATTTTGCTGATTGTTGTGGCTGCTGGCGGAGCTTGTTTCATAGAAATTTTCCGTTGTTTCTATACATATAGCCTCTTCAAATTGCGAAAAAGGAATTAACCATCACAAAAGAACTGATGCAGAGTTTGCTTGTCTACACATAAATATTATAATCAGGGGTGGTGTCATAACTTGTTGGAATCCTTGTAAGTGAACACCAAAATCTCCAACTTTCCAAAGGCTATCTCAAATGTTTATAGACATATGTGCAAGTTTCTCTTCTTTATGTTTTATTTCCCATCTATTAGAGTATATATTTGCACTAATTATGTATCTAAAGATGATAAAATTGTAATTTTTCATGGATGTTATGTGTGATGGTTTAAGTTGATCAACCCAGAGAAAATAATTATGCTAAGTATCGTACCACAAGGGTGTATCATGAAATAAATGAAGTTTAAGGACAACATCTATGCTTCTTAAAATATTAGAATGATTTTGTAATTTACCTTTTATATCATCTAGGACACCATTTAACTAAAAGTGATGGTCTTTACTTAGCATTTGAGGCTAAAGTTGTGTGGGCTGTAGAACACGCAATGCAGCTTGCCTATCTGAATTGCAATTTTTTATTCGTAGAATATTTTGGATAGTCAAGAAGAAAGTTTAAAGCAGTCTGTTACATAATTCATTGTTAACAATGTTTCTATCAAAAATTTGTAACTCAATTTGTAGGTCAGAATTTATTGAATCACATACATGTGATCAGTTTGGATTAAAATCTTCCATCAAAATGATATATGATATGCCTGCTAGATTGGAAAGTCTAGATCTAGATATGCTTCCATCTGACTAATATATCACGTGTACTTTCATATAATTAAGGTTTACGCGTGCAGGTTGCAGGGTTATACAGACTTCCTCCAACACCAGCTAGACGTGCCCTTTTCATTGTCTACCAGATTGCAGTTCCCTACATTGTTGAAAGAGTCAGGTTCAGCTCTACATAATTAACTATTATTGTCTGCAACTGTAATGTTATTGTATATTGATTACTGTACTCTTATCAACCACATAATAGACAAAATGTTAGTCATCTGTTTTTTTAGTTCAAATTAATAACTAAAGTCTGACGCAATCTAACTAAACTCTGAAGCAATCTAACAATTGTTGTCAGTTCATGTTAATTATAGAACGAACTAATCTATTAAATTCACAAACGGTATTAGAAACTAAATCATTTAACTTTTGTAAAATTAGAAACAGGTTAGAGATGTTATTCGTTCTTTATTAAATTCATAATCGATATTTGATACTAATAAATTTTAAAAATTTTCTTCATGTCCATGTGAGGTTGGTTGCACTGGACTTGCCCCAAGTATTAGGATTTAGGTTTAGGCCCTCCACTTTGGCTTTCTATACAACTGTGTGGATTTGACTAGCAAAATGAAATATTAAAGAATTGAAATTTAAATCAGTGTCTTGAAACTTTGCATTACAAAAATAAAGATTTAAATTGTATTTATAATTCATCAGAAATTTTGTTTAAAAGGAATTTGTCATTCTTACCGACTTATAAATGAATTTAGATTAGAGCCATTGACAATCCACGACCATTGAACCGTAAGAAATATTATCTTATGCCAGCCAAACGGATCACTTGATTGGTCATGTGAGTAAGTAAGAAGCACCCAAGCCCAAAGCCACTTTATCGCAAGTAACATGTTGAGCTAAAGATGCAGGAGGCTGATCTAGTAACCTCTGAATCCACTTAAAATATGGCTGGAATTATATAGCATGCTGCTTTTAAATGCTCGTAGTCATAACTCAGCAAATCTTAGTTAAATGCTGGTAGTTCACAAGTACCAGATTTGAACCTAAAATGATTGATAATGTTCTGAAATTTCTGCAGGCAAAAGAACTAATGGGCAGAGATGATATACAGATGCCAAAATTTGAAGTGAGTGATCTGGAAAGCTTAAATGGGAAGTGTGATCTCGTAGTGTGTCTTGATGTACTGATACACTACCCACAAAGTAATGTTGATGGCATGATTGCGCATTTGGCATCTCTGGCTTGTAACAGCATAATACTCAGTTTTGCACCCAAGACGTTATATCACGATCTTCTAAAGAGCTTCGGTAAGATTTTCCCAGGACTATCAAAGGTAACAAGAGCATGTCTTCACTCGAAGCTGTTATAGAGTAGCCGCTGCAAAAGGTTGGCTGGAAAATAAGAAAGAGGGGACTCACTACCACACAATTTTATTTTTCGAGGATAGTTTAATATGTTCTTGCTTTTTATTATCACTTTCATTACCAATGTCCAAAAGGCCGATTATTCTATGGTCTTTAGTAACCTGATTGATTCCCCTATTTTCGTTTTTGTTGAATATTATAAATGTGTTAGACGTATAAAAAACGTTCTTTCTTACTTGAGCAGGTATATAAATATTTGTAAGTGTTAATGTTATAAAGCAGCTTTTGCCATAATATGATAAAATGATGCCTAAGGTACAAAGCTGCATTGATCTTAGCTATAATGGATGCTTGTTATTTTTTATAAATGTTGGTTGGTGCCGGTTGTTTGGAGTCGATAACGACCTGCAATCCCATTTTTGGCTGCACCAATGTTACTTTAATCTGCACTCAAGAGTAAAGATGGATATGGCTAGATAGACAGGTCGTAAGGTGTTACAATTAAGTGCAGATATGATAGAGAAAAAAATTACACAGTACGTGTTAAAACTGTATATATGCAAGCTTTATATAAGAGAGGTGGTTTGGTGATAATAAGAGACAAAATGCATTGACGTAAAAAAATTGGGTTTTAGCACAATCACCTGATTAATTATTTGAAACCAAAAGGAAAAATCACTTTCATCCACGGTAATGTCCACGCATTCCCATCTCTTTATCCTTTATAAATTTTTAGAGATCTCCCATATATTATTTCTATGGCCATTTTCCGCAGAGACATTGCTTCAAAATCTTGTGGTATGCATCCAATTTATGATGCAGATTTAATGCCTCAAAATGCTTGGTGTTACGATGATGATAATTTGTTATGCAGATGAGTTCTTTCTCTCCCTCTTGATGTCTCTTTGTACATCTATGTATCAAAATTAAACAGTGTTTAATTTTATAATATGATCTTTATTATTTATTCTAATGCCTGCTTCTTGTTTGGATCCATGATTAGGTTGCTTTTTTTTTATTTTTTATTTTTTTTTGCTAAAACCTACTTAGTTTGCTAACGATGGACAGTTCTTACTTCTTAGGTAGCCTTTTCCTTTTTTAATCTTATTTTTTTCTAAACCCTGCTTAGATTCATAAATTCATATAAAACGCATCCACAATCTTCTTAAATTCAGTATTTAAAAATGCCTAAATTGCAGGAGTTTTATGAGTTGCTCATATGCATAATTCGTTAATCAAACTGCAGAATGCATCTATGAGGCTGTGCCACAGGAAACATTCAAATACTGCCAACACATGTTTCAAAGGGAATGTTAGTGGGAAAAAATGACGATTGATTCCAATAAATATCTTTGTAGAAAATGGACCAATATTCCAAAACGAATATGTTACCAAATAAAATTCGTTAGCCGCCGCCGCTTTGCGCGGGTACACTATATATATATATATATATATATATATATATATATATATATATATATATATATATATATATATATAAACTTAAGTGTGTGTGTGTTTTGCATGAAATGGGAGAACCGAGATTCACAATTTGTGTGAATCTCGGATGTATTAATCCAGATGCATCAACAGTCCACAAAACTAATTCAATCCTTTTTTCTTTTATACTCATTTCCATATAAGTTAATGACATGTGCAGTGTGTATGTCGACGTATAAAACAGAAAAAGAAAGCAAAACAGAAAGTGTGTGTAGCAGAAACCTAACAGCAGCCATGTTCCTATTCCTTTTCTTTGCAAATCTCGGTTGCGAGTGCTAAAAAGAAACAGTCCCCATAAACCTTTTGTCATGAGTGTGTGAGCAGCGTTACGCATTTGTGTGTGTGTGTGTGTTGGTCAGATAATCACAACAACAATACATCAGTAACGACATTAAAATCTATATATACACACACATACACACCCTAATAGGTGTGATGTTGTCAAAAAGTATGTGTGTGTGCAGTGTGTGTGACTGAAACAACAATAGCAACAACCTTTATCACTCCTTTATTCACAAAAGAAAGTAATAGACAGCAATCCTTTTTTTTCTAACACTAATTTTGGATATATGTAGAGCTGTCAAAACAGAATTTTAACAGCTCATGTCCTTTCCTTTTATGAATATAAGTTAAATGTTGTGTGTGCTGCAAGCCTTATAAGTTTAAAACAGAAAGTGTGCAACAATTATTTGTATAAAATGTGTGCTTGAATTTGATGTATGATTAAGAATTAAACACATAAATTGTGTGCCTTGTGTGAATTATGAACTTTCAAAAAGTATATAATAGAATGTTCATAATGCTTATTTCCATTAGAATCAAAGAAAAGCATAGTGATGTTTATATTCATAATTATATACGAGGTGTGTGCAGAAACTGAATATGCATATATGTATGTGGGTGTGAAGGTGATCATTTAATAGAAATCAGGATTCATAAAATGAATAGACTAGCATCGAATTGAAGTGAATGAACATACGTGTGAATATATATAGTTGAACATAAACGCATATGTATATAAGTTGATTATGCATAACATGACATTAAAGGTATTATATGAGTTTCCAAATGCAAGTAAAGCCAGAGAATGATCTAATAGGGCACACATGTCCATGAAAAACATAAAAGATCATAAGGTCATTAAAATCATGTCAAGGCAAATTATAAGACAAATTGTGATTCAACAAAGTCTGAGATGACGTGAAAAGTCAATAAATGAATATGTTTATACATAAGCTTCAGAAACTCAAAGAATTCATCAGAAATACACAAATGCATTATGTAATGTTATAAAAGCTTATGTAAATCCAATTGTCATGCAAATAACAAGTTCAGCTAAATCTGAACTATGTTATAAAGTCAAAGTCTGTAAAGCCAAGCCAGAAAAGTCAAGTTAAAGCAATTAAGTCAAGACCAGTCAATAAAGGCAAGTGAAAGTCAGAGAAGCAAGTCAGTGCCAAAGTCAGTAAAGTCAGAGCCAAAGTCAGAGCCAAAGTTAGTAAAGTCAAAGCTAAAGTCAGTAAAGCCAAAAGCTAAAACTTGAGATAACTCAGGTGGTGGATATAAATCCGCTTGCGAAAGTCAAAGTCAACAGTCATGCCATAAATTCTAGTAATGGTGAGTTATAGATATAACTGTATACATGCTTGTCTTCCTGTGAGACATATTGTTGTTCTAGCTTTATTTGAAAGTCTATATGCTCAGCTAGAATGTGACATGTTCACACCTTGGTACGGTGATGCCCTGTGGTTCATGATAGCTTTTAATATATCATCCTGCATACATGTCTTTATAGTCTGAATTAGTCTTGGATATATATTATTGTTTCTATCTTGATTCATTACTTTGAATGCTTTTAGTCATTTGCTTTCTTATCGATGCTTTTCGTATGCTTCCGCATAATTCATGTCTGAGTAAGTCTATGCCAGTCTATGATTAAGTCTACTCGGATGTTTGCCCACGCTGTCTTACTTGTAGCTAGCCCAGTATGTGGCTGATCCCCACAATTAAAAGCGTGTGCGTGGGATTAAACATCGTCCGATCTTAAGTCCTATGTCTCACAATGTCTGGCTGATAGCGGCAGTTATGTCAAAATCGTGCTTAAAGTCAAAGTCAGAGATTAAAGTCAAGCCTCCGCTTAATGTTGTCATGGCATGTTAACTGTTAAATCTATAATCTCACTAAGCACCGCTTACAGTTGTTGTTGAATCTTTTTACAGGAAAGTTCAAAGGAAAAAGTCCAGCTGAACCAAGTCCTTAGGATCTGCGCGCCCGAATTTGAAGTCACTAGACCACTACTTCAACTGAAATTGGTATCGAATGAATTTATTATGGTGATGGTTTGGGTAGAAGCAGTGACATGTATTGTGGTTATGTACTAGATTAGTGTCCTTGTGCCCTTTATAGTTTACTTTGAAACTTATTGTAAAATAATCCTAATATCTGTAATGACTTAATTCCGCACTATATTAATTCTATCTTAGTTTTGATTGATGATGTATTGCTCCTTGGGACCTAGTCGTTCAGGATGGCCCAGTAAGGGGTGGTCTTGATAGGATGGTACCAGAGCAATAGTTTGAGTGAGTCAAGTATTATGATAGTAATACTTGGTCTCAAACTTAAGCAATACATAAAGTGTCAATCCTGCTAGGTGGCTTGAACTGAGATAGGATGTACAGACTGTTAGGATGGGAAATATGGTACATAGTCACTAAGTCTATTAATTGAAAGTCACATGAATTTTTATGTTTCAGTAAGGATGTCTGGACAAAGATGAAATCCTGATAATGTCACTCCTCATCAACTGTTTGAAATGATACAACAACTGTTAGCGCAACAAAATGAACAACAAGTCAAGCTAATCCAGCAGTTTCAAGCTCGTGATGAGGCTGAAGCAAAACGTAAGGCTGATAAAAAGAACAAAAGAAAGAATAAGCAAACCCATAATGATAATTCTTATTCTGATAACTCCAATGAAAATGTCCAAATTGAACCGCCAAAAGGTTGTCTATTTAAAGATTTTAAGTCTAGTGGTGCCTTGACATTTGAGGGTACTGTAGACCCCATCCAGGCATTGGACTGGATTTGTCACACAGAAGAGATTTTCAATATCTCTGAGTGTTTAGATTCACAAAAAGTCAAGTATGCTACTGCTTTGTTTGTCGGAGCTGCCCGTGCATGGTGGAAGACACAGAAGAGTATCCACGGAGAGGATGTCATCCAAACACTTGATGGGAGATATTCCTCGACATGTTCAATGCTAAGTACTGTCTCGCGGATCAGCAAGATAGAATGGAAGTTCAATTTATGCAACTAACTCAAGGCGACAAGACGGTTGTTGAATACGAGCACGAGTTCTCGCGATTATGTGGCTATTCATCTTATCAAATAGCCACAGAAGAAAGAAAAATGAATCATTTTCGTAGAGGATTGAACCCAAAGTATCGCCAGCCGATGAGTGGTAACAAATACAAGACGTACTTGGAGATGGTGGATGTAGCCAGACAAATTTAAAGTGAATACTTGGAGTATGATGAACAACTAAGCGCCTTCAGATCAGTCCTACATGTCCTTCTCCACCAAAGAAGCAATGGTTCAGTAGATTTTCCCAGACAGGAAAGACTCAGTCTCAACAAACTCATCAGTATAGCTCTCCTCAGAAGGCCAAGTCTTATGCGATTCAATCAGAACAGCGAGTGTGCAAAAAGTGTAGGAAATCTCATACTGGGCTATGTAATCCAATAGATGTGATATGTTATGTCTGCAGCAAAATCGGTCATATTAGCCAGGAATGCCCAACAAAAGGTCTTGGTTGTTCCACGTGTGGTAAACCTGGGCACTTTAATCATCAATGTCTCATGAGAAGCAACAGTCACTCCCAATCATATGTCGGAGGTTCAACAATGAAGAGCACTACTGCAACGCCGTCTGCTAGAGCCCGTGCTTATCATATCACAGCCGAGGAAACAGAGGAAATGTCGGATGCGGTCAAGAGTATTTTTGCTAAATACATGTCTTGTATCGTTTGATTCTACTATAAACTGTTCTTTCATCTCTACAACACTTGCATGTCAATTAACCAAGTCACTTGCCTAACTTCCTGCTATCCTTGATATTGCAACAGTCACTAATAACCATGCTATTCTCGTTAATAACACTGTCTTCAATCTCGACCTCATTCCAATTCCATGGAAACAATTTAAAAATAGGATCCCTAAGGAGATCAGGAGAAAGATTTTTTTATCCATGATTTAAATCGACTTGTGATTTCAAAACAAGTCATGAGTTCGACTGTACAGCTTTGTCATCGATAGTGAATATGCGGATGACATATAGTTTGTATCAGTTGAAGCTATGATTTAAATGTCTCTTTCAAATCAAAAAAACTCTACTTATAAGCAATATAGGTGTCAGTGTTTGAATCATGTATGATTCAAAAGCTTTAAGGAAACCCACTGAATTATAAGCACAAGATTCTTGGTAAAGCCTAGTAATCTGAATGATTACAGCGAGTTTCTTATTGAGGCAAAGGTAGAAGTTGGAGATCCAATAAAATTAAATGAGAAGATGGTCTTTGTACCAGATTGTCAAGCACCCAATGTCAAATTCCATTGAAATCAAACAAGTCAGAGGCACAAAGCTAGAGTCAAACAAGAAATAAAGAGAAATTCTTATCAAAATTAAGCGATTAATGATAATAACATCATCAATGAAGAAAATTGTTTATTAATACAGATGTGAGATATAAAAATCCACAACTGGTTTAAGATCAAAAGAAAAGAGATATAAGTTGTCTTAATAACTAAATTGATATATGAATTAATTAAAAGTCATACTGAATCTCGAAGCATAAGCCAATACAGAAATGTATAAGCGATAAACAGAAATCCTAAAATATTTCTTATGTCATGACATAAGTCAATGGTAAACTGATAATATTGAGAAACTGGTTATAAAATCCAAAGAAGCAAAACTTGTGAAATATAGATGGTGCTCATTCAATAATCACCAAAATGTTTATGTCAGATTATGGGAATTCATAGCTACCTTGTAATTCCTAAGCTATATCGATCTGAACATATACAACTTCGAGGACGCAGTTATGCGTGGTGGAGCCCATTCTGTAATAACCTGGACTTTAATCAGCATTAATTAGCAATTTTATTGTTAATTAGAACATTAAATGAAATTTGTACTAAATCACTAGCAATGTAAATTAATAAAAGTTGCTTTAAAAAGAAATTTGTATGCAACAATTAGTAGAGCATTTCAATTATAAAGTTATTAAAAGTATATTAATTAAATCATATATTTTTCAAGATGATTAAAGCCTATGTAAAGGAAGATAAGTTAATGGACTAAAAGTGTAAAATGAGAAATTGGACCAAACAAAACCCTTAAATCAAATGTATCTGTTCTTTTTCTACAACTCAAGAAAAATGAGAGCTTCTTCTACATAACCAAACATACGGCTCATCACCATCTTCATCAAAAAAAAAAAAAAATTCTGAAATAAATCAAGAATCAAGTCAAAGAAGCATCTAAGCAAACATCAACATCAAGATTGAAGGTTATTTCATCTATTATTCATATATACATGTATATTACGGTTCCTGGATATTCATGCATGAGTCGATCTTCAATATCCAAAATTGAAGATCAAAATGTGTTCCAATCACAAAAACAAGATCATGCATGTTCTAAATTATTATATAATTGATGATTTCTGAAATTTGAAAGTTTAATTTTATGCTTGAAAGTAAAATTCAGAAACTTAACTAAAGTTGTTGCATAGGTGTGTCGTGTCCCTGTTTTTATCGAGAATGACTGCCCAAGAAGGCCAATAGGCCTTCGGCCTTGACTCCATTCCATTCAAGTGTGTTTGCTTGGTAAATTTTGCACCTAATTCTCCTTTAAATCTTCATGATTTGCTAATGGAAATTAGATAAAAATAGAAAGTATAATCTGAAACTGCAGTGTCTGTGATGGAGGGTGTTTGCATCTGTTTATAAGTTCTATATTCTATTTTTCGTCCGTAAAATGCAAGGCCAAGAAGGCCCTCAAGAACGCCCTTTGGCCTTCGGCCAGGTATTATATTCATATGTGTGTTTATATATATCATTTAAATGCATAAATCGCCCTAAACCTTAAACTAAATGCTGCTGGAAATGATAGAAAATAGAAAATGATGAACTGATTTGTATGTAGGTTCGTTTGTATGTGAAAGAAAGAACTGAGATTCACAGCCCTTGTGAATCTCGGATGTTTTTCTGATTTAAAACAAAGCAGTCCAGTAGCAATACAGTAGCCCCTTATCATCCTTTAATTTATATATATATATATATATATATATATATATATATATATATATATATATATATATATATATATATATATATATATATATATATATATATATATATATATATATATATATATATATATATATATATAAACTTAAGTGTGTGTGTGTTTTGCATAAATTGGGACAACCGAGATTCACAATTTGTGTGAAATCTCGGATGTATTAATCCAGATGCAGCAGAAGTCCACAAAACCAATTCAATCATGATTTTTTTATACTCATTTGCATATAAGTTAATGACATGTGCAGTGTGTGTGTCGATGCATAGAACAGGAACAGAAAGCAAAACAGAAAGTGTGTGCAGCAGAAACCAAACCTTTTGTCATGTGTGTGTGAGCAGTGTTACGCATTTGTGTGTGTGTGTGCTGGTAAGATAATCACAACAACAATACATCAGTAACAACATTAAAATCTATATATACACACACACACACCCTAATAGGTGTGGGGCTGTCAAAAAGTATGTGTGTGTGCAGTGTGTGAGACAGAAACAACAATAGCAACAACCTTTATCACTCCTTTATTCACAAAAGAAAGTAAATGACAGCAATCCTTTTTTTTCTAACACTAATTTCGGATATATGTAGGGCTGTCAAAACAGAATTTTAACAGCTCATGTCCTTTCCATTTATGAATATAAGTTAAATGTTGTGTGTGATCAAAAGTCACATCAAGCCTTATAAGTTTAAAACAGAAAGTGTGCAACAATCTATCTATCTATCTATTATAATAAAGCAAAACACTTAGTGCCACGTGACGCTTCCACAATGCACAGAATTTTCATTTTCCCGCCTCTTTTTCCTAATATAACTCTCTCAATTGATTCATCTAATTTATTTTAGAAAATTTTAAATATTAAATGAAATCCTATATAATTAAAGAATTTTAAATACTTCCTAATTTAACATCTAATTTTACCTAAAATGTTTTATCTAAAATGATTTAAGTGATTTATAACTTTTTATTTTTTTTAATTTAAACTAAAGGTTAAATATTTAATTGTATGTTAAATGTATCAATTTAAAATCCGTTCTCATTATTATAAATTTGTACATTAATAATTATTTTAAAATTATGTTAACAATCGTAATTGTTAAATTTTTGTTCATAATCAATTGAATCAAAAATTTTCTTATATATTAAAGTATGATTTTAAGTTTTTTATCATTAAAAATACATTTAAATATGAAAAGAATAACACTATAATAATTTTCATATAAGTATAACTTTCTAATAATATTGTAAATATTGTTTTCAAATTTAAAGGCAAAAACATTACAATATTGATTTAGTATATTTCAAATATTTCATATCTTCAATATATATTTATTATAATAAGAATAAAAAAAACTTAAAATTACTTTTAGTTAATTATCTATGTCAGTTAATATCAAAATATTATTATTTTATTATTTTTATAATAATATTTAAGTTATTATATATATATATATATATATATATATATATGTATATATATATATATATATATATGTATATATATATATATGTATATATATATATATATATATATATGTATATATATATATATATATATGTATATATATCTATAATTCTTACATATCTCATGTAGTACATGGGCCACTAATTAACTTACATATCTATAATTCATTTTCCCGCCTCTTTTTCCTAATTTAATACATTAACTTAATTACATTAAATTTTAATTTTAATTTTTTCTCATTAATGAATTAATATCAAATTAGATTTGTAACATATTAAATTAATGTTTACCTAAAATAAATATGTATAATTATTATTCTTAATGATCATAGTTATATTCAAATATAAAAATTTCGATTTAAATGTAGAAGTTAAAAAATAAAGTAAAACGTTGTGTTAATTATTTTGCTAACAAAATTTAAAATTTAACTTAGTTGACAAAAGTTAATAATTACATGATGAAACTTCAATTGTGAATATGATAAATTTTGATTATTGATTTTCAGATATTCCATTTTTATATTTTTATCATTTTCAAAATATATATACAAATTCACGTAATGGGAGCTTTTATTTCTTACATTGATATTTCATATTTGAAGTTAATAAAAATTAAAAGAAAAATTCTTTTGCAAGAACACATTATCTGTTTTTGATGATATAATATAATAAAGTTTTTTATGTAATATCAAGCAACTAAGTATTTTTTATCTATAACTAGCTTTCAATTTTTATTTTAATAATATATTAATTTTATAATAATTTATTAAAATATAAAAAATTATGTATTTTCTACATCAACCCATGTAATACATGGGTCTCAAACCTATATTAGTTATAATAAAACAAAACAATTCATGTCATATGTTCATTCCATAATGCAAGAAACTTTTATTTTCTCACATCTTTTTTCAAATTTAACACCTTAACTTAATTAAATTAAATTTTGATTTTATTTTTTTCATTAATTAATTAGTAGTAAATTAGATTTTGTAACATATTAAATTAATGCTTACCTAAAATAAACATCTCTTATTATCATCCATAATAATCATAATTAGATCCAAATGTAGAAATTTGAATTAGTGGTGGAAATTATTATTATTAAATATAGTAAATGAAAACATCACATGTCACTTCTATGGTTCACCAAAAAAGATAATTACAATTTATTATTATAAAAAATAAAAGATCAATACAATTTGTTGTTTTTAAAAAAGATAAATATACTCTATTTAGATCTATAAGTTATAAAAGATAAACACAATTATTATTTTTGTATGTTTTTATTTTTACTTATATACATTTTATATAAATAAATTTAATTAAAAATAGCCACGTAATACGTGGGTCATAAACTAGTTATTTGTATAAAATGTGTGCTTGAATTTGATGTATGCTTAAGTATTAAACACATAAATTGTGTGCCTTGTGTGAATTATGAACTTTTAATAAGTATATAATAGAATGTTCATGATGCTTATTTCCATTAGAATCAAAGAAAAGCATTGCGATGTTTATATTCACAATTATACACGAGGTGTGTGCAGAAACTGAAAACGCATATATGTATGTGGGTGTGAAGGTGATCATTTAATAGAAATCAGGACTCATAAAATGAATAGACTAGCATCGAATTGAAGTGAATGAACATATGTGTGAATATATATAGTTGAACATAAACACATATGTATATAAGTTGATTATGCATTGACATTACAGGCATTATATGAGTTTCAAAATGCAAGTAAAGCCAGATAATGATCTAATAGGTCACACATGTCCATGAAAAACATAAAAGATCATAAGGTCATTAAAATCATGTCAAGGCAAATTATAAGACAAATTGTGATTCAACAAAGTCTGAGATGACGTGAAAAGTAAATAAATGAATATGACTATACATAAGCTTCAGAAAGACAAAGAATTCATCAGAAATACACAAATGCGTTATGTAATGTCATAAAAGTTTATGTAAATTGAATTGTCATGCAAATAACAGGTTCGGCTAAATCTGAACTATGTTAAAGTCAAAGTTTGTAAAGCCAAGCCACAAAAGTCAAGTTAAAGCAATTAAGTCAAGACCAGTCAATAAAGGCAAGTCAAAGTCAGATAAGCAAGTCAGAGCCAAAGTCAGTAAAGTCAGAGCCTAATACAGAAAAGTCAAAGCTAAAGTCAGTAAAGTCAAAAGCTAAATCATGAGATAACTCAGATGGTGGATATAAATCCGCTTGCAAAAGTCAAAGTCAACAGTCATGCCATAAAAACCAGTAATGGTGAGTTATAGATATAACTGTACACATGCTTGTCTTCCTGTGAGACATATCGTTGTTCTAGCTTTATTTGAAAGTCTATATGCTCAGCTAGAATGTGACCTGTGCACACCTTGGTACGGTGATGCCCTGTGGATCATGATAGCTTTTAATATATCAACCTGCATACATGTCTTTATAGTCTGAATTAGTCTTGGATATATATTGTTGTTGCTATCGTGATTCATTACTTTGAATGCTTTTAGTCATTTGCTTTCTTATCGATGCTTTTCATATGCTTTCGCACAATTCAAGTTTGAGTAAGTCTATGCCAGTCTATGATTAAGTCTACTATGATGTTTGCCCACATTGTCTTACTGGTAGCTAGCCCAGTATGTGGGTGATCTCCACAATTAAAAGCATGTGCGTGGGATTAAACATCATCCGATCTTAAGTCTGATGTCTCACAATGTCTGGCTGATAGCGGCAGTCATGTCAAAATCACGCTTAAAGTCGAAGTCAGAGATTAAAGTAAAGTATCCACTTAAAATTGTCATGGCATGTTAACTGTTAAATCTATAATCTCCCTAAGCACCGCTTACAGTTGTTGTTGAATCTTTTTAAAGGAAAGTTCAAAGGAAAAAGTCCAGCTGAACCAAGTCCTTAGGATCTGCGCGCCCGAATTTGAAGTCACTAGACCACTACTTCAACTGAAATTGGTATCGAATGAATTGATTATGGTGATGGTTTGGGTAGAAGCAGTGACATGTATTGTGGTTATATACTAGATTAGTGTCCTTGTGCCCTTTATAGTTTACTTTTAAATTTATTTTAAAATAATCCTAATTTCTGTAATGACTTAATTCCGCACTTTATTAATTCTATCTTAGTTTTGATTGATGTTGTATTGCTCCTTGGGACCTAGTCGTTCAGGACTGCCCAGTAAGGGGTGGTCTTGACAAATCATCAAGCATCGCGTTGTCTACTGAACCTGTTGAACAACAATCATAAAAAATAGCATTAATAAGGAAGCTTGCTGGACCATCTCAAACATCACTGCTGGCAACAAGGAGCAGATTCAGGTAAGATGCTTGCTTGCACTGGACTTGTTCATTTCAATGGCCTAAATAAGAATATTAACCTTTTTACAATTAGTTGTGTCTCCACTAATGAGTTTGCTTGTGTTTCTACAGACTGTAATTGAAGCAAATATCATCAGTCCTCTTGTTCAGTTGCTTCAAAATGCAGAATTTGACATTAAGAAGGAGGCTGCATGGGCTATCTCAAATGCTACATCAGGTGGAAGTCATGACCAAATTAAGTAAGATTCTTTCATGTGGATTGCCTTTGTCTTTTTCCATTGTTTAATCTATCCACAATTTAAGAATGTACTATTTAAAGACTCAATAGGCATTCGTTGAGATTTGCAAACAATCTGTCCACAATTTAAGAATGTAATGTTCTTGCTAATTTGTTAAAGACTAAAGTCGCTGCGATTGAATCTGTCAATTTGTTATTCTGGTTTGTTATGGTGACATCATGTTAACCTTGAAACAAACATTTATATATGGGTCTTTTCTAAGGATTTTAGACTTGTTACAAAAAGTATCGTTAAAATTGGACGTTAAACAAAAATTTATTGCTATTTTATGTAAAGAATTGTAGTTTAATGAGTAAAAATACAAATTTACTGTGGGAAGTGTAATATTTTTATTGAATTACGGTTTTTAGAAGATTTTTAAGGTGTTGTGAAAGTTTCATTGAAAACCGTCTTAATTTGAAAGTTTGTAGCCATATTATGCAGTTTCAGGAAAGTTGATTGTTATTTGGGCAGATTTTTTGTGAAAAGTGATCGACAGAAGGAGAGTTGTGCATGATGCGTCGATTTCGTATGAGAGAAATTACAAGAAGAGGAACTGAATATGCATTCCCAAGATTGTAATTTACTTTTTTGTTGTATCGCTTATACATTTGATGATACTTATTTTGGTTTTAGACGTTTATATACTTGAAATATTTTTTGATCGATATGTTATGAAATGATATTATTTTTGTTAAATTGAATTGTAAGTAGAAAAACTATCACGAAGCAATTAAAAAAATAGTTATATTTGCATTAAAGTTAAAAAATAATTAATGTGTTTCTTTTGTCTAGAAAATATTGCATTTATGTAATTTAAAACAATAAAAAGTGTTGCAATAGATTGATAATGGTGTTGCATTTACATAATGACAATATTTGATGAGTGTTGCATTTGACAAGTAAAGTGTTGCTATAAGTTGGTAACAATAAATTAAAAGTGTTGCTTTAGAGTATAAAAAGTGTTGCATTTAAAAAATGTTGCATTTATAAAATAATGGCAACACATTAAAAAGTGTTGCTTTAGAATATAAAAAGTGTTGCATTTATAAAATAATGGCAACACTTTTGAAAAGTGTTGCATTATCTAGTGATAGTGTCGCTTTAGACCTAAGGCGACGTTGGCTAAGGTGGCACTACATAAAGTGTCGCATTAGGCCTATAGCAACACTTTTAAGGCCTAACACAACACTTTTCCCATGTTGCTTTAGATTCATTTTGTTGTAGTGGGTACACATGATCTTGGTCTCTGGTATCCAAAGGGAACCAATTTTGATCTTACTGCCTTTTCAGATGGTGATTTTGCAGGTTGTAGAGTTGATAGGAAGAGCACATCAGGCGGAATACAGTTTTTGGGAGACAGACCAGTGAGTTGGTCCTCCAAAAGGATAATTGTGTTTCAACATCCACAGCTGAAGCTGAGTATGTAGCAGCCGTAAGCTGTTGCTCTCAAGTGCTGTGGATGAGAACACTGTTACGTGATTATGGGTTCTCGCTCACCAACATCCCAATCTACTGTGATTCTGGAAGTGCGATTGCTATTTCTTGCAATCCCGTGCAGCACTCACGAACAAAACATATAGACATCAGGTTTCATTTTATTAAAGATCACGTATTGAAATATATTTTGTAGGCACAGATTATCAACTTGCTGATATTTTTACTAAAGCTTTAAACGAACCTCGTTTTCAGTTTTTAGTATCACATATCGGCATGCTGAATCCACTTTCTAGTTAAATATCAGACATTTTCAAAATAATTCTATTTCAAACATACTTGTTTGAAATTCCTTTATTTTTGAAAATATCTGTTATTTAACTTTAAGGGTTGTGTGACAAAATTAAACTTCAATATTCCTTATCTATGTACATTTTTAATAATTAATAATCCTGCAAAATTGCAATATGAATTGTTCATAATTGAGTGGGATGCCAATTTATCCAGGTTTGTCTGTATGTCAAAGGTTTAAAAGGTTCGAGAGTTTAAAATGAAAAGGATATGTGTTTAATTGAGGGGGAGTATATTCAGTATGTTAGTTTTTGTATTTTTCGTTTTTAAATTCTCTATAATTTTAAGTTTTAGGTTGTTTAACTTTAAATTTTAATTGTAAGGCAATATGTCTGAAAACCTCAAAAAGATTTTATTTTTTTTTTCAATATTTCAAAGAGTCAAAAATATTTTTAACTTTTATTTTCTAAACCTCTTATTTATTTTTGTCTTAACTTAATTTTTTAAGGAAATCACAAAAAATAATTTTTTTAATTCACTTTATGTTAAATTTAGTTATTAAATTCAGTATTAAATTTGTTTTTCAACGAAAAAAATCAGAAAAATACAAAAAGATTGTTTTTGGACTCATCTTTAAAATTTAATTTTGTTAAAACATTTTTGTGTTTATTTTGGCCATTTTGTTTTAATTACAAACCGGATTGACCCATCGTTTGTGTAAAGCGCGCGGATCTCACAAGGACCCGACCCGCCTCGTCTATTTAAATAGGCGGGATTTAAGGTTTCTTCTTCACTAAGCTTCCATCGTCTTCCTCCTTTTCTCTCTAAACCGTCGAACACCCCCGCCATTACCATCGAACATCAAGCTTCCAACCTCCAAAGTCAACCATTTTCTTTCGTTTTTCTTGCATTTTTGAGCTCCTGCACCATCAGATAACATATTTTCTATTTTATTTCAGTGTATAACTTCATTTGTAGTGTTTTTAATTTTCCAATTTTTTAGGTTTTTACTCTCGGGTTTTAGACATTTTAGGTGCTTTAATCTGTTCTTTTTCACTTAGTTTAGTTATATATATTGTTCATCTCATGTTTTTACATTAGGATCTGCATTTCATGCATTTTTTTTACTTTTTATATTGTTCACGTTGCATGTGCATGAACATCATAAATGCTGGAAATTTTTCTAAGTCCCAAACGCGGACCATCCAAACTTCGGATGACCTTCCTTAGGAAATTTTCACATTTTTTTGAGGACCCAACCGAATTTCGGACAACTGTTCATCCGAATTCGAATTACTTTTCATCCGGATTCGGTCCTTATCAGCATTGGTTCATTCATGATTCATTTTTTCTAAGTATTTCCATTTTCACCACCATCAGAATCCGCTCCCCCATCCGAATTCGGTCCCCATCCGAACTTGCATACTTAGTTTTTTCATTCATAATTTTCATCCGAATTTCGGATTAAACCGAATTCGGACCACTGTTCATTCGAATTTCGGTTCATCCGAAATTCAACGCTTCATTTTTTTTTAAACTTTCCATTTTTTCATTTTTATCAAAAATCACAAAAATATTCCATGTCCTTTGCACCATTGATTAGAGTTAGGAACAGTGTTTGAGTGAAAATGTCAACACTGGTCTCTTAGCGATTGACTTTGGACTTTATTCAGTAGAATTCACATTCTACTGATAAAAGACCCGATGCTTTAAATAGTATAGACAGTTTCAAATTCACACTTATCTCAGACTTAGTATCAATATTTTATTCTTTTAAGTCTGTTATTCTAACACTGCTGCATGTTTTCAGGACTCATGGATCCCGAAATTATCCTAACCTTTCCCCATTCACCTCTCCCAAATAATAACGCCCAACTCCCTGAGAAATCACTTCTATCTGCATCCCAATATGTTGAATTTGCCCAACAATTGGTAACTTGACATTTCCACCCTCCGCCACGAAGCCAAGGGTATCACCTTTGATATCCTCAAAGGTCACCCACTCTTCTACGCCTTAACCACCGCCATATCTGTACCATCCATATACCTTCAATAATTTTGGCATCATCTCACCTTTGTGTCTGATGCAACCAAAATTCACACTTTGAGAATTTGGCATACAACATTTCTTTTCTCCACAGCTTCAACAATTCTCACAGATGGAAATATGCTCACCTTCAGACTTAGAATATACCAGAATGTAATCAATAATTTACAATTACTGATTTTTCCAACATCGGTCTACAAACTCGGTTCATAAGATCCATAAATGCAGCAGGCACATTGGTAAGTCCAAATGGCATAACTCGGAACCCGTAGTGCCTATAATGAGTCCTGAAAGCTGTTTTGGTACATCCTCCTCACGGACCTTCATTTGATGATATCTTGATCGCATATTGATATTTGGAATGTAACTAGCCCCTTGCAGTGGATCAAACAGATTATCGATTAGCAGTAACATGTACTTGTTCTTTATAGTCACTTTGTTTAATTCCTGATATCAATGCACATTCTCATCGTACCATCCTTCTTCTTTACAAATAGTACCAGTGCTCCACATGGTGAAGAACTTGGTCGAATGAACCCCTTATCCAACAACTCCTGAAGTTGTTTCATCATCTCTTGCATTTCGGGTCAAGCAAGACGGTAAGGAGAACGAGCTATCGGTGCAGCTCCGAGCATCAAATCAATTTCAAATTCCACTTGTCTTTCAGGTGGCACACCAAACAAGTCTTCCGGAAACACATTCAGAAATTCAGACACAACAGGAACATCAGCCACAGTTTCTTTTCAGCTTATGCATCAATCTCATAAGCTAAATATGACTCACAACCCTTAACAACCAGCTTTCGGGCCTTAACAACGGTTACTAGACATAGATCCTCTCTTCTCCATTCTCCGTATATATACATCTCTCTCCCCTCCAGAGTAGTTTTCTTTATCATTCCCTTCTCACAAACAATCTGCGCTTCATTCTCAATCAACCATTCCATCTCAATTATTACATCAAATCTTCGAACTCAATCAGAATTAAGTCTATATTGAAGACTACATCTTCAATTATTAGAGTACAGTTACGATACACTTGGTCTACTTTAACTAAAGTGTTACAAACAATTTTAATTGTCTAATACAAAAGATAAATTAGACATAGACATAAGCAGTTGTCGAGCAAAACAGGTAGACACAAAAGATCGATTGGCACCGGAATCAAACAAAACTCATGCAGGCATAGAGTTAACAACAAACAAACATGTGTCCACATCGGGGTTTTCCTTAGCTTCTTCCGTAATGATTTGGAATGCACGATCTATTGCCCTTCGTGGCTGGTTCCTGCGGTTGACTATACCACCACTAGATCCCCTAGATGATTCAGTCACCGACGGAGCAACTAATGTTTCCTTCTTGCAGTTCCGACTATAATGCCCCCATTTGTCACACTTATGGCAGGCATCGGCTTTCTGTGGGCATTCATTTGGATAATTCCCAAATTCTCCACGACAAAAGCGGGTACGTCCATTTGTGCACCGACCATAATGAGCAAGATGACAGTTATTGCAGTACTACGGCTCCGTGTTAATTGAGTATCCATGAGCCTGATGTGATGAAGTAGAAGATCGATGGAATGATTGTTTCTATGAACGCTGAGATGATCGCAAAGAACCAGAGTAGCCCCTTCACATAGACATTTCGGCGGTAACAGTTGAGTAGGATTAACAGTAGCGGCTGCAAACCCAATCGTGTATCCAGACATTATAATATTTTGTTCAACATTTCTGATAGCTTCCAGTAAGCCAGCAAATGTGGGGTATTGGACATTGCTCGTAACCCTTCTAATTTCCAAGTCTAGACCACCCACAAATCTGGTCACCTTTCTTTCTTTAGTGTCGACTTGATGACGCACGAACAAACATAGCCTCGTAAACTCCACAACATATTATGACACTATATTGGTTCCTTGCATCAAAGTCACGAACTTAGCTTCCAGTCTACGGTGCTCATCAGCCGGGCAGTATTGTTGAGTAAGTATCTCTGTGAACTCAGCCTAGGTCATAACAGACACTTTTTCCAAGGTTAAGACAATGACCATGTAATTCCACCATATGACCGCATCTTTAGTAAACATTGTAGTAGCAAATCGTTCCATGTCCATCATAGCACAATGTCACACCGCGTTACCCCGGTTGGCAACGAAGCGTGACGTCGCGGAAGCGTAACCATAATCATAACGAACGACCACTATATGGACGTTTTCAAAAATACATTGATTTAACTTCAAATATAAATGTTGTTTACATAACCAAAATACAGCCTAAGTAGTTCTTAAAATACCAAGATTTAAATACACAATTTAAATTATCAGGAAAAAAGCAAATAAATCTCCAAGTTTGAAAAAGATGCGACTTCAAAATGAACGGAAGCCTTGGAATGCTTCCTATAAATATGAATGCCTTAAACACCTGAAAATACATGCTAAAAATACGTCAACAAATTGTTGGTGAGCTCATAGGTTTAGGCGAAAAGACCAGTTGTATGGAAATTATCAGATGAGTTGAATTTATAAAGCATAATTCTGTGTATGTATTACATAAACCATCATGCAACCGAAGCTTATTTAAATGAGTTTGCCCTGTGCAGTATTCCCATACGTAATATCGTGTGTTGAATGTATATGCACCCGCTGTTAGCCGAGCCGAACTAACCCGAATGGGGGACATGACTCCCGATAGATCTATCCACAATATATTCGCGCTTACAGATAAATGCAATTAACGGTTCATGATATGAGGGCTGATGGATCCAAACATGTAATACATATAAGAAATAAACAGTTTTGATGTCCATATGAAAACAGTGCATGTATTTCCACCCCCAATAGATAGTGAAAATAGGGGCTATGAAGACTCACTGCATGTTGATGGCAAAATGATCGTAAAAACGTTGATGTGTGATGACACCGGACGCGTTTAACCGAGTCCTAAATGATATAAGGGATTTAATAACTCCCATATATGATAATATGTATGTATAAATGTTGTTATGTTTTAAATCACCCAACATTACAAGTTTATAAATAAAACCCACTTAAAACGTCAAGTTTATATATATAATTTTCCAGCTTTTCGAAGGTTTTTCGGCCTAGTTTGAGGCTGTTTTTGACCAAGCTCCAAAACGATTTAGGCTTTGGTTTTCTTGGACATTAAACTACTATATACAAAGATTTTTTAAAGTCAAGAACCGCCATTTTTCAAGATGTTTAGGTTAGGGAAAAAGCTTGTTGAAAACCCTATGTTGGCCATTTCTGAGCTGTCAAACTTTCGATTTCCCAAATAATTTCTGGGGGTCTTAAACTCCAAAATAAATTATGAAAACTTCCAGATTTTTAGTTAAGACATAGATCTAACTTTTGAGACAAAAATCAACTCATTTCGTTAAGTTATGAATTAGTTATGATTTTTCAAAGTCGATGTAAATTTTCTGCCGAAAATCCGTAGTTTATAAACTTTAAATAACTAGTGATTCTTGTTATTTACTAAGAAAACACATGTATAAAAGGTTTTGAAATACATTTATATAAATTATTTTTATAATATTTAAGCTTACATTATGTGTTTATATATTTATGAACACATTTGAAGAAACAAACTTTAAAACAAAACTAGTTATTAATAAACTTGAGTTTTAATGAAACTTGTTGTTGTTGGTGATTATATACATTATGCAAGACTTGTAACAACTTAAATAAAATAAGTAACAAGATAGTTTTTACTTACTTTGATGTATTAAAAGAATGCAAATGAGTAGGAGTTGAGTTCTTGAATTGTTACACCAAAGAAACACTTGAAGAACTTGAAGAAACAAAAAGATGCAACTTTGGTGTTCTTGGTTGCTCTTGGCCTTTTTTTTTTTTTTGAGAGAAAAGATGAAAGGATTTTGATTTTTCAAGGTGTGAATGAAATTAGAAATGAGTCCTCTATTTATATAAGAGAATTGGTATTGCAAATGATGAAAGAAAATGTGGTGTTTAACACCTTACCAACATGTTGGAACAGTAGAAAAAGTGAGGAATTCTTTTCAATATTTTTAATGAAATTCAAAGGGGACACAAAAGTGTGTTTCCCTTTTGTGTTGGCTGATTTTTAAGGTATAAAAATGATGTATTTTGGTTTTTATTTTTTTGTACAAAAGTATTTAGAATGTATTCTTGTATTTCCCTTTTTATGTAAATTCATAAATACCTTTGAATGCATTTGTTTAATGAATTGATTTAGTCTTGCATAATTATTGTTAAGTAAGTTTGTTAATGCATGATTAGTGTTACTAATCTTAATTTAATTATGTACTTGGTTGTATTAATCCATCATATCACAAATCGATCAGATTAATTACTTTGTCGATTCATCGCACCGATGAAATTGTTTCTAATTGACTTGAATTTTCTTATGAACTTTGTTAATCACTTTGATTAATTTGTAATGACCACTGATTAGGTTATAATTGGCTATTAAATACTAATTAGGTCGTAGTTTCCAACCTGGATTCAGGCCGAATGTTACAGTCTCCCCCTGTTAAGGGAATTTCGTCCCGAAATTTTGTCTTGTTTCCTTAGAGGTCTTGTTACTTAGGATTAGGTGAGGGTATCTTTTGTTAAACTGGCCTTTGCATGCCCTAGTGAATTTGTTAGGCACAAAAAGGCCTCAGTCAAACCTGCTGTTCATCTGAGGGGGGAGATTTTTAATCTAAGCTGTTGATGCATTTGAAGGTTGAATTTAAGGTCTGTTATATGGCTTATTAAAACCTGAAAATGATTTGCAATATCAGCCCAAAGCTGTTTACCATGTTGCATTCGTTGCAACAAAGGCAGTTTGTCCAAGCTGTTCTGTCTGCTGAACAGGCTGGACATAAACTGTCTATGCTGCTCTATTCTGGTGAGCAGCTTGGACAGTTTACAAGTGTTCTGTTCTTTGTGAACAGAACCTGTTCTTTGTGAACACGTTAAACACTTTATGGAATATGTTTCCAAGTCCTCATGTATTGTTTTTGGCTACAAGATCAGTTTACAAGTCGAAGACAAAGTGGAAAACAGAACTGCACAGCCTGCCCACATTGTTCTGTCACATGAAGACAAACATATATTTGAAAAGGGTGACAGACCTTTTCTTATATCAAAATGGCATTAGCTAAAGAAGAAAGATGCAAAGTTGACATTCCTCTTTTGGTTAAAGCCGTATACAACAGTGACAAAAAGGAAAAGACAAAGATTCTGCCATGTGAAGACAAAGGTACTTTATCAGAACATGCAGAAAGGTGTTTTGTCCTTTTTGGAAAGACTCTCCTTTATCTCTTCTGTCCAATGAAGAAGCTTCACTGAGATTCTCCTTTTGAGTATAAAAGGAAGCTTCTAAGGATAAAGAAATAATCAAGAGTGTGAAAATCAGAACGTGCATTGAAGTGTGTTATTCCATGCATGCAAGTCTGCTTACATAAAACAGTCAAGTGTGTCTAAGTTGTTCTTGTGTAAGCTGTCCTTCTGAGTCTTGTAAAAACAGTGAGTGCTTCTAAGTGAGTGTATTCATTGTAACTAGTCTGAGTGAGTTTTAGATTAGTTGACAAACTATTGTATCTGTCATCTCAGCTTGAACCTTTCCGCATTCAAGCTTGTTTGTAATTAACTGTTGTTGATAATACATACAAACATTGATAAAAGAGTATTTAAGTTTTAAATAGTTGTATTCACCCCCCCCCCCCCTCTACAGCTTAGAGCTATATACTTGGGAAACCTTTTGGGACCTACAGAATTTTTCTTTTGGTTCGTGTCTAAAATTCCATATGACCTTGATGATGGGTATACAACTGTGCTTCAATCCTTTGACCTTACGGTCCATGATTTTTACCGGCTCTTTGATGAAGCAAAGCTTATCAGTTAGCTGGATCTCTTCCAAGGGGGTAACAAGTGTTTCATCTAATAAACACTTCTTCAGGTTTGATACGTGGAAGGTATTGTGCACGCTGCTAAGCTCTGGTGGTAGCTGTAGACGATAAGCTACTAGTCCAATTCTCTTTAAGACTTTGAATTGTCCAATGTAACGAGGGTTTAGTTTCCCTTGTTTCCCAAATCGTACCACACCCTTCCATGGTGAGACTTTCATCAGTACTCTTTCTCCTATTTGGAACTCAAGGGATTTTCTCCTTGCGTCTGCATAGCTTTTCTTACGATCGTGTGCAACTTTTAGTTGGTTCCGTATCAGTACTATCTTTTTGGTGGTCTCAAGTATGATTTTTGGTCCAATAACTTGATTATCCCTGACTTTGGCCCAGCAAGGGGTGATCGACACTTTTGTCCGTACAGTGCCTCAAACGGAGCAACCTTAAGATGTGTGTGATAGCTGTTGTTGTACGATAGTTCTACTAAGGGAAAATGAGTATCCCAACACTTCCCAAAATCCATCACACAGGCTCTTAACGTATGTTCTAGGGTTTGAATCGTTCTTTCATTCTGACCATCAGTCTGAGGGTGATATGTGGTACTATTGTCTAAGTTTGTATCCAAAGCTTACTGTAACAATTGCCAAAAACTTAGATGTAGATCTGCTATCCATATCCAAAATGATTATAATAGGCACTCCGTGTCCGGAGACGACTTCCTTGAGGTACGTTTGGACTAGCTTATTCATCCTGATGTTCTTATTGATAGGTAGGAACGCGCGGATTTTGTTAGGTGGTCGACTATTACTCAAATGGTTTCTGATGTTGGTCTTAACTTTGGAGCATGTTAGGAATTTGTTGACATATGTGGTAATGTTAGCCTTCATGATAGGCCACCCATATAGCTCCTTAAGGTCATGATACATTTTATCGGATCCGGGGTGAACGACATATCTTGATTTGTGTCCGTCATCCGTAACCAGTTTTCTTACTCTATCAAAAAGAAGGTCACCAGACTCTATTCGTGAAGTATCGATTTCCATTAACCCTTATCCCAAACTATTTATCCATACTGTGCAGGGCTTCATTTTTCATATTTTCCTCCTTAACAACTTCATGAACTAAGAAAGGAGGGTTTGGTAGGGCTGGTACTCTTAACGGCTTAACTCGTTTCTTTCGGCTCTGAGCGTCTACAACCACGTTAGTTTTCCTCAGGTGATAACGAATTTCACAATTGCAATCACTTATTAGCTCTATCAACGATGTTACCTCATATTTGACTCTTTCTGGTTCAAGATGTGTTGGAGGCTCTTATGGTCTACGAATACAATACACTTCATATCGTACAACTAATGTCTCCAAGTTTTTAAGGATAAAGACTACTGCTCCAAGATCTAGATCATGCGTTGTGTAATTCACCTCGTGAACCTTAAGATTTCATGAAGTATAAGTTATGACCTTATCTTTCTACATCAGCCCATTGTGTGAAGTGTCATAGTAATCTATAAATTTCTCGTTCCTCTTAGGTAAGGACAAAATAGGCGCGTTGCACAGTTTGTGCTTAAGAAATGAGATGATGTCTCCTGATCCTCGCCCCAATCATACTTAATGTCTTTTAGAGATTCGGTGATCTTTGAGAAACTTTTGATAATTGCCGATAATAAGTTGCAAGTCTTAAGGACTGTCGTATCTTTATGGGGGTTCTAAGAGTTGACCAATTCATGATAGCCTCGATCTTTGCGGGGTCGACTTGGATTCCTTTACTATTGATCACGTGACCGGAAAAATTCACCTCTCTTAACCAAAAGTCAAACTTAGAAAGCTTAGCATATAGTTGTTCTTTCTCCAACAACTCTTAGAATCAGTCTTAAATGGTTGCTCGTGCTCCTCCTTGCTTCGCGAGTAGATTAAGATGTGATTCATGAATACAATCACGAATACAGTTTGCACACCCGATTTATGAGGTCCATGAATACCGTTGTGGAACTGGTTAATCCAAACGGCATTAATAGGAATTTATGATGACCGTAACGGAATCTAAAAGTTGTCTTTGGAATATCTTTCTTGCGAACTCTAACCTGATGATAACCAGTCCTTAGGTCGATCTTCGAATAGAAACTTAATTCTTGGAGTTTGGTCAAACAAGTCATTGGTCCTTGTGAGCGGGTATCGATTCTTTTAGTTTATTTAGCTCTTGGTAATTGATGCACATTCTGAAGGTTCCATCCTTCTTCTTTATGAACAAAACTGGAGCTCCTCCAAAGCGAGGAACTCGGTTTGATAAACCTTTTATCTAAGAGCTCCTACAGTTGGTTGGACCATTCTTACACTATTGATGGGGCTAATCGACATGGTGCTCGAGCCACTGGTGCAGCACCTGATACTAGGCTGATTTTTGAATTTGACTCGCCTCGATGTTGAGAGTTCAGGTAAGTGTTCTAGAAAAACTTTGGGGTAACCATAAGAATATTTTCGAGTCGCTTTTCCTTTGGCTACCTCTCTGTCAACACTTTAGGGTCCTAATGCTAGAGATGATGCTTACTTTGGTATTTCATGCTTCGCCTTGGACAGTAAGGACCTTCTTATTGGCTAAAGGTATATGAACCTCTTCTTGTTGCACAATATTTCTTCACGATTTTTCGATTGTCAATCCATGCCTATGACCACGTCAAAACTTCCCAATTTGACGGGCATCAAGTCTGTTTTAAAGAGTTGGCATACTAATTCTAAGGAGCATCCTCGACTTATATTATTTGTCTTAAGTGTCTTACTGTCATCAACCTCAATAGCATAAGTAGCACTTAATGGCGTAAGGATGGAATTTATCTGCTTAGTGAACTTAGTGGATATAAAGCTCCTATCAGCACTGGTATCAAATAGTATAAATGCATTAGCGGTATCTAAGAGGATAAGTCTATGGGTTTGAAATTTCTTAGGCAGATAGTCATAGCTACATATCATCATACACAGATTTATAGATAACTTAATTCTTTATTAAAGTGCTTGATACCTAATCTTAAAACATGATATGGTCGGGATTTTCTGATAAGTTTTCAATCCTTACATACCTAAAGATACATCAGATAGTAAAACCTAGAGAAATACTATAAAATGGTATAAGGGTACTAAGTATGAGATGCCTACGGGGTTTCCTCGTACTCCAGAGCGTTAAGTCGTTGGGTTAGTTCTACATTGCGGGGTTTGCGCTCTGTTAGGCGCTGTCACAATTCGTCGATTCTGTCTTGTTGAATCGCCTGGGTATTCTGGTTGGCCCAAGGTATATTGGTGGTTTGTATTGTCTCCTGCTTAATCCTTACACAGATCTCCCCAACCTCCTGGTGCATATGTCTAAATCGGATGTCGTGCCTGACGAACTTCGCCACCAATAAAGGCACCGTTTGATGAGTAGCTTCCTGGGTAAGTGTTGCTACTTGCGAAGAAGATGGTCCTCCAACTTCAAACTGGCTTGGGATCCCTTCCTCGTTTCTCCACTCTTGGAGAGTGTGAGGCATCCACCCTTAATGTCTTGCGTTCGGCCGTCGCTGCTGCGACGGGCTTGGCTGAGGGGCAGGTACCGGGATAGACTCCCGTTTTGCCAGTCGCACCCTTTTTCTAGGGGTGAACCTCCTCAATGGTCAAATGTGATGGATTCTTGATGGGGTGAAGGATGGGAGATGTGGTGGTGATGGTGGAGCAATTTAGGTTGCAGGGCCGCAGTTGCCCTCCTCGTGTTCAGACGGGTCCTCTTCCTCGTTATTGATTCGGTCTGGGTGGGTCTCCGATCCAAAGTACATCCCAATGTTACCTTGGCTTCCTTGTTCCATGGGTGAGTATTCATCCTCGGAGTCAAAGAGGATAACAACCGTATTGTTTGACATGTTTCTGTCATCAGGGTCCATATATATGTTCACAGTTGTTGAAGCAAGAAAGTTTAGTTTTTTTTTATTGTAACAGTTATAGTCTAGGTACTAATGCAACCTAGTTCACTATAACTATGGCTCTAATACCAATCTGTCACACCCCGTTACCCCGGTTGGCAACGAAGTGTGACGTCGTCAAAGCGTAACCATAATCATAACGAACGACCACAATATGGACGTTTTCAAAAATACATTGATTTAACTTCAAATATAAATGTTGTCTTACATAACCAAAATACAGCCAAAGTAGTTCTTAAAATACCAAGATTTAAATACACAATTTAAATTATCAGGAAAAATGCAAATAAATCTCCGAGTTTGAAAATGACGCGACTCCAAAATGAACGGAAGCCTTGGAATGCTTCTGATAAATGTGCATGCCTTAAACACCTGAAAATACATGCTAAAATACGTCAACAAATTGTTGGTGAGCTCATAGGTTTACGCGAAAAGACCAGTTGTATGGAAATTATCAGATGAGTTGAATTTATAAAGCATAATTCTGTGTATGTATTACATAAACCATCATGCAACCGAAGCTTATTTAAATGAGTTTGCCCTGTGCAGTATTCCCATACGTAATATCGTGTGTTGAATGTATATGCACCCGCTGTTAGCCGAGCCGAACTAACCCGAATGGGGGACATGACTCCCGATAGATCTATCCACAATATATTCGCGCTTACAAATAAATGCAATTAACGGTTCATGATATGAGGGTTGATGGATCCAAACATGTAATACATATAAGAAATAAATATTTTTGATGTCCATATGAAAACAGTGCATGTATTTCCACCCCAATACATAATGAAAATAGGGGCTATGAAGACTCACCGCATGTTGATGGCAAAATGATCGTAAAAACGTTGATGAGTGATGACACCGGACGCGTTTAACCGAGTCCTAAATGATATAAGGGATTTAATAACTCCCATATATGATAATATGTATGTATAAATGTTGTTATGTTTTAAATCACCCAACATTACAAGTTTATAAATAAAACCCACTTAAAACGTCAAGTTTATATATATAATTTTCCAGCTTTTCGAAGGTTTTTCGGCCTACTTTGAGGCTGTTTTTGACCAAGCTCCAAAACGATTTAGGCTTTGGTTTTCCTGGACATTAAACTACTATCTATAAAGAATTTTTAAAGTAAAGAACGGCCATTTTTCGAGATGTTTATGTTGGGGAAAAAGCTTGTTGCAAACCCTATGTTGGCAATTTTTGAGCTGTCAAACTTTCGGTTCCCCAAATAATTTCTGGGGGTCTTAAACTCCAAAATAAATTATGAAAACTTCCAGATTTTTAGTTAAGACATAGATCTAACTTTTGAGATAAAAATCAACTCATTTCGTTAAGTTATGAATTAGTTATGATTTTTCAAAGTTGATATAAATTTTCTGCCGAAAATCCGTAGTTTATAAATTTTAAATATCTAGTGATTCTTGTTGTTTACTCAAAAAATCACATGTATAAAAGGTTATGAAATACATTTATATAAATTATTTTCATAGTATTTAAGCTTACATTATGTGTTTATATATTTATAAACACATTTGAAGAAACAAACTTTAAAACAAAACTAGTTATTTATAAACTTGAGTTTTAATGAAACTTGTTGTTGTTGGTGATTATATACATTATGCAAGACTTGTAACAACTTAAATAAAAGAAGTAATAAGATAGTTTTTACTTACTTTGATGTATTAAAAGAATGCAAATGAGTAGGAGTTGAGTTCTAGAATTGTTGCACCAAAGAAACACTTGAAGAACTTGAAGAAACAAAAAGATGCAACTTTGGTGTTCTTGGTTGCTCTTGGCCTTTTTTTTTTAGAGAAAAGATGAGAGGATTTTGATCTCTCAAGGTGTGAATGAAATGAGAAATGAGTCCTCTATTTATAGAAGAGAATTGGTCTTGCAAATGATGAAAGAAAATGTGATGTTTAACACCTTACCAACATGTTGGAAAAGTAGAAAAAGTGAGGAATTTTTTTCAATATTTTTAATGAAAGTCAAAGGGGACACAAAAGTGTGTTCCCCTTTTGTGTTGGCTGATTTTTATGGTATAAAAATGATGTATTTTGGTTTTTATTTTTTTGTATAAAAGTATTTAGAATGTATTCTTGTATTTCCCTTTTTATGTAAATTCATAAATACCTTTGAATGCATTTGTTTAATGAATTGATTTAGTCTTGCATAATTATTGTTAAGTAAGTTTGTTAATGCATGATTAGTGTTACTAATCTTAATTTAATTATGTACTTGGTTGAATTAATCCATCATATCACAAATCGATCGGATTAATTAATTTGCCGATTCATCGCACCGATTAAACTGTTTCTAATTGACTTGAATTTCCTTATGAACTTTGTTAATCACTTTGATTAATTTGTAATGACCACTGATTAGGTTATAATTGGCTATTAAATGCTGATTAGGTCGTAGTTGCTAACCTGGATTAATGCCGAATGTTACACACAATCACTGATTCGAAATGTCCTTTTAATTCCCGTAATCCATTCCAAAGCAGCAATAACATCTCCCAGTCCATTAAATTCCACATCTCCATTTCCTTTAAAGTCCTTGAAATTACAACCACTGGGCTTACTTGACGAGCCATTGTGGTCATCTAGATATCTAGATCCTCATTATAATCATTGTTCTTTTTAGCCGTTGAACTTACAACCCCTGGGCTTACTTGATGAGCCATTGTGGTCATCTAGATTCACATTATAATCATTCTTCTCCTTAGTCTTTCTTTTTTCCACCTTTCTTGAAATATGTCAGCAACTAAAGGATAAGTGATTGCTTAGTTTTAATGGGAGAACACTGATCAAGTTATACTAATGATGGTCTCCATTATTTTGTAGGTTGTCACAGTCAAAGACTTACCACAAGTATCTGTTACCAAATATAATGTCATCCACATAAATTTGAACAAGCATAATGTCAGATTTCACTTTATTTATGAACAATGTGGTATCCACTTTACCTTTGGAGTACCCATTGCTCATAAAGAATTCAATTAGAGTGTCATACCAGGCTATGGGAGCTTGTTTCAAACCATAAAGAGCTTTGTCCAATTTATAGACAAAACCTGGATGTTGTTCGTCCTCAAAACCTGGGGGCTACTTAACATATACTTTTTCTTGTAACTTGCCATTTAGAATTGTACTCTTCAAATCCATTTGGAATACCTTCATGCTCCTGTGAGCAGCATATAAAAGAAATTAACGAATCACTTCCAGCATAGCCACAAGAGAAAACCTACCCAAGTTATACTAATGATGGTCTCCATTATTCTGTAGGCTGATCAAGTTTGTGTGGGTGAGGAGTGTTAGTTACCACGGTGTGCAGAGATAATTTGTAAATGAGAGGGGTTATTGAAAGGAGATAGGGTTGCATCATGAGCTAACAATGCTATGCTTTCTGACTATCATTGTATTTTAAAAGTGAGCCGGAGGGAGTACAGTTGAAAAATGATTAGAGCTGAGGGGTGAGAAAGGATTAAAAGAAAAGATAATCCTACCAATACCGTGTCAGTCTGTTGGATTTCCTACATCTACTACCGAACTCCATCTATTGGAACTAGGTATTGAACAACACGTCATGGACTTAGTGACACATCCCACTAAACCCCCCTCCCTAGCTACTCAGTTGTCTCTCAAAAGACTTTTGTTTCATTTCACTTGGAGATATTGCACAAACTCTATAGTCATATCACTCGGATATAGTTTATATTGATACAAGGAAGACGTCGTCTCCGGTCTCCGACTTCAATTGATGCATTTTGAGACTAGAGCTTAATGTTATACACTTCTAGGACACATGGAGTCTATAGTCTTCGTGACTATTCTGCAAACAGAACTCCTATGTGGATCTGGATTAATTACTTACAAATGATTTCATTTTTATTTTTTCATGTTGAGAAGCCATGAATTTCACTGTCTTCCATTTTTTGTTTTGGATATTTTGTAAACGAGATAGAGATATTGTTATTGTTTTGAAGGGGAGAGAGGATTGTTTGATGTAAATGTTTATATTCTGTTATTGAGAGGGAGAGTTACTGATTGAGTTTGTAACATGAGAGAGATAGGTATTTTTGCGTCTGTAATGTTCTTAAAAGTAATATTTTCTTTCTGGGTCTGTTATCATCTGAATTAACGAATAAAGAAGATTTGAAGACACATTGAGATTATTTCATTTGTAGGGAAGAGCTGAAATGATTACATGATGATCATAATTCTCATGATCATCACGAGGGGGAGATATATTGAGATGACATGTGTGTGGAAGACGTTAATAAAAGGGGAGAGTGAAAGCGTTCAAAATTCAATGGGAGAGCCCACAATCTTAAAGATTTAAGGGGAGAGTCATCAAAAGAAGAAGAACAATGATATATGTCAAAGTTTAGAGATCAGAGTTTAGAGCCCAAGACTTCAAAAGAATACAAGCCTTGATTACAAGAAGGGGGAGATTGTTAAGAATTTTATTTCTTGTAATTCAAGCTTGTGTATTTGCACTTAATTGTAAATATTTAGTTATACACTAAAGGGGAGATTGTTAGCCTTAAAATAGTATATGATTAAATATATTAAATGTATAGGTTCAAAATGTAAATATGAATAGTTTACTTTTGGGGATATCTTAATTTCCTAGACTTTGAGGCCAGTGTTTGGACAAACACCCATATTAAGCTTAGGTATAAATACTATTTTTCTCCTAGGGTTTTTGGTAAGCCACCATCCTATGTGTGTGTTTTAGAGTGTGAAAGTTCCTAGAGATTGAGGGCCCAAAATTTCTCTTTGTAATATTCATATACTTTATAGAAAATTTGGTGTATTGTATTTGAGTGCAAAATATATTGGGAATCAAAGTTATCACACAGGTCCACCTACAACAGTTTTGGAACTCTCTAGAATACCACCCATATCTCGTCAGCAAACACATTGGCCGTGACATTGAAGATCATCCTGTTGAAAAGACATTCCAGATTTCCAGCCGAATCATGCAACTGCCGAGACCTCAAGATTTTCCTAGGAAAGCTGATTATGATCATAGACTTTCTGAAGAACAATTCTCCCAGGAAATCCGCCAGAACGGCTATGATGGCCCTCTTGACAAAGTGTCTCAATTATTTCGATGATGGTCGTTAGGGCCATGGTACTACATGTACTCAATCCTCGACAGGTGCCTAACAGTCAAGGCCATAGGTACAAATCGAGCCAGCCTCCACATTTTTTGCATTTTCCACAGCCTTGCCTACAACCACCACCACAACTACCTAGACTCTATGGACTGAATTCATAGAGGTAATTCAGACCAAAGGCACAAGGCGTGCAAGAAGTTTGTGCCAGCTCAACGGTTTCTTCAAATGATTATCTCATACTGCATGAAAAAAATTCCCGAGATCAGACGAAGGGAACATGAAATGGCTGTCAGGGATTTTAAAATCAAGTACTTTCATGACCCAATTACCCTACTTGGAATCCTTGTCATGCCACTCACTGAAGAACTACTTGCCTTTGCTAACCAAGACTCTTAAGCAGTTAGGGAGTTTAGAGAGAGATATAATGCTCCTACGGCTCAGCAAAAACCGGTTGAGCCTGTCCAAGGGGCTCACCCTGAGAGGCTAGGTGTTGGGGGAGCTCAGAGAGAACAACAAATTGAGAGGGATTCTAAAGCGGTTAGAGAGCCTGATGTTAATACTAAATTTCAATCATGTGGGTTCCATTTTGTAATAGATAGTTTTTATTTCATGTCAATGTTACTTCATTTCCTTTAAATGTAAATTTTCCTTTTATTTAGAATTTGAGGGGCGTAGTTTACAAACCCTTCAAACTTACTTATGTATTTAATGGAAACCTACGCCTAGGGTTTCCAACCATTTGTCATTATTCACAATTTTATATTGAAAAGTGGCGGCTGCTCCACTTTTCTCTCTGACAGTGTTCATCAAAGATTGAGTATTATTCTCTTTGTTCTTCGATTAAATCATTATTTATTTATGTGTGAGTGCATGATTATTGGTTAGGACCACTACAACAATTGGCATTAGAGCCAAAGAATGGGATTCAACTGATTTTATTTGGTGTTCATCGCTGTTCATCGTGTTCTTCATCAAACCCACAGTTTTCTCCTTAAACCCATTGAAATCTTCTGTTTTTATGTGTTTTAATATTTTGATAGTCATCGATATTTATTCTAGCATTGATTTCGAGCAATTCTGCTCAATCTTTACATGTTTTTAGTGATTATTTGGTGAAAAATCGAATCGGAAGGTATTATTCATGGTTTTCGCTTAATATCACGATTTTTGGGTGTTGTTGGTTACTTGTTTTTCACAAAAATTGTTTCTAAATTCAAACCGAGCATTTAGGAACCATTTTCAGGCTTTAAAACTTATCTTTATAATTTCTGGGTTTGTGTCCATCATCTGCTACTGGTATAATAAAAAGTAAAATTTTTTTAAGTGTAAGCTCGGACCAAATTTCGGATCCTACTTTGGATAATACTATTTTGCATCAATTAAGTACTTCGGGTCCTTCATTCGAATCTCAGATTAGCAAACACATTGATCTTCGGTTCTTTCACATTCATCTGAAATTCAGATCAGCAAACACATTAATCTTCGGTTCTTTCACATCCATCCAAATTTCGGATCTACAGTTCTTTACGTAGTTCTACAAAGTTTCCCACGGTTCCACTCCATCCAAAATTTGGCCCCACCCGAAATTCAGACCCTTAATAACCGGTTCTGTTTCCTAAGTTTCCCTAGGTTCTCACTACATTAGAATCTCGGACCACCATCCGAAATTCATTTCATCAACCAACTTCGGTTCATTCTACTGAGTTTTCAGTTTCCACTTCCGAAGATCACTTTTCAAAACAGCACTAACAAACCACTATCATCATGTCAAGGGAAGCTCTTGTTCTAGGATCAGAGAACAGACCACCAGTTCTCTATCTAGACGAATATGAACAATGGAAAATGCGGTTCCTCAAATTCATCGGAATGCAGCCAATGGGTCAACTCATGATCCAATCCATAAATGATGGATCAACTATATTTTATTCTGACATTCTAGAAGTCTCTACTGCTGTTCCTCCAATTCTAGCAGCCAAGGAAGTCCACAGTCCTTAGGATGAGAGAGTGAGGGAAAGACAAGCAGCAGATCACAGGGCAGAATACCTTTTCTGCCAGATCCTTCCCACTAAGATACTTGTAAGTGTTGATAGAAAAATGTCAGCCAAAGAAATGTTGGATGAACAGGAGATGCAAATTCTTAGGACCGATATGAACGACAGGGCCAAAATTGAAGAAGCAAAGACAAAATTCTCTGAGTTCCGGGCCAAGGATGGTGAATCCCTTCAGAGCACTTTCACTAGATTCTGCACTGTTTTCAATGACATAAACAAGCTCCAGATTCACAAGGAACAGACGATATTAATATCAGTTCTTATCGTCTCTGGCTCAAGCATGGGCACTTGCTAGTAGAGCAACTAAAAGAGCCCTGGAAATTACTGAAGTCTCAATAAGTGTGTTGTTTAAAGAACTCAAAAAATACCAGGGAGATGTAGGCGCTCACAAATAGATGGCCCACACTTTGGCTTCTCTGTTGCTGACTGTGAACCAAACTGCAAAACCCACAGAATCCCTGGCTTTACTTTCGAACAAAACACACATTCCTGAATCACAACCGAACCCTTTACCCTTGCCCTACTACAACCAAGCTGGTTCCTCCTCTCACTATCCATATGCCATACCCCAAATGCCACAGCCTCTGGATGCTGAAGTGGCAGATATTCATGAATAAATGACCTTCTTATAGAATCATCTTCAGCAAAAGCGATTCTATTAGAATAAGACCAATAATAAGCTCAGATATGACACTAGCCCACAAAGGTATTCTGATGTGAGTAGAGAGGACAGGCGGGACGAAAGGGATGACAGGCGAAGAGAGGACTGGAGTGCGAAGAGAGGACTGGAGGAGAGACGACAGCGAGGATAGGAACCAAGAGGACTGGAGGAGAGATGATCGAGATGATAGATGTTATGATGACAGGTTAGATGATCGACATGATAGAAATTATGATGATAGGAGAGAGAGAGAGAGAGAGAGACGAGATGACCAGAAGGATTATCGAGATAATCGCCGTTAAGAAAGGCGTGACGATAAGAGAAACTATGATAGGAGGGAGAATAATCGCCGTGAGGATAGTTGGGACTCCCGCCGCCCTGAGAAAAGTCCTGAACGTAGAGATGACAGACCCAGAAATGATTAGCCCAAATCATCTGATGAACGAGGTTGTTATAAATGTGGGAAACCTGGTCGTTTTGCTCAAGATAGCAAGAATCAATTCAAGCGTGATCTGGGCTACCACGAGAGAAAGGTCGAGGTTCTAAAGAAACGGGTTGATGTTATGACCCTGGTAGCACAGGAAGACTACTTGGTAGATGAGGAATATAATGATGAGGATGATAGGGGCAGAAATTGTTATACGGTAGACAAAATTGGGTTCGCGAAGTATGCTACTTTTTCAGACAATAAATCATACAAGCCCGTAGAGGGCGAGAATACTGAAGAAGCTACAGCTTGTCTGATGGCCAAATCCGGGGATTCTGAATGCTCCACATCAGATTCTGAGGCAGATGAGGTACATTCCTTTTACTTTCATAAGTCTTTAAATGTTAAATATGTAACGAATGAATATAAATGACAAACACAAATACTTGAGTTAGAAGCGAAGTACAATGCTGAGAATGAAAAGTATGTCAAGGCGGAACAACTGGCGCAATCTCTAAAAGAAACTTTGGACACATTTTAAAAGAACTGGTTAAACGAGCATAATTTGGTCAAAACATTTTTACGTGAAAAAGTAATGGCTGAGGATAGGAACACTTCCCTTAAGAATTGTATTGACACAACACTGAGGAAAAGAGTTCCTTGAAGTCAGAACTGTCCGTTCTTACAAAATAATTAGAGTCCTTAAACGTGGAAAATTTAGAGAACGAGAGAAAGTTTAAGACGATTGAAAACGAACAAATAGATTTTTACTCACGGATCAAACTAAACAAACTATTCACTTGAATCAACCAAAAGAAATTAGGTCTTATTATTCCGAAGAAGGAATCGGTTTTAAAAATCCTAAGTTTTTGACAAAGGCTCAATCAGTTTTACCAATGTTTTATGATAGAACGTATATGAGATGCGGGCATCAGACTTTCTTTCTTCACTCATTGGAAGAAGTCCTGAACCAAGAGGAGGAGAAAATAACTCAAAATGAAGAAAAGGCAAATTTCTTGTAAATATGAAAAGTTAAATAACAGTTATCCTTACAGAGTACCCACTCTTGAGGATGATTTCTTTGTTAGCTATTCATTAACTGAAATGAAAACCAAACCGGTTGAACCAGTACCTCATCCTTATATTCCTACAACTGATCTTCAATTTAAAATCTAAGTTTTAGAAGAGGATTTAAGGAAAGCTCGTGAGAAAGCCCTTGCCTATCAAGGAGCTCTTCTCATAAGTGAGGAAAATTTGGAAAAGAAAATTTTTGAACAAAGTGTAGAGTTAACCATTTACAAAGAAAAGTTTAACACAATTTCAGAAAGATTAAGTTTTCTGTTACATTATTCAAAAAACTCTCCTCCTACTAGTGCCCCACATACATCTATCGACAAAGGTAAAAATAATATTGAAGTTCCTTTAAACATTCTCAAAGGTGAGTCTTTGATATCTTCAAAACTTGAGGTTTCCGAGAAGACTAAGAGTAAATCAAAGTCTTCCAAGAAACCCACTCCCAAGATAGTCTCTCTAAATCCAAGTTTTCCGACCGTACTAACTCTCCTTGTTTTTATGTAAATTCATAAATACTTATGAATGCATTAGTTTAATGAATTGTTTTAGTCTTGCATAATTAATGTTAAGTAAGTTTGTTAATGCATGATTATTGTCACTAATCTTAATTTAATTATGTACTTAGTTGAATTAATCCATCATATCGTAAATCGATCGGATTAATTAATTTGTCGATTCATCGCACCGATGAAATTGTTTCTAATTGAGATGAATTTCCTTATGAATTTTGTTAATCACCTTGATTAATTGTTAGTGACCACTGATTAGGTTATAACTTGCTAATAACTACTGATTAAATTATAGTTGCTAACCTGGTTTTGTGTCGGATGTTACAGTATGACTTGCTTGAGGATTAAAAGTGAACATCATAACCCACATGATTGTTTACAGGCACTAGAGATCCCCGAGTGAAAGTTATATCATACTATGAAGGATTTTATCAATAGACTTCCATGCATGGTGCGAGGGAACGACGTGATTTGGGCCATAAAGGATAGACTTATGAAGAGTTCTCACTCATTGGCTGTTTAGGGTATGATCATGATGGATCATCTAGCACAAATTTTATATTAATGAGATTGTGTCAAGACATGGGATTTAGAAGTCAATTACTTCCGATCGCGATACTCGATTCACTTCGCGATTCTGATAGACCTAGAGAGAGTTGGGCACTCGTGTACAGTTGAGCACAACTTACAACCCTCAGACTGGAAGATATGTTGCAAGCATGTAGCATTGTTTTCATTGGTACATGGGATGTGCATCTTCTGTTAGTGAAATTTACGTATTATAACAGTTATCACTTGACCATTAAGATGGTTCCATTTGAGGTGTTGTACGGACGTAAATGTTTGACCCCAAAGTGTTTGGGAGAAGTCGATGAGCGACCGATCAATGGGCCTGAGCTAATCTAAGAGTCTAGTGATAAAGTAGATATGATCCACGAGCATATGCGTGTTGTACAGAGCCATCAGAAGTGTTATGTTGACCATTGCACCTCCGAGCATGAGTTCATATTGAGAGATTAGGTGTTGCTGAAAGTGTCTCCGTGCAAAGGTGTGATCCAATTTAGACGCCAGGGTAAATTGAATTCGAGGTATATTTGGCCGTTTGAGATTGTTGACAGGGTCTAAGATCAGGCCTACAGCCTGAAATTGCCTCCAGAATTTGCTAGTGTGCATGATACGTTCACGTGAGTCACTTGAGAAACTATCTGGCTAAAGATGATTAGTATGTGCCCCTATCAGAGATATTAGTGGATGATCAGTTGACATACGATGAGCAGCCTGAGATGATCACAGATCGTAAAGTGAAGAAGTTGCGTAATAGAGCGATATCATTGGTATTCGTTCAGTGGAGACATCATAAAGGTACTAGCGCAATTTTGGAATCCCATATTGATATGCGGAGTCGCTATCCTCAACTATTCTAGAGTCAGAGTTAGATTTCTGGATGGAATCGTTGTAAGGGAGGGGTACTTGTTACAACCCGATTTTTGAGCAGCTACAATGAATTATCCCATTGACTGATTAATATATTGATATTGGTGTTGGTCCAATTATGTCCCGATTAGTTGATCATACTTGTCGGGGCCGATAATACGTGGCTTCGGATAATAATTGTAGTGGATTATTAATAATTATGGATTCACGAGATTAAATGTGAATTACTGATATTAGTTGTGAAAACTTAATAACGGGACCGGGTATCAGTTTCGAACCCACGATATATTAGGGAACGTATATGTATTACACGTCTCGCACCTTGCTTTTACACCCTTCATTCCAAATTCTAACAAGAGTGTTGTGCTTGTGTGTGTGTGTGTGTGTGTGTGTGTGAATTGTTTGGACAGTAAGGGAGGAGCCATGTCAATTGAATTGAGTTGCTGAGATTCATTATCAAATCTTCATTTTATGTTCTTCAAGCTAGGAGGTAATGTAAGGTCTGCTCTCTACGGATCTTATCTTGACGCGACACCTTCCAACGAGTGCGGAATCCTCGTTAGTGGCTTGACGGTAAGACCACGCACACCGAAACACGGAGACTAGCACGGTGATAGACGAACAACGGATCGTCCCAACACGGTGATTCTCTCCACACGAAACTCTCCAAAATGCTAGCAAGTTCGAGATCGCCTTTTGCTTAAACTCTCTGAAAATCTTCGAAAGTCTCTGCTAAAAGTCCGATAATTAATCGAATTAACCCTTAATTATACTGACAGGTTCGACTTTGTCTAGGACAAATTCGAACTTGGCCCAAGGCCTATTCGAACTTGTCCTCCTAGACAAATTTGAATCTGACTTCAAACTTATGTTTGAACTTATCTTTGAACTTTATGTTTGAACTTGTTGTAATACGTTACCCTAAGTTCAAACATACAAACAATCAATATCAAACATATATAACAAACACTTGTTAATATTCAATATCAAGTAAATTAACTTACACAAAATGCTATCTATACTTAGACTGTTATCGTCACACAGATGTACTAACAGGTAATAAATTATTGGATTAAATCCGTTTGATTGTGTTGTAAGTTGCTATAAAAAAAGAGAATTAGGTTACAAAGTGTTTGTAAGCATTAGTATGTGGTTTTGTAGGATTATGGTGGCTGGAATTGAGTTGGGGAGATTAAACTCCCCTAGACAGAAGCTAAAATAGAACAGGGGATCTTCAACCCATCTCGATCATGGTTGCGATAACCTGAGGATGACCGTGATGACTCTGAGGTGGTGCAGGGTCTAGCTCGGGCTAGGGTTCATGTGAGCGGGCAACGGTGGAAACGCGCCCGGTAATGGGGGAGCGCGACCACGATCAGCCATGTTTTGGCCAGATTGGGCTTTTGGGCCTTGAGGCCTATTTGGATATAGTTTGGGGATCTATCAGTTGTATTATTGTTTATCTAGTACTCAAAGCTTATTTGTTGAGCTAAAATTAATATGAGGAGATCCGTTAGGTGTACATGGACTGGTAAAGGTTGGACTGAGATAAATTCAGGTTATCGGGACTAGTTATAGTTAGCAACAGCGAACCAGGTTAGTAAACAAGTTCTTTTAAAGGGTCTTCTTTCATTTGAGTCATTATACATCCTAATGAGTTTTGATGTTATTGAGTCGATATAACTAAGTAAGAGATGGATCATGTATAAATAACAACATTAACTTATAGAATCTATATAATCTATATAACAAAGGTGAACACATGAACGACACAGGTCGCATCCACGTTTACAAAATAAAGACAAATACAAATATAAAATAAAAGATAAATACATATATAAAATATAAGTAGATATTATTATTTTTTAATACCTATAAATATGTAACACACTCTCTTTTCACATAAAAGTCACGTCATAATAATATCATAAGTGGCAATATCGCATTGATTCCATAATACACCTGTCAGAGGATAATACAAATCACTATAACTTAAAAACTTAAATACAAACATGTTCACGGTGGATTCACCAGTTTAGTACAGATAATCAAACTCTGTTAAGCTAGCATACAACCACTGACTACTGATATCCATACATATTAAATAAATATACAAGTACTGATTAACAATTTTCCAAAAGCTAGTATCAACATACATCAACTAATGCAGAGAATCGCGAAGTAACTCAATTCCTACTTCTGTTGTTGCGACTGCAGCTCAACCTTCTGACTGCCTGAGACACGATAGACTCGAATACGTAAGCTAGGAAGCTCGTGAGTACGCAAGGGTTAGACTCTGCAGAAATAAATACATAGCACAACACATAGCACATAGAATCACATGTAACTCAATATCATGAACTTAGGTAGGTCTCATATTTGATATAATCTCAGAGCTAGTGCACATCTCAACTCAATGGAGACGTAGTTCCCCGACTAACAGACTGCACACAACAGTGGTTAGCCACTCAATAAGCACATGAGCGACCAAGCAATAACTCTATCCTATATATACGGTCTCATACTTCATGACTAGTTAGAGACAGTAAACCTGCGCGATCACCCATCACGGATACTCTGGAATTGATCTTGGCTTAAACACTGACCACATAACTGATTCGGACCCCAAAGGAATCACAAATGGACCCTAAAGTCCAAAATCAAATCGGGCCCAATTAGGCATATTGCGGCCCGAACTCGACCCATCGTGGACGCGCTTGGTATCACGGTCGCGCTTAGGTCATGACGGTCGCGCTCACTATCTCGGTCATGCTCATAACTGCTGCCCATACTCAACCCTAACCGCCTTATACCCATCACGGCCACGCTATAGGGATCGCGACCGCCATCACGAACGAGCTAAACTGCTCTGTTTCGTTTTCGTGGCTGACTAGGGGCAAAAATCCCCCATAACTCGATTTTAACCAAGCAAACTTCACAAAATCATTACATAACTAACTCCTACATGCTCAGTAGCCAATTCCTTTCATTTGACAACTTATAACACAATTAAATCCAAAAAAATCATACTTTCTTACCTTTGTATTTCATGAACACAATAACAATGAAGGCTATGAGATTGCTGCTGAATTAAATTTCTTCCAATTGCTCTTCTCTTTTGCTCCACAAGTCCAGCTCACACACTCACTTTCTTTCTTTAACAAGAAGCAAGGAAAAAGGATTCAAATGAAGCCTTATATATATATATATATATATATATATATATATATATATATATATATATATACTTTCTATTTTGGGAAGGTTCCGAACCCAATATCGTATTTTCAATATTAATGTCTGTTAAATCCATTTAATCCCCGTGATCTCATAATTATTAATAGTTCGCGAAAATAATAAATTGTTGCCACGTATAACTCAATGTCAACACGTATAATCCTCTAGTCGTGATGCAACCGGACCAATGTAATATTAATAAATTAAATATCCAATAAAATAAATCCACGTACCAAGTCTGAAAATGAGATGTTACAAATTATTAATAAATCATTAACTCTATCCAACATTACCATTATTCATAATTTATTACATTCACTATTATTATCTAATATTTATTGTTATTATTATTAATATAATACTAATATATTCAAGTTACATCCTGTATAATAGTGGTTACTTTTTTAACAATTTTTAGAATATTATTGTCATGTGTTGCTTCTCTGCCTCACCGTAAAAGATAAACACTATTGCTATTTTTAAAATAAAAGAGAAACAATACTTATAATAATTACAATTTAAAATCCAATATAAACGAATTTCATAAAATCTGAAAATGCTTATCTATATATTTATTTAGAAACTAATATGTAACATCCCAATGTTGGATAAGGTACGTGGAATCATTTGATTGGGTTATTTAAGTATTAATATTGAGTTGGACTAATTATTGACTTACACGCGGAACCGTCACGTGATGAGACTATGAGTTAACTGGGTTATGTGATTAAGTTTTATAAAAGATTACAATCTTGTTAATTATAGATTAATTTGAAGCCTGGTGATATAAACTTGTAATTATTGATAACAGGATCGGATAGTGGGTATCGAACCGAGTTATAACCAAAACGTATACATTCGTGAGCTATGTGCCTACTTGCTTCAATTCTTTCATCCAAAATCTAGAAAAATGACGTGTGTGTGGGTGTGTTTCCGTATTTCAGCATCAACAACAATCATAATTGAGGAGTGCATTTAATTTTCTGCTACATATCATCAACTTCGTCTACCAAAAGGTTCAAGGTAAGTTTGAGCTCCAAATCTTGAATTATGACTTGTTAATGCTTTTTAAATGATTGAATTGAGTTTATGTATGTTAATGAGTAAATTCGGGATAATATTATTGGGATATATTGACATAAGATTCGATTTAGGGGTGATACCACTGGTTGGACTAAAAGCAGAGAAACCTGCTACTGCTGTTCGACCGTGAGCGCGGCTGCGATGTTTTTTAGGAGAGCTCGGATAGCGATGCCACGAGCGGGGCGCAATGGGTCGCAGGCGGTTAAGGGTTGAGCTCGGGCAGCGCCAAGATGAGCTTGGCCGCGAGGAGGATCTCGACTGAGATCGATTGAGTGCGACTACAACTCCCTGAGCGTGGCCACGATCCGAGTAGGGTTTAGGGTCAGCGTTTTGGGATATTTGAGTATTAGGGTTTTTGTGTGACACTTCGGAATTTTGTATAGAGTTATTGAGTTGTGGTTGTGATATTGATTTATTATATTGTGATTCCAATGTCTCGAGTTGATAGGGTAGGGTTACGGGCAGGGAACCGAGACTTGAGGACTGAGATTTCAGGATCAGGTGAGTTTGCATGTTTTTCTGAGATACTTGTACGATTATCTATTTTATACTTGGATGATCTTTTACTGAGCTTTGATACAGAGATTATTATGAGTTTTAATACAAGTTTTATACTGATATATTATCATGCTTGTATAAATGAGTTTAATTGAGAACTGTGTTTTATTATATGAGACTTGACACACATGAATTATCGAGATGTTAATTCATACGGTTGGGCAGGGGTCGGGTCGCTCTCGATTCCGATTTGAGTTCATGACGACTGCTTTGTGCGGTATAGGGATTTTGGTACATAGATTATTCCACACGGGATGAGTACCAATTCTGAGCTATCTTGTGGGATCTCATATATGTTGTTCAGTAGAGAACGTTGAACGTTTTATATTCGAGTTTACTATCTTTTACTGAGCTTTAAAAAAATTGTATTATTAACCATTGCATTTTAACCAGTGTAAGCTGACCGTTGTGTTTAAATTGTGTGTATCTCAGGTGACCAGAATTCTAGTAGGCATGCTGGACCAAAGTAGACTTTAATTCTGCAGACTATGAGTTATTAGCTACCTTGCTAGATGTAGTTATACTTTGGAGATTGTATATATATATATATATATATATATATATATATATATATATATATATATATATATATACACATATATATATATATATTGAGAAATATAGTTTCTACCAATTCAATCAACACAATACAATTAATAAGATCAATCAATGTAATCAAAACTAACCGAATGATTGGATTTAAGATCTTGATGATTACAATACGTTGAAGTGTAAAATCCTTCGTACAGTGCAGCTGCTTCTCAAAAGTTAATGCGTACAAAATCTGACAGATCTCCTTTACTCTAGAAAGTCAACATGACTATTTATATACAATTACAAACTATAAGGAAATTACATATTAAGTCCCTAGACTTTAATCTTTCATCAACTAAACATATTCCAACAATCTCCCCCTTTGATGAAAGAAGCAAGGTCTTCATGTTGACAATCCAAGCTTCTGTTCAAATCTTCGAACACTTTTTCTATCTGACAGCCTCCATTCAATCTTAGAGATAAATTCAACCATGAGTTTTCTATCGTTAACTGACAGAGCACCTTTCTTTGTCTTCCTCTTCTGATCTGCTGCCAGTTTGCCTTTCAGACCAGTCAACACTTTAATCAATGTTCCGTCAGAAAACTTATTCAGTTCAACACTTCTATGATCTCTGAATCTTCTTCTTTATTGTCTCACTCTGATCTTCACATCTCTTCTATTCTGATCTTCTCTTTTCTTGTAAGCACACTCCCCCTTGGATCATGAATAGCTTTTAAATCTCTTCCTTGATCAATTGTCTTGAGATGATGTAGTAATTGCCTTCAGTTGATTTCAAACTACTCAACAGTTGTTTCTGAAATTCAGCTTTTCTCCCCCTCATGATGCTCATAAAAAATTATGAACATCATGCAAAAACTTCAGAAACATTAATTCAATGAAATTATAGTAGAAAAAATACAACAACAATTACAACTCAGAAATTATTACAAATTGATTTTCTCCCCTTAAACTGATATCTCTCCCCCTATACAAAACAAATTTATCTCACTCCCCCTCAAATTGATACATTTTCTTTACAAAACAAAGTCAAAGCTTTTCAACTTGACTTGAGGAAAATGAAACAAATTCATTAGTGAAATCCAGGTCCACATAGGATTCCTGTTTACACAATAGACAAAATCTATGTGACCTACGTTCAGCGCTGGCATGATGTTAACACTGGTAGGATTTCCAAATAGTCATCGTGAAATCATTTATCATGAAAGAATCACTCTTATTTGTTCCGGCTTAGTCACTTTGGACTAGCAGTTTATAGTCACGCAGACTGTTAGACTCGATGTGTCCTAAAAGTGTATATAATCAGCTCTAGACACAATGTGCATCAAATGAAATTGGAGACCGGAGCAACTGTCTTCCTTGTTTCAATATCAATAATATCCAAATGATATATCGATAGAAATGTGCTATATCTCCGTGATTATTGAAACAGAAATCTTTTGAGAGATAATTGAGTAGCTGGTGGGGTTAAGTGCATGCGTCACTGGGTCCATGACGTCTTTTTCAATATCAAGTCGCCTAGGGCTTGATAGATTATGTGGATTACCCAGCAGACACAGTGTAGGATAGGATTATCTTTTCTTCAAATCCTTTCTCAACTCTCAGCTCTCAGCATTTTTCAACCTAGCTCCCTCCGGCTCACTTTTCAGAATTAAATTCAGTCAGCTTTATCAATTATCAAAAGATGAGTAGAAACATCAAAAGATGACATTGTTGATTCATATTTCTAGCAATTCATCAACATAACACAATTCATATGAACAATTATCAATCAAAACACAATCTATTGAATGATTAAAGAGAAAAATATTACATTAAGTTCTTGGCTATCTTGGACAGCAATCTTCTTCTCTCTCTAGATCTGTCCGATTTCTTTTCTATTCTGTCTGATCTATTCCAAAATAGAAATACTACTTCTATTTATATACACAATATAACTATTGTGTATTTACAATAAATTCCCCTGAACTATTACAAAATATTGTTTTCAACTCTACTTATAATTGTACCCAACATATATATATATATATATATATATGTGTGTGTGTGTGTGTGTGTGTGTGTGTGTGTGTGTGTGTGTGTGTGTGTGTGTGTGTGCACGCGCGCGCACTTTAGATATTGTGTAACTTAAACAAGGTTTACCGTGACTTATTATGTAAGTTTTAAAATTTTGAGGTTTCCACGTGTTTATTTTAGGAACAGTTAGAGTTTATTATATTATATTTCCGTTGATGTGATATTTACGTGACTTATTATGTAACACCCCCTGTCTTACATAATTTTATCAAATTCTATTAAGATTTATTTTAATTAAATCATATAATTTTTTTAAATAAAAAAGTTACTATTCATACTTATTTATAAAACTAGAAAAAATAGTTTCGCTAAATATTAATATTATTCTTAAGTTTTTAAATAATTATATTCTATTATATTTTAATTTTTAGTTTATATACATTTTAATTAAATAAGTTTTGTTAAGATAATCACGTAATACGTGAGTCAATAAATTAAGTTTTATATTATTTATAGTTATCTATATATGTATTTAGAAATTTCTAATAAATTTAAATCTTATATTATATATATATTTAGTTAAAAGACATTAATTATTAAAATATTTTAAAAAGACATGTTTATATAAAAATATTAAATGTTTGACAAGAAAAAATAATTAGGAAAAACATATTTGATACCATTTTTACTTTTTGTAATAAATTATATAAACATTATGTTATACATAAATTAGAATATCAATTATATAAGTTTATATATATATATATATATATATATATATATATATATATATATATATATATATATATATATATATATATATAGAGAGAGAGAGAGAGAGAGAGAGATAGGTTCAAAAAAGTATCTCTCGAAATCAAGTGCACTCGAAGGTACCAAGCTTAAAAAACTTTTTTTAAAATTTTTTTCTCATAACCATTTATAAATTAATGTTATACGCATGATATATGAATTTCACATACATTCACACTTTCTGTGTCCTTAAAATTTATGTGAAAGCTCAATGCATGTTTATGTGAACGGTCATCCAATGTGAATGATCATTCACACCATTCACATGATTTTTTTTATCATTCACATGATTTATGATCTTGCTCCTTTTGAAAAAAAGTCTTATAATGTTGTTTTATACTTGTCTTTTCGAAAAAAATATATGTGAATCTCGGTACGATGGAATCTCATAGTTACACTGATGAACCTTATATATATATATATATATATATATATATATATATATATATATATATATATATATATATATATATATATGTGTGTGTGTGTGTGTGTGTATGTATATATAAATAACTATTATTCATATTTATTTATAATTTAAAAATAATGGTTATAAGAAATAATATATATTTATATTTTTTATAATTATATTCATATTCAAATTTATGGTTTATTTTATTTTATATTAGAGTTAAATACAAGAATGGTCCTTATGGTTTGTATAAAACTTTGGATTTGGTCCCTGATTGCAAAATTGATCATCATCATCAAGGTTCACTTTCAAAATTAGTCAATTATTCATTAACTTAAAATGAAATGTCCATTTTGCCCTTGTTTATTGTAACACCCTCAAACTAATCCACAATGGCACATAATTACCACGTCAGCAAAGATATAATATAATAATCTCTATATTATTACCAAACATACACGCGGAAACCCGATAATTTAAAACATTATTTTACACAACAACAGTCACGGGAATCTCTGAATAAACTACAACCTATCCGAAGTATATATATAAAACAGTCCTCAAAATGTAACTACCTTATTAGAAGGTAGCTAACTCCTCGATAACAGATGTAAACCTACTTTGGTGCAGCAGGCCTACTAACAGTCCGATCACCTGGAATACACACAACAACATACACAGGTCAGCTAAAGCTGGTGAGAATGCAAGGGTTAGCGTACGATTATAAAGCTCAGAAAATAATTAACTCAATAATAAAATGTTCAGCATTCTCTACTGAACAAGTATATGAGATCCCACAAGGTAGCTCAACTCGCGTGGATAGGCCCACGTACCAAATCCCTAGACCGCGCAAAGCAGTCATCAGGAACTCAAAAGGGAATTGGGAGCGACCCAACCCCTGCCCAGCCGTACGGTTTAGCATCTCAACAGCTCAAGTGTCCCAAATCTCATATTAAAACATAATTCTCAATAAAGCACAGTAATACATGCACGATAATATCTCAATAAAAACTCGTAAGAAACTCATGATATCTCGTAAAAAGCTCAGTAAAAGATCATGCAAGTATTAATAAATAATCGTAAAAGTATCTCAAGAAAAACATGCAAACTCACCTGCTCAGCTAGATAAACTAAGTCTCGGTTCCCTGCCCTTTCCCTACCCTGTCAACACGAGACCCTGAAATCACAATATCACAACTCAATATCACAATCTCAACCCAACAACTCTATACACAATTCTCAACAACTCACGAGACCCCAAAGACCCAAACACAAGATTCACAGAACCCGAAAACCCAACCCGAAACCCTAGCCGCATCGCGGCCGCACTCAGCCAATCGCGGCCGCACTGACCCTATCGCGGTCACGGCCGCGCTGACCTCAAACTCGGCCACGCTCACATCGCGGCCCGAGCTCGGACGCCAACCGCCTGCGATCACCTCAAGAACATCGCGGCCCGCGATCAAGGGATCGCGGTCGCGCTCAGGGACGAACAGAACCAGTTATGCTCTGTTTTTCACAGCCAGGGGATTTCTCCCAAAAATCATTTTCAGCTCGATTTTAATCGCAATTAACAGCTCGAATTTGTTCAGGGACACAACTAAAATTAATTCAATCACTTATTCACAACCAACAACACTAAATCCGCGAATTAAAGCTCAAATTTACCTCAATATGGTTCCAATCTCAAAAGAAGGAGTTAAGGCTGAATTTGGAGGCTTGAATCACAATCTGAAGCTTCAATTTCTGATAAGGGTTGCTGAAATTCACAAGCACACATATATATCTTAGCTCTGGCTTTGGAAATGATTTGGAGAATGAAGAAGCCACAATATATATACGTTTTGGGTTTAGCTCGGTCCGATACCCAAAAATCTGATCCCGATACCCAAAATACAAATTTATATCTCCGGGTCCCAAATTAAATAATTAATCCAATGAAATAATTCCACGTACCTATCTCAAAATCGGGATGTTACAAGTCCTCCCTCCTTATAAAGATTCTGTCCTCAGAATCTAGCTCGAAGCAAAGAGGTGAGGATAACGACTGCGCATTTCTGACTCTGGTTCCCATGTGGCGCTGGTACCCTTATGATGCTTCCACTGCACCAACACTAATGCCACCTCTTTATTACGCAGCCTCTTCACTTTCCGATCTGTCACTGCCTCAGGCTGCTCGGCATACTGCAGTCTATTATCAACCTCAATCTCTGACAATGGCACTCGTTGATCATCACGAGCTAAACACTTACGAAGATGACTAACATGAAAAGCGCTATGCACTCCCGATAACTCTTAAGGCAAATCCAGACGATAAGCCTGATCCCCAATCCTCTCAACAACCTCAAACGGCCCGATATAGCGCGGACCCAACTTACCTCGTCTCCAAAACTGGATAATCCCCTTCCAGGGCGAGACTTTCAACATCACGGAGTCTCCGACCTGAAACTCTAACTCAGACATCCGGCGATCCGCATAACTCTTCTGGCGACTCTGAGCTGTCCTGATCCGCTGCTGAATCATAGCGACCTTGTCGCTAGTCTCCTGAAGAACCTCTGGCCCGCTGATAGGACGCTCCCCAACCTCTCCCCAACATACCGGAGTCAAACACTTACGCCCATAGAGAGCCTCAAATGGAGGCATGCCGATAGATGCGTGATAGCTGTTATTATATGCAAACTCAACAAGCGGCAAATGTAAATCCCAGCTACCCCCGAAATCAATAACACAGACTCGCAGCATGTCCTCCAAAGTCTGATTAGTCCGCTCTGTCTGACCCCCTGTCTGCGGATGATAAGCTGTACTTAGCTGAACTCGGGTGCCCAACTCTCTCTGAAAGCTCTGCCAGAATCGCGACACAAATCGGCTATCTCGGTCAGATGTAATAGACCTCAGAATTCCATGCCTCGCGACAATCTCACTGATGTAGAGGCGCGCCAACTGATCCATCGTAATAGTCCCTCGAACAGCCAAGAAGTGGGCGCTCTTCGTAAGCCGATCGACAATGACCCAGATCATATCATTCCCACGAACTGTCCGCGGGAGTCTCACTATGAAATCCATGGTGATATCATACCATTTCCACTCTGGAATCTCTAACGGCTAAAGTCTACCATGCGGCTTCTGGTACTCACTCTTAACTCTCAAACACGTCATACACGCCTCTACATACTTTCCCACATCCCTCTTCATCCCCGGCCACCAATACTGAACTCGCAGGTCTCTATACATCTTCGTGCTGCCCGGATGAATCGATAATCTAGACTTATGGGAATCGTCTAGAATCAGCTGTCTCAAACCGCCTACTCTGGGGACCCACACTCGACCTCGAAGAGTCATCAAACCTCTGTCATCTCGGCTCAACAACTCTAGCTGCCCGGCTAATCTCTCTCTCTGCACATTCTCGCCCCTCAGCCCCTCCTCCTGAGCTAACCGCAGACCGTCAATCAAGGTCGACGTGACCTCTTATCGAGAAGCTCTGGATATTACCGTCTGCTCATAAGATCTCCTGCTCAACGCGTCTGCCACCACGTTAGCTTTCCCCGGGTGGTACTGGATGTCACAATCATAATCCTTTAGGAGCTCCATACTACGCCTCTGCCTCATGTTCAGTTCCTTCTGACTGAACAGATACTGCAAACTCTTATGATCGGTAAACACGGTAAATCTCGTCCCATATAAATAATGCCGCCATATCTTCAAGGCAAAGACTATGGCGTCCAACTCTAGATCATGCACTAGCCGACTCAACTCATAGCTCCGAAGCTGTCTCGAGGCATAAGCAATCACCTTATCTCTCTGCATCAGTACACACCCCAACCCGGTGAAGGAAGCATCGCAATACACAGCAAAATCCTCTGAACCCTCTGGCAGTGCTAGAATCGGAGCCCTACATAATCGATTTTTCAACTCTAGGAAAGCACTCTCCTGCTCCTCGGCCCACACAAATGGCACTAACTGTCTGGTCAACATCGTCAAGGGCACTGCGATTCGCGAGAAATTCTCTATAAACCGCCGATAATATCCGGCCAAACCCAAGAAACTGCGAACCTCGGACACAGATGTGGGCTGACCCCAACTCATAATCGCCTCGACTTTCGTTGGATCCACCTTAACGCCCTCGCTCGTCACCACGTGCCCTAAGAACTGCACCTCTCGAAGCCAAAACTCGCATTTCGAAAACTTGGCATAAAGCCTCTCTCTCTGCAAAGTACTCAGGACCTCCCTCAGATGCTGGCTATGCTCCTCGCTACTCCTCGAGTAGATCAAGATATCATCAATAAACACAATTACAAAAGGATCGAGCATCGGCCTGCATACCCTATTCATCAGGTCCATAAACGCTGCTGGGGCATTAGTCAGCCCGAACGGCATGACTAAAAACTCATAATGACCATATCTGCTCCTAAATGCAGTCTTAGGTACATCCTCATCTCTAACTAGCAGCTGATGATACCCGGAACGCAGATCGATCTTCGAAAAGAAACTCGCCCCCTGCAGCTGATCAAAAAGTTCATCAATCCTCGGCAAGGGATAACGGTTCCTCACCGTTACCCTATTAAGCTCTCTATAATCTATACACATACGCATCGTCTCGTCCTTCTTCTTCACGAATAACACTGGGGCTCCCCACGGAGAAGAACTGGGGCAAATAAAACCTCGATCTAGCAAATCCTGCAGCTGCGTCATCATTTCGCGCATCTCGGTAGGAGCTAACCGATATGGCGTACGCGCAATAGGAACGGCCCCGGGAACTAGGTCGATCCTAAACTCAACCTGCCGGTCCGGCGGCAGACCCTGCAACTCGTCTGGAAACACATCAGGAAAATCTCTCACCACCGGCACGTCACTGACCTCCCTCTTCTCTTTCTTCGAATCTACCACATAAGCTAAATAGGTGGCACACCCCTTCGCCACATATCTCTGCGCCTGCGCCATCGACACTATACTCAGCTCTCCTATGCGCCTCTCACCATACACCATCGCTGACTCTGACTCGGAAACAGGGATACGAATCATCTTCTTAGAACAGAAGATATCTGCCTGACGCGCTGTCAGCCAATCCATGCCAACAATGGCATCAAAACTGCTAATCTCCATAGGCATCAAGTCTATGGAAAATCGATGGTCATCTATCTCTAATACACAATCTCTATAAATACGGCTCACTAATACAGTACTACCATCCACACGTTCAACAATAACAGGCACAGATAACTCAGATTAAGGCATAGCAAAATAATCACAGAAGGAGGTAGATACATATGAACGATCAGATCCCGAATCAAATAAAATAAAGGCACGCAGTCCGTTAAGGATAAACGTACCAGACACAACATCAGGCGACTCGCGCGCCTCCTCAGCAGTGCCCTGGAAGACCCTGCCACGAGCCCTCGGTGCTCCTCCTCCCCGAGGCGCTGAAGATGACCCTGACGGCCCAGCTCCGCTCGAACTCGACCCCGGAAACCCCGCACTCGGGTTCGGACAATCCCGAGACATGTGACCCGGCTTCCCGCATCGGAAGCAAAGAGACTCCTGGGAAGTACATGCAACAGCAGTATGACCAAACTGGCCACATCTAAAACAACGGAGATGCTCCCGGGCACACGGCCCTGCATGACGATGATGGCACCGCTGACAATCTCTCTCCGCCGATGCCGAACTCTCAACTCGGCTCCCCGAATCCCGAGATCCCCTCCCAACACTCCCCTGACTCTGACTTTGCCTCTGGCCCTGACCCTGACTCTGCTGTCGCTGCCCCTGCTACCTCTGACCACCTCGACCCTGTCCCTGACTCTGACCGGCTCCCAACTGTCTATCATCCCGGCCCTGATCTCGCTGGGCTCCCGAACTCTGTCCCTGCTGCTCGGAATACCCGCCCTGACGGCTCTCTCTATAAAACGTCGAAGATCCGGAACTCTGGCCCTGACCCGATGGCTCGATACGCTGTCTCTTGGGAGCCGACTGCTCCCGCTGTCTCTCCACCTCCCGCTCTCGGCGGCGGGCATACTCCATCACTGAAGCAAATGTGGGGTCACGCAGCATCCCCACGAACTCTCGAATGTCCGGCCTCAAACCCTCAATAAACATCGTGACCTTCCGGTCCTCTGTAGCTACCTGATGCGGCGCAAACTGGGCTCTATCATTAAATACATCAATATACTCCTGAACAGACCTGGATCCCTGCTGAAGATGGATAAACTCTCGCTCCAACTTTCTCCTCGTGTCCAACGGACAGTACTGCAGCTCGAACTCTGTACGAAACTCCTCCCAAGACATCAGATAGGCCTCATCAACTCCACGAGCACTGACAACTGAACTCCACCATCTCAAAGCTCCCCCCTTCAGAAGGTAGGAGGCATAACTTACTCGGTCTGCTCGATCAACATGAGCTATACGAAATGCAGCCTCAACCTCTCTCAACCAATCAAGTGCCTTCGAGGCACCGACTCCACCGAAAAACTCAGAAGGGTGACCCGTCATGAAGTCCTTAAAGGATCCACGCGATGGCTGGCTGGAAGAAGCACCAGCCCCCGAACTCTACTCTCCCTCGGGTGGAGGCACCGCGCCTCGACCCCTACCCGCACCATGGACCAGAAAACGCTCGTCTAATATCTGACCTATTACAGAATACAAGTCAGATCTACGCACAGGCTCATCATCTCTATGGTCATCCCCCTGAGGCCCGCTGCCCTGACGGTCCATAATAACCTGCACAATAAGATAATAACACAAATTAACTCTACAAGACTCTACACACTACTCGTTCATCACCTATCACTCTACTTCGGATTATAACCCAAGGATCTAAACTCTAGGGTTTAAGCTTAAGCATCCACTAGATACTTAATCTCTTAAACCTAGGCTCTGATACCAAGCTTGTAACACCCTCAAACTAATCCACAATGCCACATAATTACCACGTCAGCAAAGATATAATATAATAATCTCTACACTATTCCCAAACATACACGCGGAAACCCGATTATTTAAAACATTATTTTACACAACAACAGTCACGGGAATCTCTAAATAAACTACAACCTATCCGAAGTATATATATAAAACAGTCCTCAAAATGTAACTACCTTATTAGAAGGTAGCTAACTCCTCGATAACAGATAATGTAAACCTACTTTGGTGCAGCAGGCCTACTAACAGTCCGATCACCTGGAATACACACAACAACATACACAGGTCAGCTAAAGCTGGTGAGAATGCAAGGGTTAGCGTACGATTATAAAGCTCAGAAAATAATTAACTCAATAATAAAATGTTCAGCATTCTCTACTGAACAAGTATATGAGATCCCACAAGGTAGCTCAACTCGCGTGGATAGGCCCACGTACCAAATCCCTAGACCGCACAAAGCAGTCATCAGGAACTCAAAAGGGAATTGGGAGCGACCCAACCCCTGCCCAGCCGTACGGTTTAGCATCTCAACAGCTCAAGTGTCCCAAATCTCATATTAAAACATAATTCTCAATAAAGCACAGTAATACATGCACGATAATATCTCAATAAAAACTCGTAAGAAACTCATGATATCTCGTAAAAAGCTCAGTAAAAGATCATGCAAGTATTAATAAATAATCGTACAAGTATCTCAAGAAAAACATGCAAACTCACCTGCTCAGCTAGATAAACTAAGTCTCGGTTCCCTGCCCTTTCCCTACCCTGTCAACACGAGACCCTGAAATCACAATATCACAACTCAATATCACAATCTCAACCCAACAACTCTATACACAATTCTCAACAACTCACGAGACCCCAAAGACCCAAACACAAGATTCACAGAACCCGAAAACCCAACCCGAAACCCTAGCCGCATCGCGGCCGCACTCAGCCAATCGCGGCCGCACTGACCCTATCGCAGTCACGGCCGCGCTGACCTCAAACTCGGCCACGCTCACATCGCGGCCCGAGCTCGGACGCCAACCGCCTGCGATCACCTCAAGAACATCGCGGCCCGCGATCAAGGGATCGCGGTCGCGCTCAGGGACGAACAGAACCAGTTATGCTCTGTTTTTCACAGCCAGGGGATTTCTCCCCAAAATCATTTTCAGCTCGATTTTAATCGCAATTAACAGCTCGAATTTGTTCAGGGACACAACTAAACTTAATTCAATCACTTATTCACAACCAACAACACTAAATCCGCGAATTAAAGCTCAAATTTACCTCAATATGGTTCCAATCTCAAAAGAAGGAGTTAAGGCTGAATTTGGAGGCTTGAATCACAATCTGAAGCTTCAATTTCTGATAAGGGTTGCTGAAATTCACAAGCACACACATATATATCTTAGCTCTGGCTTTGGAAATGATTTGGAGAATGAAGAAGCCACAATATATATACGTTTTGGGTTTAGCTCGGTCCGATACCCAAAAATCTGATCCCGATACCCAAAATACAAATTTATATCTCCGGGTCCCAAATTAAATAATAATCCAATGAAATAATTCCACGTACCTATCTCAAAATCGGGATGTTACATTTATATTTACACTTTTGACTCTTTTAATTAGAAATCATTACCAACTCTTTATTTTAATAAAACAAATAGATATAAAAAATGATAAAAATATTAATGTTATTAATTAATTGAAAACAAATACAACAAAAAAAGTTATTTTTTCAATTTTCTTATTATTTTTAGTTTTAGTTTTTTGTGTTTTATATATATATATATATATATATATATATATATATATATATATATATATATATATATATATATATATATATATATATATATATATATATATATATATGTATGTATATAATTGTTATATATCTTTTAGTCGGTTTGTGTCATTTTGTTTAAATTATATATAGTTTAAATAAATTTTTCAAATTTTAATAAGTTTTATAACTCTAACAAGGTTTTGCAAATTTATTTTTTGTTTATATATATATATATATATATATATATATATATATATATATATATATATATATATGCTAAACTGAAAATCTAAATAATTTGTTATTCTATTCGTTCAAAAAAAATTAAAAAGTGAAATAATTCGTCATTTTTTGAATTGGAAAATTTTTTTAGATTGATTGATTGTTTTTCCGTTTGGTTAAATTAAAATCGGTGTTCGTGTTTTTTTTCAGAGGGAAAACATTTAATATTAACTCAGTTGGCGTTATTTTCAACGGTTGAATTTAAGATCGAAATGGTTCGTCGTTTTTTCCGAGCGAAAATATTTTAAACTGAACTGGTTAGCCGTTTTTTCGTTTTGTTATTTTCGATTTTTAATTTAACCAAACGTAATAAACAAAAATCTAATTTTTAGTGTTTTAGCAGAAAATTGTTTTACAATTACGATATCCAATTTAAAGAAACGGAAAATGATGAACATATTTAATTTGAAATGTTTTCGATCAAAATGGTATATATATACCATAAAAAATACAAAGTATAAAGTATAAAATTATGCTAAAACGAAATTAATATATATAATATGGTTCGTGTGAGTACCTAAAAAATGCAGAAGTACCGTGAGTACCTGTGAACACATGGGTTTCGGATGTGAACATGCTCTGAAATTTTTTTTTATTTTTTTTCATATTCATTTAGATACAAATAATATAAGGCTATTTGTAAAAAATTACATACATTCACAATTTCTAGCATCTTAAAAGTCATGTGAACGTGAAAAAATTTATGTGAATATGCTTAGTGTGAACATACGTACAAAACTGTGTAGTTCATGTGAATACACACGTTTCACATAGTTCTAGTGTGTGTTTATGTGTGATTTTTTGCAAATAGTCTTATATTATTGATTTAAACATGATCATGAATTTTTTTTTTCAAAAAAACGGTTTTAAGCGTGTTACCTCCGGTACTCTGCAAAACTGATGGTACTCATTTGAACCCTATATATATATATATATATATATATATATATATATATATATATATATATATATATATGCAAGTGAGTACCACCAATTATACAGCGCACCAGAAGGTACCACCCATAAAAGTAATTTTTTTTAAAAAAAAATTCATGAACATGTTTTAATTAACATTTCATATATCATATGTGAATTTCACGCAAATCCGAACACTTTAAGGGCATGAAAACACGCATCACATAAATGTGTGTTCACATATATTCAAAATTATATAAGTGTGTTCACATCATTTTTTAAGAGCTATGAGATGTGAATGTATGTGAAATTTACATATGATCTTCGTAATGCTAATTAAAACATGTTTATTAATAACATTAATACTTTTATTATATTTATATCTACTTGTTTTATTAAAAAAAAGTTGTTAATAATTTGTAACTAAAATACTCAAATGTATATATATAAATAAGGGCAAAATGATTATTTTAATTAAAGTTAATGGATAAGGGACCAATCTTGAAAGTAAACTTTGATGATAATGATCAATTTTGTAAAATTAAAAGTTTAAGAACCAAATCCTTTATACAAACCTCATGAATCATTTTTGTAATTAACTCATTATATTAACAATGTATGAATCATAAACCAGTTATCTATAAATACTATTAAAAGAGTAACTAATTTGACATTTGTCATCCTCTCATAATGCCAAGTGGCGATCTCTACGATTAACATGTGTTAATTAATATTTTTAGATTTAATTTTTATTTTAAATCAATTTCCTTTAAAGATAAAAATTATGTTATATATATCCATTAAATTCTCAACAAACAATATTTAAAAGATATAATAATAATAATAATAATAATAATAATAATATTATTATTATTATTATTATTATTATTATTATTATTATTATTATTATTATTATTATTAAATTTAAAAGTTATTAATGATCATATTTACCGTTTTAATAATTTATACTTACAATTAATTATAATAAGCGATATTAAATATCATTAGTTTTAAAAGTTTGATTACATCTAACTTTAATATTTGGTTTTTTTAATATTAAGTTTATATAGTTTTTAAAAAAATATTTATTAAAATTATCCGTATAATACACGTGTTAATAAACTAGTATTTAATAAAATAGATAGAAAATTGTAGATAGAAAACGATTAGTTAGAAAAACGAGGCGTGAGGGGAAGAAAGAGGAGGACATTAATTTCAAGGAAACGAACACATGAAACGAGGAAGGTTTTTTTTTTTTTTTTTTTTGAAACGCTAGTTAGTTGTTAGTATTACACCCAAAGTTAGATTAGATTCACCAATGTCAGGGATTGAACCCGTGACCTCTCCTAGATTAGATTAGGTTTTATTTTGGATTGGTACGTTCTTTGATGTTCGTGTAGAGAGGAGTATCACAAGGTGTTATTGAAAGTCGTTTTGCAGAAACGGAGTGGCGTGACGGGTACGTGCCGTTGACCTTGACCACACAAATACACAATCACTTCAATTTATTATGGTCATTTCTGATTTCTCCCCCATCTGCGATGTGACACTTTATATCATTTTGGGTTTATATATATATATATATATATATATATATATATATATATATATATATATATATATATGTGTTCAAAAAGGTAACTCTCGAAATCAAGTGCACCCAAAGGTACCAACCTTAAAAAACTTTTTTTTTTTTAATTTTTTTTTCTCATAATCATGTTTAATTTAATGTTATGCGCATGATATATGAATTTCACATACATTCACACCTTCTGAGTCCTTAAAAATTATATGAATGGCTCAATGCATATTTATGTGAATGGTCATTTCACAGAATGTGAATGGTGTGAATGACCATTCACATGATCTTTTTTTACCATTTACAAGATTTATGATGTTGCTTCTTTTGAAAAAAAGATTTATAATGTTGTGTTATACATGTCTATTAAAAAATATATATATGTGAATGATCATTCACATTAGGGTACGCTGGGTACGCTGGAATCTCGTAGATACGCTGATGAACCTGATTCTATACATATACACACACACACACACACACACACACATATATATATATACACACACATACATATACAGGGATGAGTTCCGGTAAGAATCCCCATTACCGTGAGAACGTGAGAACCTCTTTAAAATTTGTGCATTTATTGTTAAAAGTTATACATTTGAATAAATTTATGCATTTGATATAAAAATTTATGCAAATCATGATAAATTTGTTCACTTTATGTACGAATTTGTGTGTTCGGCAAAATTTATGCATTTAATGTTCAAATTTGTGCATTTAATGTAAATTTTGATAAATTAGAATTTTAAAGGTAATTTTAATGTTAGATCATGATATTTATTAATATTGAAAACCAATAATGGTTTTAAGTTATAAATTTAATTTTTAAATTTGTGTATTTAGTGTATAAATTTGTGCATTTTGGAGGGTTCTTACGTTCTCACGGTAATGAGGGATTTTTATGTGAACTCAACCCTATATATATATATATATATATATATATATATATATATATATATATATATATATATATATATATATATATATATATATATATATATATATATTGGTTCAAGTGAGTACCACCCATAATGCAGCGCACCAGAAGGTACCATCCTTAAAAATATTTTTTTGAAAACAAAATTTCATGAACATATTTTAATTAACATTACACAGATCATATGTAAATTTCACGCAAATCCGAACACTCTAAGTGCATGAAAACACGCATAACATAAATGCACGTTCACATGTCTTCAAAATTTTGTAAGTGTGTGTTCACATCATTTTTTAGGAGTTAGGAGATGTGAATGTATGTGAAATTTACATATGATCTTCATAATGTTAATTAAAACATGTTTATGAAAAAAAAATTTAAAAAAGTTTTTTTAAAGGTGGTACCTTCTGGTGCGCTGCATAATGAGTGGTACTCTCTCGAACCATATTATATATATACATTCATATGTATATACATACATACATACATACATACATACATACATACATACATACATATATATATGTTGGCGAAGTCTAAAAAGACATTTCATTATACCAAATATACACCTCTATTAATTGTTTATTTCTCTTTTTGTCTAACTTTTTCTAACATGAACATTTATGAATGTGCACACCTACTTTTAAGGATTCTTAAACTCCTAGGAGTGTCCTTTTAGTATCATCCTATTTTTTTGGATGATGTGCTAATAGGTTGGTGATATGTGCAATCATGAAACATGTGAAGGATGACTCTATTGACACAATGATGATGAAGGGATTGAGCTTTGATTTTTGTTTCACCTTCTGCATGGAAGAGAGAAAAAAAAAATTAAAATTACATAAGATTACGGGTAAATTACGAAATTCTTCATTGTGGTTTACTAGAAATTATGGATTAGATCCTTTAACTTTAAAATTACACTGTTAATCCTTGTGGTTGAAGTTTTGTTACTGATTTCGTTATTTGGTCATTTAAAATGACTATATTACCCTTAGTTGTTTCATAATTATTACTCCTGTTCAAATTTAAATGTCCACCGGACAAAAACATACATTTTAAGAAAAGTGAGTAATTATTGTTCTTCTTTATACTTAAATGACAAATTTACCCTTATTTATTTATTTAACCAGATTTTGAAAACGATAACTATATTATAAATATAAGGTTATTATTTAATTTAATAAATTATTATAACTTAATTTTGGAAGTAGACATTTATTTGTGACAATTTAAAATAAAAATATGAACATTTAAACTGGGACGGAGGAAGTATTAACATTGTTACTATTATCATAATTTCTTTTATTATTAATAAACTAATTTAAAAGAAGTTTAAAAACAATATTAAAATTAATTTGATGCAAAATAGATAAAAATGAATGATAAAATATTTATAAAAATATATAAATTATCTTTATTATTAACTAATTAAATAACGTTTTAATTAAATTTTTTGAATTTTTTAAGTAAAATGTAATCGTGTTTTAAATCATAAAATAAATTAAATCTATTAAGTACTCTTTTAAATTAAATGATTTTCAGTGAAATATTGAAACATCTATAATAACATATAAATTATTATTCTTATCATTTTGGTAATTAAAAGTTAAAAATAAAATAGTTTATTAACTTTATGTTTTCTTTATGAACTTTTAAAAAACATTAAACGTTTTTATGAAGAATAAAAAAAATATTTAAACTTTTCAACAACTTTTGCTTTTATATTAGAACTTTTTTTAAGAACATTAAAAACTTTTACTTGAAAATGTAAGAAATGATTAAATATTTTACTTATAATTTTTTTAAAACCGCTTAAAGTTTAAAATTTTCAACACAATTAAAGTTTTTAAAATATTTGAAGTTATTAAAAAAATGTTTTAAAACGTTTAAACTATAAAAAAAAAATTAACGTATACTGAAAGTATTAACAAGTTGTTTCGTAAAAAATTTAGAAACATAAAATAAATTAATACTTTTCTACATTGATTACATTTATATTCTGATTTTAATAAATTTACTATTTTTTAAAACTTTAAAAAATATAAACTTAAAACATTACTTTTTTGTTTAATAATAATAATAATTGATTTTCCTTTATTAATATTTTATTATTTACTTTTATATTTTTATATTAAAGTAATTTTACTAATATTTTTATTTTTTTGACTTATTTATTATCTAATAATAATGAAAATATTAATAATAACAACTTTAATTATAATTTTTAAACACTAAGGGTAAAATGGTCATTTTTAATGGCCAAATGACGAAATTCGTAACAAAACTTCAACCACAAGGACTGTCAGTGTAAGTTTTAAAGTTAAATAACCTAATCTATAATTTATAGTAAATCACCTAGACTAAATTTGCAATTTACCCAAAAAATAATGAAAAATCAATAATAAAAAATTGGTATCCATTTTCTTCCTAAATAAATTTAATGAAAAAAAAAAATTAAACTTACATACAAATTTTCACACGTCTAAATGTGGAATAATTTTTTAAACCCATTTTTTAGATAATTAATTTAGGGAAAATTATGCAAAAAACCATCAAAGTACAAAATTTTTTCGATTAAGTCCCCATTTCATTTTTAATTTCTGATAAGTCCCCAAACTGCTTAAACCTTTTAAATTGGTCCGTTAACCTGTTATAACAGGTTAACATGCTTAAACCTATTTTGCAAAAACCATCAAAGTATAAAAAAATTTTCGATTAAGTCCCCATTTCATTTTTTTTTCCCTTATAAGTCCCCAAACTAATTAAATCTTTCAACTTTTCGATAAAATAAAATAAATTTTTTTAAACTTCTAAAAACGACGATGTTTATTACGATGACAGAGAATGTCATGTTTGTCTAGACCAAAATAAATTGGTTTGAAAACAATATTTTTTCAAAACGACGATGGTTGTCTGAAAATAATAAATTTTGTTAAAAGTCCGTTATTCCGGATAATATAAGTTGGTTTGATATAATAACATAAATGATGATTATTTCGATCATATGTTTGTCTAGACCACAATTTTTAAATATATTTAACTAGTTCATCCCGACTAAACTTTAAACAATAAAAATGATCGTTTTGATTTATCATTTTGTTTTATTTTTTGTGCATCCACATATGTGTTATGTGAATGTCAATTGAACAATAACTTAAATTTATAAAACAACAAATAACATGAGTTTCATCAAGATAAGAGATTTATGTGGCAAAAAAATTAGTTGAGGGATTCATAAGACAAAATAATTTAGTTAATGGATTTATAAGACAAAATTATTTAGTTGGGGGACTTAATCGAAAAAAATTATAGATTTATAAAATCCAGGTCAGCAATTGCAACTCGCTTAACAGGTTACCGGTAACTTTTCTTGAAAAAAACACCAAATTCATGATTTTTATTTAGTTAAGGGACTTATCAGACAAAAAAATTGATTGAGGGACTTAATCGAAAAAAACTTATAGTTTAGTGTTTTTTGTGAAATTTTCCCATTAATTTATGTTGAAATATTTTTGTAGCTTTTTAATCTTATTTTTCATAATAAATACTAGCTTTCTTTAAATAAATACAAATTTTATTGTAAAGGAAAACACACAAGTAGTTTTCCAATTAATGTATGATAATCTATAGAGTTCTTGAAATAAAAATACAACGTATATTTATTTTTATATTAATTTATGTAATTAGTTTTTTTTACCATTCATTTAATGTGTGATAGTTTCTCTTAAAGGTGTTCATAAAAATCTGAATCCGAACATCTGAAATAGAAATCCAAAAATTAGATCTGAAACTATCTGAAATTTTGGATAGCCAAAAATCGGATATCCGTAATTTCGGATTCGGATTCGGATAGTAAAATTTCAATTTTTTGGATATTCGGATATCCGAAAATCCAAAAAATATATTTTTAAGAAAAAATATATATCTTTAGTATTGATCTAGAGTAGCAAATTGTTCCGTTTTGATTTGAATCGAGGTAATAAAACCTTTCTAAACTTTATGTTATTGTTGCTTAATGGTTGTGATGTAATTATATTAGCAAAATCAGAAAAGAAATAAGACCTAATAACGTAAAAATATGGCAAACTTCAATTAAAGTAGAGCAAACATCAAGGTAAAACAATTATCTAGTAATTATATCTTCAAAACTTTTATACATAATAACAATTATCTACATGAGGTGTTTTAAATTATCTGAATCGAGTTTGATTAAAGAAACACAAGGAAATGTTTGTGCCTGTTTGGATTGATCAACATCTTAACTACGGAGAGCGCACTACCAACAGGGCTGAAAACCAGCATGCGAAACTAAAGAAATACTTGAACTCAACAAATTCTCCTTTGGATACATTTATCAGTTGTATTGATGAGATTGTATAGGTCTCAAGATACAACGATAAAACAAAGCATTTGAAGGAGTGACATTGTCCGTAAACATGAGCACAACATACCGTGTTTCAGACTATTACGAGGTTTTGTATCACTAGAAGCTCTAGATATGTTATTTGGAGAACGACAACGTTTGAGAGGACTTCACGACTCTTCGGGTTGCTATTGCAAACTTCGCTATAGTTGTGGGTTACCGTGCACATGCATGATTTTAGGTTACTTGAATTCAGGTTAGTATACTCAACTATACATGAATATTATATTGAAAAACATTTTTAAATTATTAAGAACCACTTGTATGTTAAAGTAGACAAATGTACACCATTGGAGTCAATAAATGTATTCTGCAGGAAGATTGATTTCACCCCGACAATGTCTGTGAATGATCACGACATTTGTTGTGATGATGATTTAAAGAGATTTAAGAAAACCTTTAATGAACGGCCAAAGGCGGAGATAAAAAGTCTCCTACAAATGTTGCGGGATATAATACACCCAGATTAAACGTGCATTAAAGAACCTGCAATTCAAATTAATGCACGTGGAGGACCGAGCTTGAAGAAACAACAACAAAAAAAACTTCCCGAAGACATAGCTATTCCATAACATCAGATATTACGGGGTTGCAAGCTAATAGATCCAGTTGCTCAGACCTAAATTTGGAACTGATTGTATGGGTCCATTTCCATATGGTAATGGGCTGTTAACAATGCCCAAGACCCATATGGCTTTCTATATGGTAGCTTAGGCTTTGGCTAAGGTTCGCGATCCTCATTTGCCAAAAGAGACAAGCAGGGGATACATAAAAGGTGCTGCTCCAGAGATCCTGTCGGGGCAGAGGTACGGTTCGGCTAGGTGTGCACAAGCGACGATTCCTATTGGTTCGTCAGAGGACAAGGAAATGGGTCATGCATCTAAACCTTGTCCACCAATAGAATGCTCCCCTGAGGAAGCCCCTCTCGCAGTAACAGATATGTATAAATAGAGACCTCCTCGCCTAGTGAAAGAGGTAATGCTCATTCTAACCCATACATCATCTATTGACAACCCTTATTCCATGACCGTTGACTTGAGTGTCGGAGTGTCAGTGCAGGGCACCCCCTTTTATTGTCACTAACCGAGGCTTTCCTTTTTCTTTCTTGGTGTTTGGCACTGAATTGCACCTAGGAACGCATGAGAGTTCAACCCTCGTCTCGACTCATTTTGTATTACTTGTCATACGCACAAACAATTGGCGCCATCTGGGGGGACACGACTGGTCGTGACAGTGTTATTCTCATTTCCAGAAGTCTAGAATGGAGAATCAAGATATGGCATAATCAGGTTCCTTGGGTCTCCCAGGCGTTGAACAGACTCCCCTCCAAGCGGGTCTCCAGACGCCCTCGGTGATCATGGAACCCCCCACTGACGTGACAACATCACCCACCCCTATGGCCTCAAATCCGTTAGCCCTTGTAATTGATCGTCAGTTCGTTGCAATGCATTTCGAGCAGCTGCATGCTCTCATGAAGGAACATCTTCATCCTCTCCATCCACAACCACTTGAGAGGAATAACGACGTAATGATTGAATACGAAGATGAGGATTCCGACGAATTATACGATCACATAGATACCCAGGAGGTGGAGGTGAATGAACGGATGACACGAGGACTGGTAGAGAGTCAAGGCACGAAAGCCAAGGTCTTTGTAGAAGAGGAGGTAGGACGGACATCACAGGGCTCACTCAGGCGGAAACCACATGGTACAGAGGTTCGACCCGCTACGCCGTCCACCCTTACGTCTCGTAGGAGCAACACCTTGCAGGCTAGGAGTTTGGACACCATGAAGGTAGGAGTAAGGAAAGAAGGGATAGAGGCGACACCACAGGTCAAGTTTACGGACCAAGGTGGTCGGAATACAAACGAAAGGTTCACTCCTGTCAGGAGTAAATATACACAGGGCCATGCCCATAAGGAGTTCCAGAGGAAAACCAGCCCCGTTAATCTAGAGCCTCACTTCCAGGAGGCAGACACGGAAGACTCATCCCCATTTGCATAATAGATTGAAGATTACCCTCTCCCAGGAGAGTTGGAACTCCCTTCGAACGTGGGCGTATATGATGGGACTGGATACCTATATGTTCATTGGCGTCTGTTTGCGGGAGTAATGAAAATATCCAAGTGGGTCCCTCCTGTTGCATGTCATATGTTTTCGATAACGCTAAAGGGCACCGCCAGTCTATGGCTCAAGTCGTTACCGCCTGGTAATATTAACAGCCTATACGAGTCGCGAGCAAGGTTTCGCTCCAATTTTATGCAACAGCAGCGGTACACCAAAACCATGTGGAGCTACACATTATTAAGCAGACAGAAGCAGAAGGCCTATGCACCTTCGTGGAGAGGTATAACCTGGAAAGTCAGCAGATAAAGGGCTTGGGGGATGATGCAAAGGTGTCTGGGCTCATTCACGAGCTTATACACAGACAGCTTGTCGAATTCCTATTGCAAGACCTCGCGTCCTCCTATCAGGATTGCTTTTTGAGAACCTACGCTTACATTCGTTTAATAGAGTTGTCCACATTAAACCAGCCGCCTCGAAAAACGTACTAGGAAAGGAGCAACAAACCCTTCTCGACTAGAGAACACGACGCCTCATTCAGAGGTCGTTGGGATAGGGATGACAAGTATAACCCGTATGGGCATAGGGAAGACCGACACATGAGGATTGACACGCTCCTTTCTCTAACTAAGACCCCCACGGAAATCCTGATGACAGAGACTTTAGCTTCGTCCTTTAAACCTTCACGTCATACGCAAGGTGATCCCAAGAAGAAGAACCATGCTAAATATTGTGATTTCCACGAGGACAATGGGCATCATACGAATGATTGCATCGAGTTACGCAAGCGCATAGAAGGGGATGTAAAAGCTGGCAAATTCTCGCACCTTGTCAGGGACATAAGGGAATGTCTCAATCCATGGAACAAGACCAGAAGAAAAGATATGCATGGCAGAAGGAAATAGCGTCTGAGGGTACAATGTTAAGTGAACCAATCACAAAGATTCGAATGGTGCGTGGGCTTAAAGAAGAAAACCCACCTAAGCGGATCAAGTAGACGATACTAGGAGATGCAATGATCAGCTTCCCACCTAGGGGAATGGCTCGTTGTGGCCCCATGGTGATCAAAGCCATCATCGAAGATGTTCGAGTATAGAGAGTATACCTGGATGGAGGAAGTGCCTGTGACATCCTCTACAAAGAACTATTTTCGGCGAATGCCTGAAGCCACACGCAGAAAGCTCCAACATGCCTCCACGCCCTTAGTTAGGTTATCGAGAGAAATATCTTGGCCATTGGGACAGCTCGAGTTGCATGTGTCCTTACGACAAGACCAGGTGGAAAGAAAAGAATGGGTTACGTTCTTGATGGTACACTCCACATCGTCTTACAACGCAATACTAGGGCGTCCATCACTTGGGAAGTTGCAAGCGATCGTGTCTACAGGACATGGGATGGTGAAATCCCCCACGCTTCAGGGGATAGCCACTATACTGACTGAGAGACTCGAGCAGTTGGGGCAATGCTCACAGGTTTCAGAAGGCCGAAGTGGTTGATCAGAAAGCTCAAAGTGGCATGTCTACCACCCTCGGTGTGATTGTCGATCTGATTCTCCCGACCAACAGGTGTTGATAGGGGCCAACCTCTCTAGTGTGATGAAAAAAGAGATGGAGAAATTCTTGAAGGATAATAAAGACATCTTCACATGGTTTCCAGGTGATATGACGGGGGTCCCATGAAGGTTACAGCTCGAGGAAAGGAAAGTGATTAAAATATATCATGCGTTGAATGTGTTGACCTAGGCAACTCCAATCTGTCAGAAGAAAAGGCCCCTGGCCCTGGGAAGGGACAAGGCGGTTTGTGAAGAGGTTGCCAAGCTTGTGCAAGCTGGAATTATAAGGGAAGTGAAGTATCACACTTGGGTGGCCAACCCAGTGATGGTTCGCAAGGCTGATGGCACTTGGATAATGTGCATCGACTTCAAAGACCTTAATAACGCATGCCCGAAAGATTGTTATCCCCTGCTGGATATAGATTTGAAGGTAGAATCCTTTATTGTATTTCTTTTTAAATGTTTTTTGGATGCATACAAGAGGTATCATCAGATACAAAAGGAAGAGGGTGACGAAGATAAACCCGCATTCCATACGAGCCAAGGGATTTTCTGTTACACTAAAATGCCTTTCGGGCTGAAAAATGCAGGGGCAACTTATCAGCGTCTGGTCGATCAGGTTTTCAGGTGCCAAATTTGGAGAAACTTGGAAGTTTATGTGGATGACATGGTCATCAAGAGAAAAACCGAGTAGTCCCTCCTCGTGGACATGGAGGAAACGTTCCAGATATTGCGAAAGGTGAACATGAAGTTGAATCCCAAAAAATGTACCTTTGGGGTAGAAGAGGGCAATTTCTTGGGACATCTCATCACCAGGGATGCTATTAAGGCCAACCCATGAAAACCTTAGCTATAGCAAATTTGAATCCTCCGTTAATGGTTAAGGAGGTGTAAAGCCTTAATGGGAAGCTGGGGGCCTTGAGTCATTTTCTGTTGAAAGCGGCAGAGAGGTCGTTACCATTTTTCAAAACGCTCAAAGGTACCTTGGAGAAAAGGAGTTTCAGGTGGACGGAAGAGGCAGGCACTGCCTTTAAAGAGATCAAAAAAGTTATAGCGGAACTTCCCTTGATCACCACCCCGATACCAGGTGAAACATTAATCATGTATTTGGCGTCTGGGGAAACCATTAGTGCAGTTTTACTCGCCGAAAGGCATAAGAAGCAGGCCCCGATTTACCTTGTTAGCAGAACGTTGCAAGGGCCAGAGCTAAATTACCACCACTCGAGAAGTTATCTTTAGCTTTGGTTAATGTCGCTCGTAAACTAAGGCAGTACTTTCAGGCGCACCCGGTGGTGGTATTAACAGATCAGCCAATTAGGCAAATTCTCCTAAAGCCAGAAACATCAGGGAGACTTGCAAAGTGGGAGATAGAATTGGGAGAACACAACATTGAGTTCAGACCCAGGTCCTCATACAAGGGCCAGGTATTGGCAGATTTCTTGGTAGAAATAAATGTACAGCCACACGAGGTGGTCCCAACGAAAAGCACGAGCGCATGGAACCTCTATGAGACTCGGGAGCCAACCTCATCTCAACAGATCTAGAAGGAAACGAACACACTTATGCCTTGCGGTTCGATTTCCACACATCCAACAATGAGGCGGAATACAAAGCTCTGCTAGCTGGTTTACGTATAGCCATTTCACTTGGGGTAGAAAACCTGCATGTGTACGTGGATTCCCTGTTGGTTGCTAACCAGATCAATGATTCCTTTGAGCAAGAGAAAAAGCAATGATAGACTACTTGGCTGAGGTGAGACGGTTGTTAACATGTTTCACTAGCTGCAAGATCTCTCAGATACCAAGGGGAAAGAATAAGAAGGCGGATGTGTTGAGTAAGCTAGCCACCTTGACCTTCGCTCATCTCATAAAAGAGGTCCTGGTGGAGGTGTTGAAAGAAATATCGGTGGCGGCAAAGCAAGTCATGGAAATCCAAGAAGAATGCCCTACATGGATGACGCCCATTCATGAGTACCTCCTGAATGGGACGTTGCCCGAAGATGAGAAAGAAGCTAGAAGGGTAAGAGTAAAGGTGCCTCGCTTTACCATAAAGGATAATACCATGTATCGAAGATCGTACCTGGGACCATGGTTTCGGTGTGTGTAACCAAATCAAGCCACCAACATAATCCAGGAGTCTCATGAAGGATCATGTGGAATACATTCAGGGGCAAGATTGATAGTGGCTCGGATACATAGGATAGGGTACTATTGGCCTTCAATGCAAAAAGACGTGGTTAAGGAGATCAAGAAATGCCCGTCTTATCAACTACACGTCCCAATGACGCGGCAGCCACAACATGAGATGGTACCAGTTACTTCCTTATGGCCTTTCACAAAGTGGGGAATTGACATCGTGGGACCTTTCCCAGAGGCACCTGGACGTGTTAAATTCCTTCTTGTCGCTGTGGATTATTTCATGAAGTGGATAGAAGAGAAGCCTTTGGCTACTATCTCAGGGAAGCATGTGTGTAAGTTTATCTGGGAACATATTGTGTGTTGTTTTGGAATCCCTCGGATCATGGTGAGTGATAACGGGAAACAGTTCGCTGAAGAACCTCTTAGGTCCTGGTGCAAAGAGTTGAGGGGTGGAACAACGTTTTACATCAGTGGCACATCCCCAAGCAAATGGCCAGGTGGAAGTGGCTAATCGAGAAGTGTTGAAGGGATTGAAGGCTCGCTTAGGAAATTGTCGAACAGGGTGGGTCGAAGAACTACCTAACGTGTTGTGGAGTCTTCGAACTACACCAAAGATCAGTACAGGTGAAACACCTTTCAGCCTGGTCTATGTGTCGGAAGCAATGCTACCCGCTGAAATTAGTGTCCCTTCCTTAAGGGTGGTATCCTTCACTGAGCAAGAGAATGAAGAACAAAGGTGTTTGGACCTAAACCTGCTGATGGAACGAAGAGAGTTAGCCCAGGTACATCAGGCAGCGGTAAAGGCTAGGATGAAGAGATACTATGACCGAAGGGTGAACAACAAGACTCTCTTACCAGGTGACTTGGTCCTGCTCAACAATGAAGCAAGTAGATCAGGTCCCACCGGCAAGCTCTCTGTCAGGTCGGAAAACCCTAATCGCATCAAACAGGCACTAGGAGGGGGCGCTTATGTCCCGGAGTGTCTAGATGGAACGAAGATCCAAGAACATGACACATCACAAACTTGAAAAAGTACTTTGTGTAGCCGAAAAGCATCTTTGATGCCTATCCAGTGTTTATGTTTTTTCTTACTTTCAATTAAGGCCCAGGGCCGTCGTGCAATTTAGCTTGCACGTGAAAGGGATTACGTAACAGTAGCATTTGCCTCAACAAAAGTTATGCAATGCAATTTCCTTTAATCATTTCACACATTACGATGGTAGTCAACTCATATCAATATCGCAAGTACTACAAATATTCAAGGTTGAGGAGACGCCCAAAATAGCCAAACTTTCAGGATGCTTTCATTCTAGGTGGAAAAGGTTATCCTAACGAAAACAAAGAATATTTGAAGGCATACGATTGAAATTTAAATTACCACACATTCAAGTACACCATACCAAGCTAGCATCATGCGTTGATCAGGGGTTGAGTTATCGCCCTGCACAACATAAAGGTTGAGTTATCGCCTTGCACAACATAAAGGTTGAGTTATTGCCTTGCACAATATAAAGGTCAAGTTATCACCTTACATAAGATAAAGGTTGAGTTATCACCTTGCACAAATTCAAAAGCCAAGTTAAGACCCTAATAGTGGTGAAGTCATCACCTTGTGTCATTCAAAGGCTGAACTCAAGCCTCACGCTATTTACAAGACGAATTATAATCTCATACAGTCCAAAGTTGAATAATCTTTGAAGACTGAGTGGTAAACCAAACAGCCTAAGGGTCAGACAATTACCTTACACAACACAAAGGGCTAAATTGATACCTAAAGGCATGATTAAAGGGCCATGTCACCATACAAGTACGACATAAGGCCAGCCCTCTAGTGGTTCCTATCAGTTATTCTATGGGATACAACACTTTGATCAACCAAAGCATATATGCATTCAAATAATTATTTCGTCAATACATCAAGAAGTAAACTCGTCAAAAGTAATAAAATGTTCAAGGTAGCCCATGCTACCATACGCTACACGTGGGGCAAAACAGAAACCAGGATAAAGTTAAATGTCATAAACAAAGAACTGACATCATCTTTTTATCATCCCTGAGTAGAAGCAGAAGCGGAGCCACGACCTTCATCAGGATCAGCAAGAACTAGAGCGAGCAGCTCATCGATAGATCGATTAGGATGTGCTTGAATATCCTCGATATATACTCAGGGTCATGTTTTCAGCTATAAGGGCAAGGTCATGAAGCTTTGCATGCGCATTGGAGTCAAAGTCGGGAAGTTTTTCCTCTTCCACTCCAGGTGCTAGGTGAGGTCGAACCTTAAGAACACCCGCATGGCGCCCATAGCGAACAACAGCCCTCTGAACCAAACCCAAAGGTTTCAAGAATTGTCTGCAATGAAGTAGGGTCCTGAAAATGTGAGGAATAACATCATAAATAATCTTCTTGTAAGGTCTTGACTCTACGGATCTATCTCGACACGACACCGTCCAACGAGTGCGGATCCTCGTTAGCGGCTTGACGATAAGATCACACTCACGGGAACACGGAGACTACCACGGTGTTATACGAACGACTAAGAACGTACCTACACAATGATTCTCTCCGAAAACAACTCTCTGGATACTAGTAAACTCGAGATCGCCTTTGCTTAATCACTCTCTGAAATTCTGCAAAGTCTCATAATTATTCGAGTTAATCCTTAATTATACTGACAGATTCGAGCTTGTCTTAGGACAAATTCGAATCAGGCCCAAGGCCCATTCGAATCTGTCCACTTGACAAATTCGAATTTACCCTAAGTATAAATTCGAATTTATATCAAATTCGAATTTCAACTATCAAACTTCTATTTGAACATATGTTTTAACTTATGTTTGAATATATCTTTGAACTTTATGTTTGAACTTCTTGTAATACGTTACACCAAGTTTAAACATACAAACAACAAATATCAAACACATATAATCACATATATCAAACACTAGTCAATATTCAATACTACATAACTTGACTTACACAAAATGCTAACTATACTTAGACTGCTATCGTCACACAGGGTGTACCAACAGACTCCCCCTTGACGATAGCTTCTAACTATTTACATTTTGACTAAGTACTAAGGTCTATTCAAAATACTACCATCATACAGACCTTGTTCAACACAAACCTTGACCACGTTCTGATACTTTTTGGCTTCAGATTCCATATGCGCATCACACGATATTTTGTGAACATGAAGCACTTGAAGATCATCTTTGGACAGATTAACCAAGTGCAACAGATCATACACTCTAAGAATCACCTTTTCTTCGAGATCTTCCATTACAGCTTCACCTGTCTCGCTCTCAACATACCACCAGTTGAGATTGCCCAACACATTCTGTGGCATCGGCTTCAGAGGGACTTTCTTTAAACATCTAACTGGTTTGTACTGAATTTTCATCCATGGCCTACCAGTCAGAGGATCAATTCTTGTATGGTCCATAACTCTTTTGCCAATGCGTGGATTGAGCCTTTCAAATTTCCTAGACCTCCCTTCCCTTATTATGATCTTAGCAATGATTTCTGCATTGGGATCGTCTCCAATATTGATAAGCTCCTTCCAGGCTAAGGCCTTTATTTCACACTTGGGCAAGGAGTTGAAATCCTTCCGCCTTCTCCTCAGATACTGAAGGCCATTCTTTCTTTTGATGATAAAAAGCTGCAGTTCTCGATCAAAGAACCAGCTAAGTATATTTCCAGACAGCTTCCCAGCACTAGGCACAAGCATCTTTTTTTCAACTCTATAGCCTTCTTTTCTGACCTAAACCATAACTTTCTCTGTTCTTCATCAGTAAGCTCCCTGGCGGGCTCTTCAACTTGTGATTCAACATTTATAGCAGGTTTAACAGCTTCTAAGTCAATCACATTTTGTTCCTCCGTCACATATGTATCAGTTATGGGATTTTCCTGAATAATGATTTCATTAGCTTCATCTTCCTCATCACCCAATACCACATCATCTGGTTTCCAATCAGGAATGTTTTCTGGAATAATCTCTCCTTCCTCCAGCTCATCAATCTCGTCTTCAAAATCAAAATCTAACACCTCTTCCTCAATATTCATCAGAGCGTCAATCATTTCGCTCTCCACGATCTTTGAGGAACTCGCCTCACCTCCTTCAGTTCCAGTCTGACTTGGCTCCCCCTGAAGTTCGGCATGTTGAGCAGCAGAAAAATCTACTGGCTCACTGTCTTTAGGTGCATCGGGATCATTGCCTTCGTCATCTTCCCTTCTCACCTCCTCAGCATCCCTGCAACTTGTCTCCCCCTGAGCCTTTAGGTTTTTCATTAACTGCTCAATAAGGAACCTCATCGGGCGGATCTCTGCAGCTTGGTCGGCGACGAATGTCTTCTGCTCTAGATTTTCTTTATCAATATTTGCATTGTGTGCCTGAAGTTCGCCAACGGCTTTGGTAAGCTAGAAGATTTGGACTTGTTGGAAATCAACCTTGCTTCTGAGCTCAGAAAACCGTTGATTTGTCAATGAATGTGGATGAGGTGGATGGAATGGATGTAATAGGTGATGGGGTGATCGGTGGTGGAATTGATGATTGAGCAGGTGGTGGTAGTGGTGGAATGGATGTTTGAGCTGATGTCTTAGCGGTTGGAATTTCCGGCTCAGAAGCAGAAGCAGACGAAGCTCCCTGCATGAATCGATGCCTTTTGGCCCGTTGCCTCGGCACTAAAGGGGCTATATCTTCAACCTCAAAGTCCGAGCCGTCGTCATCGGAATCTCTCGATGCTCTTCTCTTTGCAACCTCTTCATCAATAACTACTATCCGGGATCCATATGTGGCTATTCGGATAGACGGATCTTCTGTCTCTTTCTTAACTTCGATCTCTTCTAATTCTTCTGACTCAGATTCAGATGTTGTCACAGCTTGACCTTCTTCCTCAGGCATATAATCCTCTATCTGGTGAAAAATATCTTCTTCACCAGCTGGAGGTTCCAAAATATCTCCAACCAGCTCAGAAGTAATCTCTTCATTTGCATGCGACCCTTGAGCCCAAATCTCTTCCAATGTCTCCACCCGTGGATCAGTTACGGGGGCTACACTTGAAGGACCCGCAGCGTCCGTTGACGGACCTGCTTCTTCTGACTCCTGCACCCTGCTAGATGACGGCCTTGTAGCCCGAGTTTGTCTAACTGAAGGTCTCTACCTCCTTCTTTGTTGTTGCTGAGGCCTCTGCTGTTGCTGTTGTTGTTGCGGCGGCTGCGGCACTTGATCTTCCCCGACCCAGTTGGCACCTTCAGGGGCTTGAAAATCAGGGTTCACCACAGCACCAAAAAGTGTTGCCTCTACTGGTCTAGCCAATGCACCCCTATGCGCTTGACAATCTGCAAATATTCTCTTGTCGATCACAACAACACTCTGAATTTCGGGTAATTGTGGCAGATTTGGCAAGAAATGTCGGATCAACATCATCACAAACCTAGGATACATTAAAAATCTTTCTCGTGCTGGAGTTGTTATTTAGTGGACAAACTCCGCAAAGAACATTTCAGAATAACTGAACCTCTTGTTGTAGACCAACGCTATTATCGCCGATTGGATCTTTGACACGATGTAATCAAAACCGGCTTTCTTCGGAGCGAAGCACACCATGAAGACATGTGCTAAATATCTCCATTGCCCAATCAAACCGCTCTTCATGTACGACGCCTTCGCCACATCAAGAGCATACCCCATTCTTAAAAACGCATCTTGCCTAACGTCCAACGGAAAGTCTATAGGTCCAGCTTCTTGCTCTGCAGATCCCAACTGCAAGACTCTGCGCAAAACATCTGCTGAGAACACAAGTGGCTGCCCGACTATTCTGGTCCTTAACACTGTCGGAGTGACTGTGCAGGTGACCTGCAGGTGATCCCAAAATTCATGAACATAAGGCAACACTATCTGGACGTTGTGCGAAACGGCATAAGAGACCCTTGAAGCAGCCAAAAAATCCACCATCTGGCGGAATGCCTGAGCTTCAGGCAGCTCACGGTCTGGAGAAACGACCATATTGTGCTTTTGGATAAACACTCTATCCGCCATATCTGCACAATAAAGTATACAATATATTAGAATGATCAAAATAAACATAAACTTGTTTAAATTCAAATTTGTTTTATTTTGAACTTATGTAAGTTCAAAATCCAACACAAATGAATTTCTACAAGTTTAATTTAAAATGTAGTCAATTATTTCGATTTTAATGGTAAATTCGAATAACATATTCGAATTACCCTTATTTTGAGTTTAATGAGTTATTCGAGTTTAGTGACAAACTTGAATCTATGAACAAACTCGAAGCATCGGCATTTTAAAAACAAAACTCCAAGATTTAAACCATCGTAGACTTAGAAAATCACATCCATAAGTCCTAATAGGTTCTAATCAAAGATATTTGTCACTTATTTGAAGTTTCACCGGTTCAAACTTTGTTATTTTGAATTGCAAAGTTCACACCATTAAAACCTCAAAATCGGTCGATTTTGGCTCAAATTAAGTCTAAAACATCCTAAATCTTGTACAATGATGTTGATTATACCTAGATTTGGTAGTATTCTCGAACAGAAACGGACAAAAACTCGACAAATAGTCAAAAACTCGAAGTCGGCAAAGTCGAAGACACAAATTCGAAATCTCTCTGAACAAACTCGAAAGTAGGTGAATAATGAATGTTCACTGTTGACCTTTTTATACTAAACCACTTTCGAATTTGTCTTCAAATCCGAGTTTACTACGAATTTCAAATTTAGCATTCGACTCTGGCTTAATTTCGAATTTAGCTGAAAGTTATGAAAATCTTTGAAATCAATTCAACTTTTTCAACTTTTTCAACTTTTTCGTGTAACGGATCAACTATGCAAAATTATTTACCCTAAGCACAAGATTTTCACGCAAAGTTAATTTATTCAACTAAAATGCATCCGCAGTAACTTTGACATTTTTCCTAAATAAAAATAAAAATAAAAATAAAAATGAAGTAAAAATAAAAGAGAATAAAATAAAGTAAAATTAAAATTTTAAACAAAAAAATTAAACTTAGACTAATCTACATTATTTTTAAACTTTACAACCTATACTTAATATTAACAGAATATTTTTAACGAGTATAGTCAAAGAAAGGTTCAATCAGATAGCGGTGTCAAATACGCACTTTCAGTATCTTACTTTCACACTTAGGAATTTTTGATTCCTTTTTATTGTTTGTCGTGACACACATTTCTAGATGATTGTTGTTATTATTTTCCCTTTAAACATGTTACACTTCGGAATATCCGTTCAAGAAATTACCTTACGTGACTCATACATAGACATACTTTTATGATCAAGGCATACACACAATGATTATAACTTTTTGATATTGCAAACTTTCTTTAAAAGGCAAACATCGGACACAGGTCTGTATTTACATACAACAAAGTGTCTTAGTTTGTCTTAAAGTTTATTTTTAAAGCTCGCAAGACAGCGGTGACAGGTCTGTACCGACGTATAACAAAGCGACTTATCTTGCTAACTCAAGTCAAACCAGAGGCAACAGGTCTGTACTTACGTACAACAGAGTTACTTGTTTTGACTCTCAACTCAGTATCATGATTTTTCTATTCTTTTCATTTCTTTAAGATGTATCTGATGTTGCTATACATCCCCAGAAAGTTTGCATACCTCATTTAGAATCAATGTCTGTATGTCTCTAACATAAAAATTAAGACCATTTGGTCATACATCTAAGTTAGTGACACGTCTGACTTTTTCTTGAATATTTTATTAGCCTTGAGACTCCCTATATGTATTATGCCTACCAACATATCAAACTAGATAATGTATAACACTTAGAATTTTATGTGCATTATGTGTGAAAGCTTAATACTTAGAGATAGTAAAGACTGTGCTAATTTTCGTCACTTTGAACCTATGTATCTAAGACTTAACTCATTTTCTGATATTCTCTTTTTTTTGAACTTTTTATGGTTTTCTCTCTTTTTTCTTTTGTTTTTCATAAATAAGAGTAAGAAAATAAAATAACCTACTAACTTACTATAGAAGGAAAATATTCTAAGCTACTAAACTTACTATAAAAAGAAAGAAAATGTACTGCTATAAAAGGAAATAAACTCTATTTACTCTGGATTTTGCATTCCGTTTAGTTGAACTAAATACTCAAAGCGAGACTTATCAAAAGCTTTGGTAAATAAATCCGCATTATTATCATCCGTTGCCACTTTTACCAGCTTAATTAAATTCTTTTCAGCACAATCACGTATAAAGTGGTGTCTTAGGTCTATGTGCTTGGTTTTATTGTGTTTAACTGGATTATTAGTTATTGCAATTGTTGACTGGTTATCTATCCTAATAGGAGTATGAGTATAAGTCAAACCGTAATCCCGCAATTGTTGTTGTATCCACAGAACCTGTGAACCGCAACTACCAGCAGCAACATATTCGGCATCGCACGTTGACACGGCTACCGAAGTTTGTTTCTTGCATTTCCAGGAAACGAGTCTCCCTCCTAGGAACTGACAACCTCCAGTTCTTGACTTGCGCGTCAAGCTGCATCCTCCGTAGTCTGAATCTGTGAACGCCTCCAATTCCAGATCGCCCTCCGCGTGATACCAAAGTCCCAGCTTCGGTTTCGACTTGAGGTATCGTAGAATCTGCTTCACAGCTTTCATGTGCATCTCTTTCGGATTAGCTTGAAACCTAGCATAAATACATACAGCAAACATTATATCAGGTCTAGAAGCACTTAAATACATAAGTGACCCAATCATGGCTCGATATAACGTCGTATCCACATCGGTATCACTTTCTGTACCCGGTCCGAGATTATGATTCACTTGAATCGGCGTGCTGAAGTGAGCAGTCAACTTTGTTCCTTCCATCCCGAAGCGCTCTAAGATGTCGTAGACATACTTCGTCTGATGAATAAACATGCCTTCCTTCCTCTGTTCGACTTGCAAACCCAGAAAGAAGTTTAACTCACCCATCGCACTCATCTCAAAATTTGACTTCATCACCTTTTCAAAATCTGTGCACATCTGTTAGTCTGATGATCCAAAGATGATATCATCGACCTACACTTGTACCAAGATGAAATGTTCACCTTTGCTTTTCACGAATAGCGTACTATCTATTCTCCCCCTTTCAAACCCATTGTCTAAAAGATGATTAGATAGAGTCTCGTACCACGCCCTCGGTGCTTTATGTAATCCATACAAAGCCTTATCTAACCGATATACTCTGTCTGGATATTTCGGATCTGTAAACCCGGGCGGCTGTTCCACATACACCAGTTCCTTCACTTTCCCATAGAGGAAAGCACTCTTAACATCTAGCTGATAAACTTTAAAACCCTTGAAGAAGCAAAAGCCAGAAACAAACGAATTGCTTCAAGTCTTGCCACTGCCGCGAACACTTCATTGTAATCGATTCCTTCCTCTTGGTTGGAACCCTTTACCACCAGTCTTGCTTTGTTGCGAGTGACTATACCCCGATCATCTCTTTTGCACTTAAAAACCCATTTGGTTCCCATTGCTATTTCTCCTCGAGGTAACGGAACTAACTCCCACACTTCTAGTTTCCTAAACTATGACAGTTCTTCCTGCATCGCTTCAACCCAAGAGTTGTCTTTTAGTGCCATTTGCACATTTTTCGGCTCTACTTGCGAGATGAAACATGAGTAGAGGCAAGTATTAAAGGCCTCAGAGTCATTGATCATCAACAACAACAACACTGTGTTGTTATTCAAACTACTCCTAGTCCTCACACCAGCATTAGGATTTCCTATGATACTATCAATAGGATGATTCTTATTAATCCTAGATGTTTCTATCTCGTCAACTCTAAGATTATCTCCCAAATTTTATCCTATCTCTCCTAACGGGGGAACGACTTCAGTCTCCACATTTTCTTCCTCATGGACACTGTCTTTAGAGTTAGAATTTGTTTTCTGATTTTCATTTGTAGGTACTTCAGAATCAGTAACTTCTGGAGATCTATCTTCATTTGATGTAGGCACAGATGTTGATGGAAAGGTGGTCCTCGGAAAACTTTGACCCTCGTCATTCAAGTTTAATGACGACAAGTCCTGTTCGATTGTACCTGCATTTCCATCCAAAGGAATGTTAAATGACTCAAACAATTTGTCATAATCAAATATCCATTCCGGACCAGTTTGGGGTTCATGTGTATAACTTGTGACTTCAATGTTATACACAATCTCTACTGTACCATTAGATTTGTTAAAAACCCTTTTATTTGGTGAATTAGGTACATAACCTAGGAAATAACCTTCGTCAGCCTTTTCACCAAATTTTGGTTGATGGTTTGTTTTCATTAATGTACATGGTACCCCAAAAGGTTTGAAGCCAGTTAAATTTGGTGGCCTTTTATTCAAAACTTCATAACAGGTTTTTTTCAATGATTTGACAGTAAGGACCCGGTTTAAAACATAGCACGAAGTATTCACTGCCTCCCCCCAAAACATGGTAGGAAGCTTTGAATCCGAAAGCATGGTCCTTGCTGCCTCAATCAATGTCCTGTATTTCCGTTCGGCCACCTCATTTTGCTGTTGCTCATAAGGTGCACTAAATTGATGCACTATGCCATTTGATAGGCAATATACACCAATAACAGTGTTTTTAAATTCTGTTCCGTTATCACTTCTAATTCTTTTAACCCTCGTTCCGTAAGAATTTTCCACTTGGTCTAAGAACCCGATGAGCTTGGCAGCCGTCTCGTCTTTCGTACCTAAAAAGAAAACCCAAGAAAAACGTGAGTAATCGTCAGTAATAACTAAACAGTACCAACTACCACCTATACTCCTTTTGTTGATTGGTCCGAAGAGGTCCATATGCAACAAATCGAATGTGGCAGCTATTGAATTCTGAGTCTTGGACTTGTGTGCCTTCTTGTGTTGTTTTCCTTTCTTGCACGGTAGACACCTATCCTCGAACTGAAAACTCTTCATGGGAACACCTTGCAGCAATCCATTTTTCGTAATGTAGTTCATTTTTCTCAGGTGCAAGTGTGCCATGCGTCTGTGCCATAAAACCGATTCAGTCTTTGAAGCATTTGATAGTAGACAAATTGGTCCCATCGAAGATTCCGGCTTGTTCATGTCGAGCATGTAAAGGTCATTCTTCCTTGGAGCCCTCATCAGTATCCATTCTTCAGGTACTTTGAATCCCGGTTTTAGCACTAGCGCCTCAGTATCAGTGAAAAGTACCGAGTTCTTCTTATCATAGATTTGAGATACACTAATGAGATTGTGAACCAGTTTATCAACGTGATAAACTTGATCCAATTTGATAGTCCCATTAGTGACCACTCCAGTACCGGTGATATTTCCTCCTTTATTGCCAGCGAATGATACAAATCCCCGATTCCCTCCCTTGAAGTCTGCGAGTAGACTTCTTTCCACTGTCGACGAACCATTTGTTGTTTGGACCTGTAGTTATCTCCTGCACATGAAAGAAAAGAGGTTAGTTATCACGGGGAACCCAAGCCATGACTGACTTGGTAATACCATTACGTCCACATACTTAAACTCTTTCAAATACCCATCTCTCCGTTCAGGTGACTTGGGTGTTTGATTTAGAGCCTGTTGTGGTGCAGAGTGATTTAAGTTCACTCTCGGCCTTTGAGTAGGCATTTGTTGTGGAGCTCTCGAATAGTTACGATTATAATGCATTTCCGACTGATATCCCTGAGCTCTACCTTTGTGTTTGATGTCTTACAAGAGTGTGTGACCTAACCGGAGTGTAAGCTCTGCTAGGTGTATTCCTATAATTCTGTTGCGGTCCTGACCTAGATTGATTAACGACTCTATTTAGTGAATTAGTCCTAATCACTTCTTTTGGTCGACCTGACACATGCATTTGTTTCACAACAGATTTTGGTGCAGCTTGCACAGTTTTCTCGGTATTCAAAGAACTACTAGTGCTTACAACACTTGGAGAAGGCTTAAGTTGTCCCGGCTTTCCAGTCTTAGGTGTAGTATCTACTTTCTTATGTGGACAACTAGAAGCAACATGCCCCCTTTCGTGACATCTAAAGCAAGACATTTTGTCAATTGACTTTTTATGAGAGCCCTTTGACTTAGGTGTCTCACTAGTGTCTGGTTCTTTTATTTCAACTATAGCGACTGGTTCTTCCTCCTGATCATTAAAGTCACTTTGTGTTGTCCTACAGGTTTATCACTAGAGGATGGCAAAAATTTAACCTTCTTAATCTTGATATTATTAGCAGTCACCTTAGTTTCATTTTCCTTAGCAATTTCAGACACTGGTTCCGGTATTTCCTCTGCTTCAACTGATTTCTCAGTTTTCTCCTGTGGTTGAGGTACATAGTTATCGTTGAAAGGTGGAGGACTCTCATGATACCCTAGACCTACAGGCTTCTTAGACTGACGTTGTGCATCTAAGATCTTCCTTAGGTTGAGCGATGAGTTCCTAAACTTTTCAAGTTTACTATTTACCTCAGCGACCTTAACCTCAGATTCTGCTAGCTCTACTTCTTTGGTTTTAAGCTCTTTTGTCAATGCCTCAACATGTTCGTACATCAGTTCTAATCTAACACACTATTCACTTAGCTTGTCCTTTAGAACTACGACATCTTGTGCATCGGCCTTAAGCTTATCTCTAAGATCTTGCTTTATATCTACTAGGCTAGCGTTGTCTGATTTTAATGATTCATTCTGAGCAGATATATTTTGATGTGATTCAAGTACTAAATTTAACATATCGTTAGACGTAGCACACAAAACACATAAATCATGGAAAAGAGAAAAGTTCAGAGTTACCTTGGCATGATCTGATTCCACGTTGGCCATTTGTGTGGCGAACTCTAGAATTGTCTGATCAGCTGACTTTTCTACCCACATCGGACTGCTTTCATTCTGATTGCTGTCCCCTATGATATCCTCTGCTCCATCACTTCCAGTCTCGGTCACTTCAGCCATAAAGTCTCTAGCGTTCGACTCTGGATGTGTACTCCAGTGATAAGTTCCATCTAGCTGTCTGTCTGATGTGACATTGGATTACAGACCAGCTATATTCGCCTGACTGGTTGAACTACTCGGTAGATATCGCCCTTGCGATTGATTTTGATACTGTCCCTGGTAGTTCTCTACTTTCGGTCTCTGACACTCTCTAGTGAAGTGTCCTAACCCCTGACAGTTGTAACATTTAACCTTGGACTTATCAAATCCAATCTTATTGTTACTAACATTGAGGTTTCTACCTGTCCTTTTGATGAACCTTTTAACTCTCTGAGTTACCATGGCCAGTTGCCATTGCAGATCCATCTCTTCTAGATCATCAGGATCTACCTGATCGTAATCCTCATCCCAATGCGCAGGATTGTTGATTTTTCCCTGAACGCAATTGCCGTAAGCGGCCACGAATGAAGCCAACAGATTCAGATGGTCTTCATCAGATTTTGTACTCATAGGCATCTTTGAATACCCTTGAGATGTAGATGCCGGAGTAACCTGATGCTGCTTTTCTTCTGGTCTGGCAAACCCTAAGAAAGCCCTACTTACTGAGTCTTCTGATTCAGCCGGTGTCGATGTCTCTCCCGAGAAGAATGCTGTAGCCGTCTTCACATCAGCTGCTAGGGGTGAGCTCGGTACCGGACCGAACCGAACCGGTACCGATCCCGAAAATACCGAAACCGAATTATTAGTTTTGAAAGAACCGAATACCGAACCGTATAATTTTATATGGTTCCGGTTCGGTCCCGAATACCGAATTTTAGCTAATTTAAAAAACGAATACCGAACCGAGAGTACCGAATACCGAATTTTAGCTAATTTAAAAACCGAATACCGAACCGAATATATTAATTCGGTACCGGTCGGTACCGGTATCGGTTCGGTACCGGTTCGGGTTCGGGAAATGGTACCCGTCGCTCACCCCTATCAGCTGCCACTGAAGATTTGGATTTCCCAAAGTACATATCCAGATCTTGAACTTGGTCATAATCCCTCTCCTTCTACAGCAGCTCAAAGTGATATGCCCTCAGCGTTCCGATAACACTGTCTAGAGTAAGAGTATAGAATTTATCTTCATCACGCTTTATCAGTGCCACATACATTTCCCATTTGGCAGGCAAAGCATCTAGAATCTTGTTAATTTTCTCTGTTTCACTATACTCCACATCGTGGCTGTCTAACTCAGTCAATAAGTGATAAAATCTGGTAATAGTCTCATCTAGCTTTTCGTTCTTCAATGCTTTGAAGATGGCAAACTGCTGCTTGAGCATTTCCATTCTGTTCTTTTGGACCCTCGGGTTACCTTCACACCGTTTCTCTAACGCATCCCACAACTCCTTTGCTGTCTTCTGATTACGGAAAGTGTGCAAGATCTCCTGAGGTAACGCCATTCTAATGATAGCGACTGCACGGTTTTCGGCTTCATACAGCTTTCTATCGTCATCCTTATCTTTGAATAAGGCACAACCTTTTGTCGTCCTTCAACGTCAGCTGTAGGTGGAATATCCTTCGTCGATACAAAGCCACATTCGCATATCATTAAACCTCGCGAAGTCGGCAAACCTATCCTTCCACCAGTAATAGTCCTCTAGTTTCATCAACTTCGGTGGAGAATTCGCTTTTCCAACCTCGTGATCCATCTCAATGAACCTCTGTAGAGTTGTCATTGTTTCAAATATTTTTGAATTCAAACTTAAGTAATTTAATTCGAAATTAATTTAAAGTAATTCTTTCGAATTTGAATAAATTCGAATTTTTAATTAATTTTAAACTGGTTTGGAACTAAATTCGAAATTAAGTTTGAAGTCCAACTCTATTCGAAATTAAAGACAAACTCGGAGGTCACTAAAGTCGAAATCCTTAAATTCAAATGTATATTAAATTCGAAATCCCTAATTCGATTTTAGTGTAAAATCGAAAATTCCAGCAAATTCGAGAAGGCCAAATTCGAATCAAACTGTAATGAGCAAACCCTAATACCCTCTTTACAAACTCGAGCGCCGCAAGTTTGAAAAACGGCTAATACTTCGAGTTTTTCAAGTTTTGCAGATTAAACCAATATTTTTACGAGTAAAATACTGATTTCGATCAAAAACTTGAACTTCAACAAAGTATTTCCCGAAATCTAACTTGATGACCTCGAAAGACCTCCAAAATCGTGATATTATCCTTCCAAAATGTCAAGAAACCTAGGATGTATCTTATGAACACGAAGAACACCAAGAACACCCCAAAGGCTCTGATACCACTTGTAAGGTCTTGACTCTACGGATCTATCTCGACGCGACACCGTCCAACGAGTGCGGAATCCTCGTTAGCGGCTTGACAGTAAGATCACACTCACGGGAACACGGAGACTACCACGGTGTTATACGAACGACTACGAACGTACCTACACAATGATTCTATCCGAAAACAACTCTCTAATACTAGTAAACTCGAGATCGCCTTTGCTTAATCACTCTCTGAAATTCTGCAAAGTCTCATAATTATTCGAGTTAATCCTTAATTATACTGATAGATTCGAGTTTGTCTTAGGACAAATTCAATTCAGGCCCAAGGCCCATTCGAATTTGTCCACTTGACAAATTCGAATCTACCCTAAGTATAAATTCGAATTTATATCAAATTCGAATTTCAACTATCAAACTTCTATTTGAACATATGTTTTAACTTATGTTTGAATATATCTTTGAACTTTATGTTTGAACTTCTTGTAACACGTTACACCAAGTTCAAACATACAAACAACAAATATCAAACACATATAATCACATATATCAAACACACATAATCACATATATCAAACACTAGTCAATATTCAATACTACGTAACTTGACTTACACAAAATGCTAACTATACTTAGACTGTTATCGTCACACAGGGTGTACCAACACTTTTCTCTCTCTTTAGAGAGGCAGAGGGTAGTCTCTAATGCTTCATCCCTTTCCTTCTTCAATCCTTGCTTCTTCGTAGCAAGCTGACTGATCCGTAAACTTAGGCTTACAGACTTCACCTTCTCTTCCTCCAACTCCTTATTCAAGCCTTCAACCTCGTCTTTATAACTTGCATCTAGGCGATGCATCTCTCCCAAAAGCACCTAGTTTTCGTCAGAATGATCCTTCAAGCTTTCAACACGGGCATTCAGCTACTCGATAGTCACCTCGTCAGCTTTCATCTTCTCTTTACCTTTCAGAAGCTCACTCTCAGCTTTCATAGACTCGTGTTCTGAGATGGTCAAACGAGCCTTCACCTCAGGAAGGAAGGTGTTGAAATTTATGACAACTGACCTAAGAGAATCAAATATGTTATTCGTGGCTTGTTTGGCATGATCGACACTTGCAGAGGGCATAGCGTGATAGAGGAAATCCCATTAGGAAGTAGGAGTTTCCAAAAGATCACCCTTGAGGATCTCCCAGGCGGGCACATACACCTCGTCACGTTTATAATCACTGCGATCTAGTCGGAAAAGAGCCAGTGGCACTGAAATCGCAACTGGGGGAGAAGATGGAGGACCCGGGGGCGGAAGGCAGCTGCCTGAAAAATGGCAGAAAGCTTATCCGTAACATACTCAGGTGGAAAGATAGGAGCAGAAGAGATAAAGTTGGGAATATCAGTACCTTTGTTTTACTCCCCAGGAGCCTTAATGGAAATTATCACTTTCTTGGATACGGAAAGTTGATCATCACTATCATCATATGAAACAACACTTTGAGTAGAAAGAGCCACAGAGTCACCGGGAACCGAGGTAGTTGCAGTCTTTCTTTTCAAACGAGTCCAGGAAGATGGACATGCAGAAGGGTCAAGGACGAGCGACTTAGAGGTGGCTGCGGGACTACCGCCCTTAATAAAAGAAGACCAAGTTGGTAGGTGCCCAAGGGCAGTCACGGAGCTCTCAGGAACCACCTGTCCAGTTCGAAGACTCTCGGCGTCTGAGCGAGTGACAATAGCCACAACCACGTTATCCAAGTCATCTGAAGACAAGTATTCCAACATGCCAATCACTGCAAAAACACAAGAAAACAAATATAAGGAAAATCGGTAAATGACGGGCTGTCGTTGAGACCCGCAGATTTAGTCCTTAAATCCACTATTTAGCTTAGAGAAGTAAGGGTCGAATCCACAAGGAGTGATATTGTAATTAGGGTTAGGCAATTGGCCTTAGTTACAATGTATGGACATGTCCATTAAATGGCTCACCACCTTTTAGGTCCTAAATTTCTACCGCACCTTTTAGGTTCTTACGCTTTCGTAGGCTTCTCTACGAATTTCTTCCAGTTCATTCAATTGAAATTTCCTATCAACACCGGCATCATGTAAATTAAAATTAGTGTTTTTGATTGCCCATAGAGCTCGGTGTTCTAATTCCACTGGAAGGTGGCAAAGCTTACCATAAACAAGTCGATAAGGGGACATACCGATATGTGTTTTAAATGCGGTTCTGTATGCCCACAGAGCATCCTCCAATTTTTGTGACCAATCTTTACGATCAGGTCTGAGAGTCTTTTCGAGGATTCTCTTGATCTCTCTGTTAGAAATCTCGACTTGTGCGCTTGTTTGCAGATGATAAGGCGTTGCTATTCTATGGTTAACTCCATATTGCTTAAGGAGTTTAGTAAAATGTTGATTTTTCAAGTGTGACCCTACGTCACTGATGATAGCCCTTGGGATACCGTGGCGTGCAAAAATATTTCTTTTAGCAAATTTACACACCACCCGGTTATCATTAGTGCGTGTAGCTTCTACTTCCACCCATTTGGAAACATAATCTACTGCAACTAAGATGTATTCGTATCCAAATGATTTAGGGAAGGGTCCCATAAAGTCAATACCTCATACATCAAATGTTTCGATGATTAATATCGGGGTCATAGGCATTTCATCCCTTTTTGCGATGCCACCAGTTTGCTGGCATCTTGTGCATCCTCTAACAAACTCGTATGCATCCTTAAATATTGTGGGCCATAAAAACCCACACTGCAGTATCCGGTGACCAGTTTTCTTTGCACTGAAATGGCCACCGCATGCATATGCATGGCAGTGTTTAAGAATATCCCCGTGTTCCGAATTAGGGACACGTCGTCTTATTATTTGATTTGCTCCTATTTTAAATACATCGGGCTCATCCCAAATGTATTGCCTTACTTGAGCATAGAAATAGTTTCTCTGTTGTGGGTTCCAGTGCTCTGTCAATCTTCCTGTTACGAAATAGTAAACTAAATTCGCAAACAAGGAAATATTAGATACAGATAATAATTGTTCATCAGGGAAGGAGTCCCTGATTTGATCAATTGAGTTTCTTGGGATTAAGTGAAGCCTTGATAAATGATCGGCAACAATATTTTCTGTGCCTTTTTTATCTATAATTTCTAAGTCAAATTCTTGCAATTGAAGGATCCACCGAATTAATCTAGGCTTGGCATCCTTCTTCACCAATAAGTGTCTTAAAGCACTGTGGTCTGAGTACACAATTACTTTTGCCCCCTAATATATGATCTGAATTTATCTAGGGCAAACATTACGGCTAATAACTCTTTTTCCGTAGTGGTGTAATTGATTTGTGCCTCGTTGAAGGTTTTACTTGCGTAGTAAATCACCATTGGCTTTTTCTCATATCTCTGTCCTAATATAGCACCAACTGCATAATCGCTTGCATCGCACATGATCTCAAAAGGCTGAGACCAATTTGGAGATTGCAGAATTGGCGCTTCAGTTAATTTTGATTTAAGCTTCTCAAATGCCTTTAATGAATCGCCGATAAAAACCATCGTGGCCTAAGAAGGATCTTATTCCTTTAACATTGGTGGGGGGGGGGGGGGGAAGTGAAGAAATTAATTGAACTTTCACCTTGTCAACTTCCATGCTTCTCTCGGACACAATGTGACCTAGGACTACCCCTTCTTTTACAATAAAATGGCTTTTCTCCCATCTTAGTACTAGGTTGGTTTCAGTGCATCTCTTTAGGACTTTCTCTAAATGTCCCAGACAATCTTCAAATGTTTTATCGAATATGGAGAAATCGTCCATAAATATTTCAAGAGAACCACTCACCATATTTGAAAATATAGCCATCATACAGCGCTGAAATGTGGCGGGTGCATTACATAGTCTGAACGGCATCCTTCGGTAGGCAAAGGTGCTATAGGGACAAGTAAATGTAGTTTTCTCTTGAGCCTTAGGATGTATTGGGATTTGATTATAACTAGAATATCCATTAAGGAAACAGTAAAACTTCTGTCCTGCTAATTTTTCAACTATTTGATCTATAAATGGTAGTGGAAAATGATCTTTTGAAGTAGCAACATTAAATATTCTATAATCAATACAAATTCTCCACCCAGTTACAGGGCGAGTAGTTATCTTTTCTCCTTCTTCAGTATAAATTACTGTAATTCCCGATTTCTTGGGTGCAGTTTCGGTTGGACTTACCCACTTGCTATCAGATATGGGATATATAATTCCGGCGTCCAACCATTTTAATACTTCTTTCTTAACTACCTCTCTTAAATTAGGATTCAACCTCCTTCGTGCATCCGGAGCTGGTTTGGCTTCTAGATCAGTAATGATTCGGTGCATACACAAAGTGGGACTGATTCCTTTTAAATCAGCTATCATCCATCCTACCGCTTCTTTATATTTGACTAATACTTGCAGTAGATTTTTCTCTTGCTCTTCAGTCAGATCTGATGAAATTATGACAGGCAAAGTGTCATTCTGACCTAGAAAAACTTATTTTAAATGAGCTGGCAGGCGGCAGCTCCTTCAATTCTAGAACAGGTGGTTGCTCTATTGAAGGTTTGGCTGACTGAGGTAAATCAGTAGGTAATTTTTCAGTCCTATGGGTCCATGGTGGTTGTTTCGATTCTAATATGGATTCCATGACTACTTTTAGCTTATCACACTCAGTAGGATTTAATTTGGCTAATTCATTCTCAGCAAAGAACAATTCAGAAGTATCTTTAGTGTTGATTAACGAACTATGCTGTTGCGCAAGTTCGTCCACCATGTCTATAAGATAGCATTCTGAATCAATAGTAGAGACACTTGAAGCATTAAACGCATTCAGTCTTAATTTTCTATTACCAAAGGCAATATCCACTGCTCCTGTCCTACAATTAACTTGTGCATTAATCGTGGCTAAGAAAGGTCTGCCTAAGATAATAGTCGGTTGATTATCTCCTATTGAACTTTCGGTGTCCAATACTAGGAAATCAACTGGATAGTAAAAACCTTCAACTTTTACTATGACATCTGATAAAATACCTCTTGGGCACTTAGTTGACCGATCTGTCAGTTGTAAGATAATATCAGTTGTCTGTAACTGGCCTAGATCATGTTTGTCAAACAAGTTTCCAGGTAAAATATTAACACTAGCTCCTAGATCAAGCAGTGTTTGTTTAATCTGCACATTGCCTATTGTTACTGGAATCAATGGTGATCCAGGATCTTTCAGCTTAGGAGGTAGATAACTAGAGACTACTGCACTTAATTCTTTAGTTAAATTGATCTGCTTTGGGAGCGAGACCTTATACTTTCTTTTCTGAGTGCAGAGATCTTTCAAAAATTTTGCATAAGAGGGAGCCTGTTGAATGACCTTGATCAAAGGAATATTGATCTTGACTTGATTGAACAAGTCCCACAAATCCTCTGGTTGTGGGCCTCTGTCCTGATTCTTATCTGCCTCCCCAACTTTGGGAGTTGGGATATCTGCTTTAATTGGCTCTTTAAACGAAACTTTCTTAGGAACCTCCTTCTTAGGATCCTCTTTCTCCTCATACACGACTTCAGTGTCGGTATCTTCTTCTGCTCTTTTTCTTTAGACATCTCTATCTTATTGTCTACCTCTTTACCACTTCTTAATGTGGTTATCTTAGATACTTCATTAACTTTGTTTATCTCATGTTTCTTATCTTTGTTATGATGAGCATGTGAAGGATTGAGAATAGTATTGCTAGGAAGCTTCCCCTCCTCACGTCTAGTGAGCGATTCGGCTATCTGACCCATCTGGTGACTTAACATCTCCATAGTCTTAGTATTTATAGCTGATTACTGCTTCATAAATTCAATAAACTCTGAAAATTGCGAAGAAGTCATATCTGCTTCCACTTAGAATTGTGGTTGATCACGATGATTTGACTTGTAATATCGCTCATCTTTATCTGCTGAAGTTGGACCATATTGACATTCTCGCTTTGGTGGTTCATATCTCGGTTTAGATTGATGATTGGTAGGCTGATCATTCTTCCATCGAAAGTTGGGATGATTTCTCCACCCCGGATTGTATGTTTCCGAAAATGGATTATCTCTCTCTCGATGAGCTCTGAATCCGAAAACTTCATTAGCAAATTCCTCAGTGGATTGCACTTGAGGGCATGCTTCGGAATGGCGATGGATCTCTGCATGTAACACAATTAATTGATGCACTAGGGTTTGAAAAACCCTTCATCAATTGATCCATTTTCTTGCCTAGTTCTGAAATTTCATGTTTAACCTCACGTTTCCAGGCATTATCTATGCCCATAACTTGAACTCCTATGTTGTTTTCAGAACCAGCTTGGACTTTAAGACCTTTACTGAGTTGACTAAGCAACTCCCAAGCTTCATTGTCTTCTTTCGCTAAAAATGTGCCTCAGGTGGCAGCTATTATCATATTACGACTTTCTTGACTCACACCATCAAAAGAAATGTTTTGATAAGCATCCATTTGGGTACCTCGTGGTGTGGACAAGCTCTTAATAATTCGTTCATACGATCGAACGCTTCGTAGAATTGTTTGCCCGACTTTTGTTCAAATCCGGTGAATTCCTTTATTTCCTCGGTTGTTTTACTAATGGGATAATATTCGTTAAGGAATTCTCGTTTCATTTGATCCCATGTTGTAATGCTATTGGTCGGTAAGGATACGAACCAATTTTTTGCTTTCTACTTTAATGAGAAAGGAAATAATCGAAGTTTGAAACCATCGGTGGTTATACCTCGAATATGGTTTACTTTACAAATAGCCGTGAACTCAGGTAGATGTTCATAGGGTTCCTCACTTGGCATCCCCCGAAAGATCGGAAGAATTTGAAATTATTGAGGACGAACTTCGGGTTCGTTCTCGTTTTCGGGATAACGGATTGGAGACGGGTCGGACAAATCACCTGGACGGTAATGTGACTCAACCGTGCGGCTCGCTTGCTCACCCATCCTAGCAGCTATGCGCTCAGGTTCTTCTTGATCACGATTTCGCGGCGAAATCGGAGTGCTTTCTAAGTTAGGAATCTCTGAATTGGGAATTTCTAAATTAGGAATTTCTTCCTCTTGTTCATTTGAATTTTCCGTGATTAGTTGTCGTTTTTTATACCTAATAGTCTTTTGGTTCGATTTCGCTACTCTTTCGATCTCGGGTTCGAATTGTAGCGGCAATCTTCTAGCCGATCGACGTGTGTGCATACACTAAATAAAATACTAATATTAAATTCTTAATTAAACTAATTATATTTTTGGTGGTAAAGTAGAGGACTACAATTACCTTTTTTAAATTTTTTTGAATTTGGTTTTTAATAATGAAAAATTAAAAACTAAAAAAACCAAAGAACGGAACTTAAAATTAAGAACTTAAAACTAAGGACAAAGACCAACTTCTAAGCTTAACCACCGTTACACTCCCCGGCAACGGCGCCAAAATTCTGACAAGCCGTCGTTGAGACCCGCAGATTTAGTCCTTCAAATCCACTATTTAAATTAGAGAAGTAAGGGTCGGATCCACAGGGAGTGAGATTGTAATTAGGGTTAGGCAATTGGTCTTATAAGTTTTATTGAAAGCACCGTAAATTGTGAATTTTGTGGATTTGAATGATTTGTTTAGATCAATGACTTGCTATTGCTTTGTGACTAAAATAATGGCAAAATAACTAAAGTAGTAAATAAACAATCAAGAGACGAACAACCATTCACGGGATCACCACGACATAAGTATTACTCACTCTAATTTCATGCAATAATCACATAGACATAATTGATTGCAAGACTAAATTACTCAAACATGTTTTAACAAATAAATCTCGGCATAGCGTATGAAATATTCATTACTTGTCTTAATCCCTAAGCTAATGGACTCGAAACAAATAATAATACCACGATAAATTATTTTGCTTTTACCAATCCAAACATACAATCATAATCATAGCCGAATGCTTATCATTTGCATACACATAATAGATGTCAATCAATACAACTACATCAAAGCATGAGAAATTAAAGTAGAGTAAACTTAGTCGTAGATCCTCCACAAACGGCTCATGAGATTAGCCGCTCATCGTATGCTCTTCACAATCGTAGATCTGAGACATCTCGTAGCTTGCGAATCACCATTTTCGTTCTTGTATCATAGATCCACTCCGGCAGGGCTTCGCCAACTCTTTCACACACGTCGGGATCTCCTCCAAGGCTGCCCTCGACCTCTATTTATAGATGAGTCGAGATTAGGGTTTCACAGGCTGAAAAACGCATTTTTGCGCCGTCCCAGCACAGGCCAGGCGCAGGCCTGTTCCCCCCTGTGCCCGGGGTACGGCAAGGGTTACCTGGTATACGCTGGAATGTATCTGGACAGCTGGAATTCTTCTGTTGTGGAGCGCAGGGTGGCGCAAGCCTGCGCCCCCTTTTTCTCGGTTTGCTCTGAATTTTCTCGAGATGCTTTCTTTTAATATCTTGGCCCTGAAACACAATCTTTGAGTAGTACTATGGATTTTACGACGTATCGGTGCTTAAATTGAACATAAAATGACTCTGAAACCATATAAGTAATACACTCATTAGTAAACTCAAAGTTAAACAACAAAGTAAGGTAACGCGAAAAGGAAGCCCTACCAAGACCACCTTTAGATAACACAGGAACAAGGTCAATACTTCCACAACGAAAATTCATCCCAAGCAAAGCAAGAACCGGGTGGGGATAAGTTCTTACCCTAAAACTTTGTCTAGGCAATAAAGCAAGTAAAGCAACATCCAGGTCCCTCGCCTCAGGGGGCTTCGTTAACAGATGGGGGCGAGTCCCCGCTTTCCAAACCAGGAGCTCTTTATCATCTTATCGGACAACGGTATCATCAACCCTATAAAAGGAACCCCGCCATTCACCTAGCCCCTGGGGAGGGTCAGTGAACACCGCTGGCACATGAGATTTCCTTTATTCAAAATTAAACCAATCCTTCAGACAGGTGAGTTTGAAAAATATCTGAAAATAGGGATGGAGTACATTCCCTTGAGAGCTTTGCAGGCGGCCTCAAAGATGGTCACTCGCATAGCCCCCAGGGGGGACATTTGACCGGTATGAATTTGATAATGTTTGAGTATAGACTGATATAAGGGGAAAAGGGTAATATCAGGTTACCAACCGAAAATTGTTTGGTATATAAAGCCACCTTACCAGAAGGGTGATTAAGTGTTGTCGGCCTACGGCCGGGCAAATGAGGATGAAATATTTCTGGGATTCCATATTCAGAAAGAAAGCTTCTAAACTCCAAGGCTAACAGGGTGCAGGCACCTTATCGGCAGACGAAGAGGTCAGCATGCCAACTTAAAAGAGTGGTTAAGGGGGGGGGGGGGAGGAGCCTAACCTGAAAGATGGGGATGTCACCAGAGGGGAGGCCGGATGTAATGCTTCAGAGAAAAGATGAAAAGACGGTGAGAAAGAAGGAAGATGAATAATTAAGAGTAAATTTTAAATTTATGGTCTCAGAGGACATTTTCAGAAAATTGGAAGAAAGGTGGGAACGGTTCAGGACACTTGTCGCCCCCTACCTGCGTAATCTGTAATTGACAAGGTGATGTGACAATGACATACGCGCCATGCGTGCGCAACGAAGTGCGCCATCATAACCTGCATTAATTTAGGCTGACATTAGCCCCTGCATTCGTCTAATCAGCCGTCACTCTTCGCATTAATCAATTTGACGGTCATCTTACTTATTAAAATACTTTGGGAAACCAAGCCCTAAAATTATTCAGTCATGAAGCGACTCCTTAAATGAGAAGTGGTCATCCACCCTATCTGACAACTTCGTCAAGTATCAACTAGGTGCCACATGGTTCCTTCACCTCTCCTAGTATCAACTAGGTGCCAGGTGGTTCCTTCACCTCACATAGTATCTACTAGGCGCCAGGTGGTTCCTTCGCCTCCCCTAGCATCTATTAGGCGTGAGGTGGTTCCTTCGCCTCCCCTAGCATCTACTAGGCGCCAGGTGGTTCCTTCGCCTCGCCTAGCATCTACTAGGCGCCAGGTGGTTCCTTCACCATGTTTAGTGTCAACTAGGCACCAGGTGGTTCCTTCGCCTCACCTAGTATCAACTAGGCGCCATGTGGCTCCTTCACCGCGTCTAAGGGTGGCCAGGTGCCAGGCGATTTTTCTACCGTAGATAACCAAGGTGTCGAGCAACTCATCCACCCGATGAGACTTTATTCTTATAAGTTCATGTAAATAGCTAATCCTCTTCACTCGAACTTGGGGGACTTGATTATATGGGTCCATTTCCATATGGTAATGGGCTATAAGCAATACCCCAGGCCTATATGACATTCTATATGGTAGCTCAGGCTTGGGCTAGGGTCCGCGCTCCTCCTTTGCCGAAAGAGACATGCAGGGGAGACATAAAAGGTAATGCTCCAGAGATCCTGTCGGGGTAGAGGAAGGGTTCGACTAGGTGCGCACAAGGGACGATTCCTATTGGTTTGTCAGAGTACAAGAAAATGGGTCATGCGTGTAACCTTGTCAACCAATAGAATGCTCCCTTGAGGAAGCCCGTCTCACAGTAACAGATATGTATAAATAGAGACCTCCTCGCCTAGTGAAAGAGGTAATGCTCATTCTAACCCATAGACCCACTATTGACAACCCTTACTCCATGATCGCTGACTTGAGCGCCGAAGTGTCAATGCAGGGCACCCGCTTGCATTGTCACTAACCGAGGCTTTCCTTTTTCTTTCTTGGTGTTAGGCGCTGGATTCACCTGGGAATGCTTGAGAGTTCAACCCTTGTCTCGACTCATTTTGTAGTGCTTATCATACGCACAGACACCCACTATTGACAAGGCACAAATACCCACGCTTGAGAGTTCAATCGTCGCTTGAGAGTTCAACCCTCGTCTCGACAAGGCATAGTTCACTCTTTTTGGACTTTAATGAGGAATCTGTAAAGCATAGCTTGTTCGTTATGGATTTAAATGAAGAACCTACAAGACATAGTTCATTTGTTATGAACTTAAATGAGGAACCGACAAGACATAACTCATTCGTTACGGACTTAAATGAGGAACCGACAAAGCATAGCTCAATTTGTACGGACTTAAATGAGGAACCGGCAAGGCATAACTCATTCTTTATGGACTTAATTGAGTGACCACCACTGTTGGATCAAATTCTAGAAATTTTTCCTCCTTACATCACTCGTATTCAAGAAGTAAGGGGTGATGGAAACTGTGGCTTTCGTTCAATAGCTGTTTGTCTTGGGTATAGTGAAGATCACTGGATTTATGTCCGTCAGTAGTTATTAGATGAATTGTTGAGTTCGTAGGAGTGCTATAGTAGAGTTTTTAATGGAATGAATGAAATACTCACTTCATTGGAGTGGTGGGCTAGAGTGACAATCGTAGACTATGCCTGAGACCGGTATATTGATAGCTAATAGGTTCGGTTTGATCTTTCATTATTTAACAGATGGAGATTGTATCATTTTTTTTTCATCTCCGAAAAGGTCTTGAAGAGTTTTCACATCATCGAGTCATTACAATTGCACATGTAGATGACAATTATCATGTGATAGTGCACTTAGATGAACATTACCCAATGCCTACTATTGCGGCTTTATGGATCCACAACAAATCTCCGATAGTTGTGGGATGAGAACGTATGTATAATTAACGTTTAGAATTGTAGAAACAACTCTGACCTACAGACAGAATTCATATAAATCTAGAGGATGACTAAATTTAGTGTTTTTAAATTTATAAAAGCTAACTTTGAATAAAATTTTACATTTATGTTTACATATTAACTTCTATATTTTTATGTTAAACAGTTACCTTCTATTATATAATTTTATTTTTTTATATCAAGAAACTCTTTAAAACCATGCATATTTAAGTTGGTAAAATAATAAAAAAAATATATTAAAATTGGTAAAACAAAAGGAAAAAAAAAAAGAAATATTAATATTTGGTAAAAAAAAGAAAGAAAAGAAATGATAACGTAAAAGTTACTAAAAAAATTTCATAATAGTTGTGTTTTCTTTGTAAAATGGGTGTCTTTTCATTTTAATAATAAACTAATATAATAGATTATGATATGTTCTAAAAGCAGGTATATAGAATAAATGACTCTGAGTAATGGTGTATGATATTTGAATCTCATTTTATAAATGGGTAATTACTAAAATAGCCATAAATCTAACCCATTTATTAAAATTTACCAAAAAAATATCTATCTACCAATACCCACCGTTTACGTTACCACCACCTATACGTGATACCCAACATTTACATGATCTGTACTTTTTACTAATATTTTAATGCATTACGTTACAAAATGTGATTGGTAACGTAAAGTACCTTAGTTTTACGTTATGAAATTCAAATTTTAGATTTATGGTTATTTTAGTAATTAACCCTTTTATAAAATAGCTTTTGACGGACGTTATATTATAACCTATATAATTTGTTACTTTAATAAATAAAAAAATTAAAAATAGTAAAAAACAAAGTATTGTAAGTGGAAAATTATAGGACGAGATTCGAATGATACATAGAGAAAAGTTTAGATAGCGATAACCCCAATAAAACCTCCTTTAACTATTTTTATGAAATAATGATTTATAATGAACATATTTTCGTCATCGTTTTCATTTTTATGTTGTCTTTTTATTTGTTTTGTTTTACAGGAATGTGTGTATATATATATATATATATATATATATATATATATATATATATATTATTTTTTTTTTTTTCGTATCCATTGGGTATTTCGATAATTAAACTTTTTTTTTATTTGATAATTAATTTTTTTATTTCTGGTAAATAATTTGTTTATCTGCAAAATGTATACAGTTGATGAATATGATTTTGCAATTTTTTTAAAGTTAATTTACCTTCTAATTTAGTTCATGTGGATTGAAGTTATTATAATATTATTCCTACTACAAGCTTGTAACGGTCCAAAACCATACCAAACGAAACAAAGAATCAAAAAATTACGAAAACCAACACCGGAAACCATAGTGGATGTCTGGATGGAACCATACCAGTTTGTTCCGTCCCTATTTTTAGAACAGGCAAATGATCAAAAATGGTAAAAACTTTTGTCATTTTTATAATTAATAGTAATATTATTTATTTTTTAATCAATAATAACTTTGATTTTTATATATTTTGGTTTATAGTAACAAACTTTTGTTTTTCTATGAACAATAGTAATTGGTGTAACATCCCATTTTCAGTATAATTGCGTGTAATTATTTCAGTGGATGTTTAATTTATTAATTTTGTGTTGGCCCAATGAGATCCCGATTAGTGGATATATACGTGTTGGGTTACGAGTTACATGTCACTGGGTAATTAATTTAGTGGATTAATTATATTTTTGAGATCACGGGATTAAATGGGTTAAAAGGATATTAATTGTGAAAATGTGATATCGGGTTTGTGTAATGGATTCGGCACCGGCCGAAATAGAGATACATATATACGTGCTCTCCTTCTTTTCTCCCTTATCCATTTGAAAGCCCTAAAAGTGTTTGTGTGTGATTGTGAGAGATTAGAAGCCAGAGATCAGCTCCAACTCCAGAATTGAATATGGAAAAGCTTGGATTCAAGCTACTCATCTCCATCATTTTTCTTGTGTGAGTGTTCTTGAGCTTCAAGAGGTAAGCTATCTTCATTTGAGGGTTTAAATTGAGTTATGTGTTATGAAGGATGTGTGGAGTAGTTGTCATGCTGTTAGAGGTTTCTATGTACTGATTTTATGCATTATCTGGGGTTGAATTCGTGTTTGAAAGGAGCTATAACTCCTGGGCTGAAGCTGAAACGCAGGGTAGGGATGGAGTCTCCGCGCTGTCGCGGCGCGACCACCAGAGGCCTAGCGGCGCGAGCCGCAGCCTGCTGGGGAATTCCAGTTGGGGTCTCATGAAAGGGGTCTTGGGTCGGAATTGTATTGGGTTCTTTCGGGATTGTTCGGATCGGGTTTGTCTGAGTTTGGGGTTTTGTTTGAATTGCTTTGAGTCGGGTTTGTTTGGGTTTCGGATATCGGTTGGGTTTCGGGTTCTATGGGGTTGTCGGGTTCGTGTCGGTTCCGGATTATTGTGATATTGTTATAAGTGTCGATTGGGATTGTGATTAACCGGTTAGACTCCGTGTGTTACAGGGACGAGCGGGCAGCGGGTCGGGTTCGATCAGGGAATTCAGAGTTCGGGAACCCAGTCAAGTGAGTACCCGAGTTCTTTGCTAAACCGCAGGATCTTTTGCGAGTCATAAATGTGTAGCGAATATTGTGTTTGTGTTTTGTGTACTGTGTATGAGACAGGGACGTGAACGGTATGTATGATTCTAGTTCCACATATGTGTTAATTTTGCATGAGATGAGATCCAGTCCGGGGGTCCGTGATGAGTTCCATACGGACGGCGATTCGCGATGTGTGATCGCGCGGGTTGACTGCCCCTAACAGTCCTTGGGGCGTGTATACACGGCAGGGCCTGTAGCGGGTTCGCGCCCGTGCTACAAGGTTTTCGCTAACCACCGGTGCACACGGTCGTTAGCTGGGGAAGGGTCCCCCTCAGTGATATTTTGTGCAGGGCTCCGGATCACATGCCGTGTGTTCATACCTGCAATATGTTGATTGCCAGAGACCGAGTTAGGGTTTGTGCTGTGTGTTTGTGCTATGTGTATGCATGTTATGTGTTTATTGTGCAGAGTCTAACCCTCGCATACTCACGAGCTTCCGAGCTTACGTATTCGAGTCTACCATGTTCAGGGTATCAGTGATGGGATCAGTAGCCGTGCTTGTTGATCTGGGACCGGGGATTATCTGGAAAGCCTTGTGCTAGTTTTGTATAATGATCTGATCAGTATTGTTTATGTTAGCACCTTTTGGGTTTATGTAATTAGCGGATTATATATTATTAATGTTGTGTGAAAGTTTTAAATTATCAGTGACTCCAGTTTATCCTGTGACTTGCGCATAATAGAGTTATTGAGATATTGCCACATGCGTATTGTATTGACGTGGCATTTCTGGGATCGGGGAGGGTGTTCAGCATGGTATTAGAGCTTGTGGTTTGAAGTCTGAGTATCATTAGTGGATGCTTAACTTAAACCTTGTTTCGATCCGTGAGGGATCCTTTGCGATTGATTTTAGTGGAATTAACTAACCTGGCTTAGTGTATAACGCTGGGTGATTTATCTGTGGTTCTCAATTGTTTCGTTTTGTGCAGATAGTTATGGCAGATCCAGGCAAGGAATCCGGCGCGGGTAAGCCGACAGGGGACGAGTATATTCGCAAGTCACAGCTTCTGGGGGGTATTGACCGAGTTTTACCGACAGAGAAAGAGCAGGAGAGAGAACAGGGTCAGAACGTGGGGCCAGTTGTTCGGTCTACTGAGACAGAGTCTGGGGCCGGTGCTTCGTCGTCCACTTCGAGGAGGGGTGGGTCCTTTAAGGACTTTATGACGGGAGATCCACCCCAGTTTAGAGGTGAGGGTGAGCCAGGGATGGCTATGGCATGGGAACGTGAAGTAGAGGCAGCCTTCCGAGTTGCGCACGTGGATCCGAGAGATATGGTCGGTTATGCGACCTATCTGTTGAGGGGAGGGGCGTCACAGTGGTGGCAGTCTATAGAATCAGCAATGACTACTTCTGCAGCTTATGCGATGACGTGGGATCAGTTTAGAGCCGTGTTCGAGCTGCAGTATATTCCCAGAGACGAGAGTCGGGAGATGGAGCGACGATTCCTTCATCTACAGCAGGGAGAGATGACGGTGCAGCAGTATGTGGACCGGTTTAATGAGTACTCCCAGTTTGCGACCCATCACATCACCACCGAGCAGCGAAAGGTCGATGCATTCATTGATGGACTGCGAGCTGATATTAGAGAGTTCGTCGGGATGCACGAGACACCTACATTTGCCAGTGCACTAGAAATGGCCCGCATTAGAGAGCGGGAGATAGCCAAGCAGAGAGAGGACCCATCCTTTCAGCGCCGACGTGTCAGGACTCCCGAGCGGTCCTTGAGAGACCGGAGGCATTCCATAGATGATTCCAGGGAGCGGTGTTCGGGTCAGAGCTCGAGAGACAGGCGAGATAGAGATAGAGATAGAGACAGGGATAGAGAGCAGAGGTCAAGTGGACCGGGACAGAGCCAGCGATCTGATAATCAGAGTCGGAGGCAGAGTTCGAGATATACAGGGCAGAGCCAGAGCAGCGTAGGGCAGAGGCCTCGAGATGGAGGCGATAGGGGAGACAGTTCGGTTGGAGATCGGCAGTGCCCGAGATGCCATCGCCGCCATAGTGGGCCGTGTGTGCTTAGGTGTGATCGATGCGGTCAGCGAGTGCATGTTGCCGCCACGTGTACTGTTCCAGAGCCATTGTGCTTCCGTTGTGGGAGGCCGGGGCACAGAGTGCGAGATTGTCCAGAGTCGGGACCAGCGGTGCAGGGAGCGAGTTCTAGCGGAGCCAGAGCAGAGCCATCGTCATCCAGTCGTCATGATTCTAGGAGGCGGGGTCGAGTCTTTTAGGCGACTACAGAGGAAGCTCGAGATGCTACTGATATGATTTCGGGTATGTCTTTCTGAGATTGCTTTGAGTGTGTGTCAGCTGTGGGGCGGGCTATTGGGCTATGTCTGTGATAAGTGTATGTGTTCTGTAGCGTGTGACTGCTTCATTGTGTCTGTGATTATGTGGCTCAGTGACAGAGGTGTGGAATGGTTGTGTATGGGTTATATGAGATTGTTATATCTGGGTATGTGTGTGAGAGTGAGATATATTGTGGTAAGATGGGTTATCAGAATTCTGGGGTTGGGCCTTGCGCTATGTTAAGTGGATTAATCCTGTTGAGTCGTGTGAGCTATACGAGTGATTATTGCGAATGTGTTGTGATGTGCTAGTGGATTGATCCTTCTGATAGTGAATTATCATGTTGATAGTGGATTATCATATTGACGATGGATTAAAATTCTTGTGTGTGCTATCCATATATATGATTTTGCGTTTTATGAGATGCGATTATCTGTTGTAGTGAAAAGAGTTGAGAATGTGTTGTGTTAGTGGATGATCTGTATAGAGCTATGCAAGTATGTGATGAAAGAGAGCGAAGATCAATGGATTGAGATCATATGTGGATTGAGTGGCTTATGAAGTGACGCCACGAGAAGACTCTGCGAATAGAGGATATACCAGCTGCAGAAATGCGAATTAGGGGATTTAACCGAGTTGTTAGTGGATTGTCTAATTGAGTTAATGATTCGAGGGAGTCGACTTACTTCGAGAGTTGTGAGTCAACATTTTCAGGGATTTGACTTAGAGATGTGTATTTGCAATTGGCTTGTGATAGATTCCGGGGACGGAATCTCTTTAAGAGGGGAGGATTTGTAACATCCCATTTTCAGGATAATTGCGTGTAATTATTTTAGTGGATGTTTAATTTATTAATTTTGTGTTGGCCCAATGAGATCCCGATTAGTGGATATATACGTGTTGGGTTACGAGTTACGTGTCACTGGGTACTTAATTTAGTGGATTAATTATATTTTTGAGATCACGGGATTAAATGGGTTAAAAGGATATTAATTGTGAAAATGTGATATCGGGTTCGTTTAATTGGTTCGTGACCAGCCGAAATAGAGATACATATATACGTGCTCTCCTTCTTTTCTCCCTTATCCATTTGAAAGCCCTAAAAGTGTTTGTGTGTGATTGTGAGAGATTAGAAGCCAGAGATCAGCTCCAACTGCAGAATTGAATATGGAAAAGCTTGGATTCAAGCTACTCATCTCCATCATTTTTCTTGTGTGAGTTTTCTTGAGCTTCAAGAGGTAAGCTATCTTCATTTGAGGGTTTAAATTGAGTTATGTGTTATGAAGGATGTGTGGAGTAGTTGTCATGCTGTTAGAGGTTTCTATGTACTGATTTTATGCATTATCTGGGGTTGAATTCGTGTTTGAAAGGAGTTGTAACTCCTGGGCTGAAGCTGAAACGCAGGGTAGGGATGGAGTCTCCGCGCTGTCGCGGCGCGACCACCAGAGGCCTAGCGGCACGAGCCGCAGCCTGCTGAGGAATTCCAGTTGGGGTCTCATGAAAGGGGTCTTGGGTCGGAATTGTGTTGGGTTCTTTCGGGATTGTTCGGACCGGGTTTGTCTGAGTTTGGGGTTTTGTTTGAATTGCTTTGAGTCGGGTTTGTTTGGGTTTCGGATATCGGTTGGCTTTCGGGTTCTATGGGGTTGTAGGGTTCGAGTCGGTCCGGATTATTGTGATATTGTTATACGTGTCGATTGGGATTGTGATTAACCGGTTAGACTCCGTGTGTTACAGGGACGAGCGGGCAGCTGGTCGGGTTCGATCAGGGAATTCAGAGTTCGGGAACCCAGTCAGGTGAGTACCCGAGTTCTTTGCTAAACCGCGGGATCTTTTGCGAGTCATAAATGTGTAGCGAATATTGTGTTTGTGTTTTGTGTACTGTGTATGAGACAGGGACGTGAACGGCAGGTATGATTCTAGTTCCACATATGTGTTAATTGTGCATGAGATGAGATTCAGTCCGGGGGTCCGTGATGAGTTCCATACGGACGGCGATTCGCGATGTGTGATCGCGCGGGTTGACTGTCCCTAACAGTCCTTGGGGCGTGTATACACGGCAGGGCCTGTAGCCGGTTCGCGCCCGTGCTACAGGGTTTTCGCTAACCACCGGTGCGCACGATCGTTAGCTGGAGAAGGGTCCCCCTCAGTGATATTGTGTGCAGGGCTCCGGATCTCATGCTGTGTGTTCATACCTGCAATATGTTGATTGCCAGAGACCGTGTGCTATGTGTATGCATGTTATGTGTTTATTGTGCAGAGTCTAACCCTCGCGTACTCACGAGCTTCCGAGCTTACGTATTCGAGTCTACCATGTTCAGGGTATCAGTGATGGGATCAGTAGCCGTGCTTGTTGATCTGGGACCGGGGATTATCTGGAAAGCCTTGTGCTAGTTTTGTATAATGATCTGATCAGTATTATTTATGTTAGCACCTTTTGGGTTTATGTAATTAGCGGATTATATATTATTAATGTTGTGTGAAAGTTTTAAATTATCAGTGATTCCAGTTTATCCTGTGACTTTCGCCTAATAGAGTTATTGAGATATTGCCACATGCGTATTGTATTGACGTGGCATTTCTGGGATCGGGGAGGGTGTTACAGCATGGTATCAGAGCTTGTGGTTTGAAGTCTGAGTATCATTAGTGGATGCTTAACTTAAACCTTGTTTCGATCCGTGGGGGATCCATTGCGATTGATTTTAGTGGAATTAACTAACCTGGCTTAGTGAATAACGCTGGGTGATTTATCTGTGGTTCTCAATTGTTTCGTTTTGTGCAGATAGTTATGGCAGATCAAGGCGAGGAATCCGGCGCGGGTAAGCCGACAGGGGACGAGGAATCACCTTATTTACGATCATGTCACCTTGTTTTTCATGAAATGCACCCAATCGGACGGCATGCGTAGGTTTCCATAGTTTTCAGGTGCATAGTGGTTTTGCATTGAACCCACCCCTATATATATATATATATATATATATATATATATATATATATATATATATATATATATATATATATATATATATATATATATATATATATATATATATATATATATATATAATACATTTAACACCTTAGTCTTAAAAACAATTCATAATGCATAATGTACAACTAATTTATGTATAATGACTAAATTTAAAGAGGTACAAGTTAACATGCAAAGTATACAGCCCATTAATATGTTCGAATATGAAGTTAATCTACTGGCTTTATAAATAATCTGCTGGCTTTTGAAACCTTGGGAACATAATTGCATTTGATGTTTTGTTTCCCCCAATCCGTCTTTTACATTACCCCAGACCACCCTTTCGATTTCCAGATTACCTCTAAAAACATCTCTTCAAGATTATTTCCAGATTACCTCTCTTCCAGCACCTCAAAGTAATTTCACAGCTTTTGCAATCAACTCCATATTATTTTCCAGCTATTGCAATCAAGTCTCATTTTTCTGCTCCATATAATTTCCCCAAAAACATTGAATTAACGACAATCATGGTAAGTTTTTTACGCTTTTGCATTTCTCTTTCAGAAAAGAGAGAACGAATTAAAACCTAAAAAGGTATAAAAAGTGAAATAATTGATTCATTCTAATCTTTGTTTCAACATTTCAGCATCTCAAGTATCAGACCCTACTATGGTTGTTTTTAAACTTAATTCCCACACCCACACTTCTCCTTCTGCAGGTCCTCAAAGGTTTTCAAAGTGTATAGTTCTAAGCTGTAGAGGGGGGGGGGGGTGAATACAGCTATTTAAAAACTTAACAATCTTTTCTCAATGTTTGTGTATATTATTAACAAGTTTAATTACAAACAAGCTTGAATGCGGAAAAGTTCAAGCTGAGATGACAGATACAACAGTTGTTCAACTAATCTAAGACACACTCAGACTAGACACAATGACTACACTCACTTAGATGTACTCACTGTCTTTACAAGACTCAGATGGACAGCTTATACAAGAACAGCTTAGACACACTCTACTGTTTTATATAAGAACACTTGCATGCATGGAATAACACACTTCAATGCACGTTCTAATTTCACACTCTTGATATCTCATAATCCTTAGAAGCTTCCTTTTATACTCAGAAGGAGAATCTCAGTGAGGCTTCCTCATTGGACAGATGAGATAGTGGGGAGTCGTTCCAAAAGGACAAAACACCTTTCTGCATGTTCTGATAAAGTATATTTGTCTTCACATGGCAGAATCTTTGTCTTTTCCTTTTTGTCACTGTTGCATAAGGCTTTAACCAAAAGAGAAATGTCAACTTTTCATCTTTCATCTTTTTCTAATGCCATTTTGATATAAGAAAAGGTCTGTCATCCTTTTTCAAATATTCGTTTGTCTTCATGTAGCTGAACAACGTGGGCAGGCTGTGCAGTTCTGTTTTCCACTTTGTCTTCGACTTGTGAACTGATCTTGTAGCCAAAAACAATACATGAGGAGTTGGAAACATATTCCAATGAAGTGTTTAACCTGTTCACAAAGAACAGGTTCTGTTCATATAGAACAGAACACTTGTAAACTGTCCAAGCTGCTCAACAGAATAGAGCAGCGTAGACAGTTTGTGTCCAGCCTGTTCAGCAAACTGAGCAGCTTGGACAAACTGCCTTTGTTGCAACGAATGCAACATGGTAAACAACTTTAGGCTGATATTGCAAATCACTTTCAGGTTTCAATAAGGCATATAACAGGCCTTAAATTCATCCTTCAAGTGCATCAACAGGTTTGATTAAAAATCTCCCCCTCAGATGTACAGCAGGTTTGACTGAGGCCATTTTTGTGCCTAACAATGTCCCCCTATTTGCAATAATCAGTCTAAGCTGATTTAATCAATAATCACTATACATTTTTACAATACATCTTGCTGAAAAGAAATTACAACATTTAAGTAAAGTAAAATATCAGTTTATATATACTGATTTTGATTATAGAAAACAATACATGTTTTTACAAGAGTACAACTAATGTACTAATGTATATTACAACTAATGTAAATAAGCAAAGTACAACTAATGTACAAAAACTTCAACACTTTGGACTGTTGATCTTGGGAGCAGATAACAGCAAGCCTTTCCAACAGATGGACAGCTTCCATTCTTCACCTACCCAGATGGTAGATGGACTTCACTCTAGTGGTGGTGGTCCTTCAAACATTTTTTCAATTTCATCCCTTGTTTCCTCCAGATCTTGGATTTCAACTCTGAGGATCATAAACATGGGATCTTGAAGTTCACCTCTCTCATAAAAGCCTCTGAGCTGGTCCCAGAGGCTGCTCTCCACCTTCTTGACTGCCTGAATGAAGTTGCAAGTCTGAAGGCTGCAAGCTGTCTCAGATCCACCTTGTATAGATCTGAAGCTCTCTGAAAACACTTCTTCTGTGTTAGGGGATCTACAAAAAATGCCCCTAGCTCAAGTTCTTCAATAATTTTGCCTTCTTCAAACTCAACTCCACTGGACAGGCTGTAGTCAATTCCTTTAATCTCAATATCATAATCACCCTGTTCAATTAAGATGAGGAGTTCCTCCAGCTCAGAATCCTTTCTTGTCCTCCTGGCCTTTATTTTGGGGTATGTCACAGAGACACCCTCACTTACTTCTTTTGAGATCAGGCCAAGATCCTTCACTCTCTCCATCAGCTTCTTAACATATGCCCTGATAGTCTTAGCCGTTTCTGACTTAGACTGGCTCAGGGCAACTGCCAGCTCAACCCATTCCCTGTACCCCATTTGGGCAACATCAGTGTAGTGATAAGATTCCATTTCAGGGCCTGTAGCACCCATTCTGGTTATTTGCAGCTTCCATTATTTTCCTTTTCTTGAAATAGGGACAATTTTGACAATAAACTCCTTGGCAAGTCTTCTATCAGCAACATCATGAAACTTCTTCCTTGCCAGGTTGTCAAAGTGGAACTGGGCTCTTGCAGAGGATGCTTGCTTTGGTTTGGTCACAGAGACCAGAGCACCCTCTTCCTTTTCAACTTCCTTCTCACCAGCTGATCCCTTAGCAGCTTCCATTAGTTTCTTTTGCACATCCAAAGAGGACATTTTGATTTTGCTTGCCTCTTGAAGTAGAAAACTTCTGCAGCTTTGGCAGAGGCTTCTTCTTTTCTTAGTGCTTCCAGGGCTTGAAGCTGTTCATCTCTGAACTCATAGTATTTATCCATGGGAAGACCCATTTCCTTTGCCCTGGCTTTGTGAAACTTTAATTCTGCTGCTTTCTGATGTCCAGGATCAAATACTACCTTTTCTTTTCCTTTAGCTGTTGTAGTGATAACAGCTTCAGGAGTATCTTCCTCCTCTTCTTCTTCCTCTAAAATGAGATGCCTCCTTCTGCTACTTGGCCTGTCCTCAGGAATGAATTCCTCCCCCTTAGACTGAGCAAGGTTTGGAGATTCAGCCTGAGTAGGCTTAGCAGCTTGAGAAGCACCTTCCACTGTACCAGTAGCCGTTGCAGATGCTCCTGCTGGTTGACCAGTGCATACTGATTTCTCCTTAGGAGAAGAAGTTTTCTCCCCCTTAGACTTAGACTTAGTCTTAGAGGCATACAACTTCTCCCCCTTTGAAGGAGATGGACCAGCACCTTCAACAACTGGTCTACCTGAAGAAACGAATTCAGCAGGCTTGCCAGTAGTTTTGGCAGCAGGTTTGGGACCAACCAGGCTATGCACTAAGAAAGTCAGGTTGTCCTTCACCTCTGCAAGTTGGGAAAGACAGTTTTGAAGAGAGTATGATTGGGTATCAGGAAGGGAGGTCAGCTTAAGAATGTTTTCCCTATCAGAAGCTGTGAAGAGCAAACTTTGGAGCTGTGCAAGATGTAACTCTAGAGAGTCTTGCACATCAGCATGGTTTGCTGAGACAGAATTTGATAGAGAGTCTATTAAGGTGTTTAAGCTGGCTAAAGTGGCAGGAAGTGTAGAATTGTAAGTAGTGAGGAGAGATGACAGTTGTTGGGATATGGCTATCATAGAGGACACAGAGTCCTGTTGGAGTGAAAGAATTGAGGAGAGGGAGGTGGAGACATTTTGCAGCTGTGCAGTGAGTGCAAGCAGCTGTGAGGAGTTATCAGTTTGTGGAGTGGTTGGGAAGGAATCCTTGAACATATCAAAGAATCCCCTAAGCTGTTAAGACACAGATTCTGAAATGAGAGAGGGTAGAGAAGTCATGGAGGTTTCTAAAGAACCAACTTTGTTGGTCAGCAAGGAAAGTTGATCCTTCAATGGCATGTCTTTAGGGGATGGAGGTGTATGGGTGGATTCTTTTGATTGAGTAGAGGGTGATGAAGAGGATGAGGCTGGTGTATGGGGATGTGATGTAGAGGGAGATGGTATTTTGGAAAGAAGCTCCATAGCTTGGGCAAAAGAAATGTGGCCCAGCTTGGAGGGATCAATAGGACCTTCAGCAGTGGCTGTAGCTGCATCATCAGGAGAGTGGGTAGAGGATGGTAGCCTTTCAGACACTGCTTGTTTTGCAGCACCTTCATTAAGGCCAGTGGTGGTTCCCTCTGCAGTACCTTGGTTTAATGGTACCTCATCATGGGGAGATGGTATTTGCATTTCAACATCAGCAGTGGTGAAACCTGCTGATGGAGTTTGTATAATGGTAGTAGCCTCACCAAAGGGATGTTCTATTCTCTGAGGTTCATCAGCTTGAGTGATTGGTCCTTCAGCAACTGTTTGGTGTAGAACAGCTGCATCATGAGGAACAGAAGTTTGAGGCTGAGCTGCTGGTTGGTCTAAGCTAGCAGTGTGGGCACCTCGTGCAGACTCAGGGTGTAGAGAAGTATGAGGTGGGGACAGTGTGGACTCAGTATGGAGTGGAGAGAACTCTTGTCTTTCAATATTCTCAGCCTGTTGGGAGGCTGGAATAGTGGATGTGGCTGTCTCCATTTGTACAACGGGCTCCTGTTGGGAGGAACCAGAGGGTCTAGGCTGACTTGGGGTTGACACAGGTTGGAGTGAAGCAGGCTCCAATTTTGCTGAACCTTCTCACAAAATAGGAGAGGCAGCATGGGTTGCTTCTTTTTCAACTGAAACCTGTTGAGAGGGAACATAGGGGCTAGGTCGGGTTGTTTGGGTTGCTGGTTTCTTTCTGGCTATGGATTTGCGTTGGTATAATATGTGAGAAGAGGTGGGTGATTTTGTAGAGGAGATGAGAGGTTCAGACTGGACAGGTTTGGAGACTGGGGCAGAAACAGGTGGGTTGGCCTGTTCCATAGTCTCAGGTTCCACAGAGGCACCAGCCATAAAGGCTTCAGGGTCAACAAATGACCCAGGGTGAGAAGTCTGTTCCCCCAGCTTCAGTCGTTTCCAGGGTCCTCTTAACAAACTTGACCCTGGATTTGGATTTTCTAGCAGGAGCAGCTTCTGGATCCACCCTCAATTAGAGGGTCCTTCCACCAATCCTAGCAGCCTCCTCATTGGAGTAGAGAGAGGAGGCTCATTTGAGAGAACCGGAGTGCAGAAAACTCTATTCCCTATGACTGGGAATGCAGCAGTACGAAGTAAAGGCTGAGAGTTATACAAGTGCTCACCACAAATATGCTTGAAGATGAGGCTCAGAAACTTGGGATAATGAACAGCAGCTGGACGTGTCTCCTGCTGCACCAGGCCCCTCAAATTCAGAAAAATCCATTTTGCCATGTCGATTGTAGTTCCATCCACAAGCTGCAGAACTACAGGGATTTCATCACAGCTCAGTTGGTCAAAGGAACTAACTTTGCTGCTAAAGCACATTACCACAGAGGCAAATAAGAAGCTGTAAGTGGGAGACAAATCCTTTCTGAACAGCGTAGCTCCAACTTTTGGTTCTGCTACGCCACAAAAGTGTAGCAGATTCTTCATCTGTTCATCTTCAGGCTGTGGCTGATCATATTTTTCAGCCACAGGGAGTCGAAGAACTTCCCTGATCAGACGAATCTTGATCTCAATGGTCTGAGTCCCATTGAGTATAGTGTCCTTAATGACTTTGGTGTCTGGGTTGTAGGCACAGGTATACAAAAACTCATACACCATCTCCTGGTACAGGACACCAGGAGTGGCAGTCATGACATAGTTCAACGGATGAACTTTCAAGAACTCCACCATATCTTCGTAGCCTTTCCCCACATAGTTCTTGGGGATGGTTAGGTTAGCAAGGTAGTTGGTAGGTTTCAGGGTTAGCATTGTGGTGACTGATGCATGTTTTTGAACATCAGCACCCACAAACATTGGTAGAAAGGGGTTGTTTCTTTGAGCAATTTGGGAAGTAGTGAAAGTAGCAGAAGCACAGGACACTTAGTTGATTTTTTTAAGGGTTCTTAGGAGGTTATGGAAGTAGTGAGGAAGAGAAAGATGAAACAGTAGGGGGGTTTTTATAGGATTTGAATGTGAGTGGGTATGAGAGAGAAACATTTGGGCGGTTGATTTGAAAAGGTCGTTAACGGAAAACGGAACGTTTATCCATGTCAGACCGTTTGTTAGACCACTTGAGCCCTTTTTAATCACCAACACACGTAAACCCACATTATCCGCAGTAATTAAGTTAAATAAAAACAAAATTTAAGTAACTTAATTGTGAAGAAAGGTAATTAAAACAGATGGTCTAAGCTGATGGTCAAACCTGTGATGAGCAGGGTCATCACAAGCTGTTCACTCTTCAAGCTGTTCCTTCAACCTGTTCAGCTAAGTAACAACAGGTTGTGTTCAATAGCTGATCAGGTTACAAGACAATGTCTTGTATGATAGATTGAAAGAGTGAGCAGGGTGGAGGTTTGATCATCAGATCAGGCTTGACATGTAAACTGTTGTTGTCAAACCTGTTATATGCTCAAGCTGTTCAAGTTTTACAGAAGACGGCTAAGTATAGAACATGCATAGCCTGTTCTGTCTAAGGTGTTCTGCGAAACTTGAGCAGTGTGAGACATATAATGACTTAGAACATTTTGGACACTTAGTCACTTTTGTTTAACATGCCCAGCTTGCTTACCAGATAATTAAATCCGTTTTCATCAAGAGGTTTGGTGAAAATGTCTGCAAGCTGTTCATCTGTGGAAATGAAACTTACCTCCACATTACCTTTCTGAATGTGATCCCTGATGAAATGATGTCTGACTTCCATATGCTTTGTTCTGGAGTGAAACACTGGATTGTTGGAGATAGCTATGGCGCTTGTATTGTCACACAGAATAGAAGTTTTCCTAAGTACAAGTCCATAGTCTTCAAGATGATGTTGCATCCACAGAATCTGCCCACAGCAGCTTCCAGCAGCAATGTACTCAGCTTCAACAGTAGAAGTAGAAACTGAATTCTGTTTCTTGCTACACCAACTTATCAACTTACCACCAAGAAGTTGACATCCACCTGTTGTGATTTTCCTGTCTAGCCTGCAACCTGCAAAATCAGAATATGAATAACCTGTTAGTTCAAGGCTTGAGTCTTTGGGATACCAAAGACCTAAACCTGGTGTACCCTTCAAGTATCTGAAGATTCTTTTCACAGTAGCTAGATGAGATTCCTTTGGATCAGCTTGGAACCTAGCACATAAACAGGTAGCAAACATAATATCAGGTCTACTAGCAGTTAAGTACAACAAGCTCCCAATCATGCCTCTGTAAGCTGTTACTGAAACAACTTTGCCACTGTGCATCTGCATCCAATTTTACATTGGTTGCCATTGGGGTTTTAATAGGAGAACTTTTATCAAGTTTAAACTTTTTCAATAGATCTAAAGTGTACTTTCTTTGATTGATGAAAATTCCATTTGAGGTTTGTTTAACCTGTAATCCCAAAATGAAAGTAAGTTCTCCCATCATACTCATTTCATATTTTGATTTCATGAGTAATGAAAAATTCTTGCATAATTGCTCATTAGTAGAACCAAATATTATTTCATCCACATATATTTGAACAAGCATAATATCAGACTTCACCTTCTTTATGAACAGTGTGGTATCCACTTTACCTCTGGAATAACCATTGCTCATAAGGAAATCAGTAAGAGTGTCATACCAGGCTCTAGGGGCTTGTTTTAGACCATAGAGGGCTTTGTCCAACTTATAGACAAAACCTGGATGATGTTCATTTTCAAAACCTGGAGGCTGCTTGACATAAACATCCTCTTGCAGCTTCCCATTTAAAACTGCCCTCTTCACATCCATTTGAAATACCTTCATGCTCTTATGAGCAGCGTAGGCTAAAAATAAACGAATTGCCTCTAGCCTGGCCACAGGAGCAAATGTTTCATCATAGTCAATTCCTTCCTCCTATCTATAGCCCTGAGCAACAAGTCTTGCCTTATTCATAATGACATGACCTTGCTCATCCATCTTGTTCCTGTAAACCCATTTGGTGCCAATTATAGTTTTACCTTTAGGAGGAGGGACCAGCTTCCATACCTTGTTTCTCTCAAACTGATTGAGTTCTTCTTGCATGGCAGTGATCCAATTGGCATCTTTCAGTGCTTCATCCACTTTCTTTGGCTCCATGAGAGACACGAAACTAGAGAACATACAAAAGTTCCCTAAGCTGTCCCATATTGTTTGTACCCCTTTGATGATGTCACCAATTATTTGATCATTGGGGTGACACCTGATTCACTTAGGATCATTTTTCAATGGGGATTCTCCTGAGTTGTTTGCATCTTCAACAGGTCCTGTTGAAAATCTTTCAAGATTTTCAGACACACTCATGTCTTGAGCCTGTTCACTTGTTGAGCATGACTCTCCATTGTTGAACATATCAGCAGAGGATCCAGGAAAATCAACATTCATTGGTTCAGGACATGAGGTTGTAATTAAGTCAGTACACTTATTCACACAGGGTGTATCAACATAATCATCATCATGTCCGTCATGGTTTGCAGGTTCCACTCTGGATGAAGTGGAAGCTTTTGAGTCCTCTTCACTGTTTGAATGCATGAGATCATCAAAGTTTAATTCTCCTAAAACTGATTCAGGAACAGCTTTGGTGGAGGCATTCCTGGACTCCTCAAAGGTGACATTGATAAATTCATCTATCACCTTTCTTTTGTTGTTGTACACTCTGTAGGCTTCCGAGATAGCAGAGTATCCAAAAAACACACCTTCATCAGCTTTTGGTTCAAACTTTGCCAGTTGGTCCCTTTGATTCAGAATAAAGCAGGGACATCTAAACACATGGAAGTAGCTAATAGTTGGCCTCCTCCCTTTGAGCAGCTCATAAGGAGTCTTGTTGAACCTTTTCACCACTAAGGATCTGTTTTGGGTGATGCAAGCAGTGTTGACAGCTTCAGCCCAGAATGATGATGGTAAACGAGTTGCACACAACATGGTTCTAACAGCTTCAATAAGGGTTCTATTTCTCCTTTCAGCAACTCCATTTTGTTGTGGAGTTCTTACTGCTGAAAAGTTATGTGAGATCCCTTTTTCTTCACAGAAGTCTTCAAGAGTACTGTTTCTGAACTCAGTACCATGATCACTTCTAAGCTGCAGAGTTCAACATTTCCATCTTCTTGACAAATCCAATGATTTCTCTAGCAGCCTCTCCTTTGCTATTCAAGAATATTACCCATGTAAACCTGGAGAACTCATCAACCATTACTAGAGTGTATCTTCTTCCTCCTAGACTTGGGACATTGACTGGTCCAAAGAAGTCCATGTGAATTAAGAAGGAGGAGTATCAATAGAAAAATTATGCTTGGATTTAAAAGATGATTTCCTCTGCTTGCCTTTCTCACAAGCCGTGCAGAGTCTATCCTTAACAAAGGTCATAGAGGAAAACCTGTTACCAACTCTTTATTACAGAGTTTGTTGATATTCTTGAAGTTCAGGTGTGACAGCCTTTTGTGCCATAACCAGTTTAGGTCTGCATTGGTTCTTGTGAGAAAGCAGGTTTCAGTTGTGGGATCAACAGATTTCATGTCCACAACATATACACCTTTCTTTCATTGAGCACACAGCACAACTTTGCCTTGGGGATCCAATATGTAACCCAGGTGCTCATCAAAGTTAACCTTGTAGCCATCATCACACAGTTGACTTATGCTAACAAGGTTATGTTTTAGCCCAACCACATAGGCTACTCTTTTGAACACTGCAGCACCAGCTTTAAGAGTTCCATATCCCTCAGTGGATCCCTGTACATTGTCACCAAATGTGACTTTTGGCCCTTTTTCAGGCCTGAGATCATTCAGCAGGTCCTTGCAACCTGTCATGTGCCCTGAGCAGCCACTGTCCAAGTACCAAACCTGGGATGGTTTTTTGTCATTGTACATCATTGTAGGGTTCCAGTTCTCTAAGCTGCTGAAGGCTTCAACTTCAGCCAAGTCTTGTTTGAAGTTGCTAGTTGATGGGACGTCAGTATTGGCCATCAGACAATTGTTGTCTTCTTCATCTGAGGATGAATCAGACTCCTCCCAGTCGCATGTCTCTGCCATCAGTCCCTTTTGCTTGTTGGAAGCCACTGAGTTTTCCAACTTTTTCAGCTTTGCCATGACGATAAGGTACTTAACCCTATAGCCATCGTCCCTGTTAGTCTTGTATGGTTTGGAAGACTGACCAACAACTTTTGACACACAGTCAGCAGCTATATAGCCAGTTTTGCCACATTTGAAGCACTCAGCTTTAGATTTGTCAAATGCCTTCTTCTTGACAGCATTTGAGTTCCCCTGCAACATATTTCTTCCAAACCTTTTCTTGTTAAACCTTTTGACAAGCATTGCTATCATCTGCTCATCATCAAACTCAGCAAGATCTGCATTGTCTTCCTCTTCAGACATTTCCTCTTTTTCATCATCAGCCTGTTGGTCAGGATGTGTGAACACATCACACACCTGTCCAACAGGTTGTCTCACGCTGGCCACTAAGGCAGCACCTCTCTTGGACATTTCCAAGGCATTTCTCTTCTGCTGCCTTGACTGCTCATCATTTAGTAAGGATCTGTATAAGTTTACAAGATCCTTACCTTTGATGGTACCTGAAATCAATCAAATCATTATAGAACCAATCACAAAAGTCAACAAGAATTGTAGCAGTAGTAAAAGTACCGTGCCTTAAACCATATTCCATCTCAGCAGATCAATATATAGCAATAAATGAGAATCAAGTACCCATGCTACCAGAAGTAAAGAACCATCAATCCCAAATTAGACTAAAATCAAGAAAGTCACTATTACAAATTTCATGATCAACTCGTTTAGATATAATTTAGAGATAATTGGTATTAAGGAAAATGATTTCAATTACTCCTTTTTTATAGATGCATCAACGTTATTCTTTGATTTGGTTTTCATGAGAAAATGCATATAGGTAAATGTAACATGAGAATAAATATGGTAACATCAAATAGGATTCAAAACATGAACTTTATGTTTTTTAGAAAAAAGAATTGGGGAGCATAAAAAATGGTTTCTGCTTCTATAGCTTTTGATAACAACGGCTGCTGTTTTTACAACATCCAGTCCCAAAAGAACTTTAAACCTATGTAAATCAAATGTCATGATCCAAACTCCAAAGTATCGTCATTGAAGGTTTTAGATTTCATCGTCGACAACATAGCAAATATGTTGGACATGACTTTCAAAGCATTGAACACCCGTAATCCAGAATAAGCAATGCAAAAAAATAGATTTTTTTACCAATTGAACGTAGCAAATTGTTCAGTAATAACAAAAGTTAGAAATTCAGTTCATAGAAAATTTTTTGTGACAATTTCACATTTGTAAACGGGAAATTTGACTTTGGTTTTTTTCAAATACTTGTTCAGCAGTCTTGGATCCCTTGTCATATGCTCTTTTGATCTTCAAGTTAGCTTTTTGATGGAAACCGGTACCTCTCAATGCATCCGCACTAAAATATCAAGTTAATTGTATTGCTGCCAGATCCTCTGTATATAAAAAAAGTTACTTAAAAAACGAAAGACCTCAAGTACATTTTTTGCATAAAGATCATTGATGACTAACATATTTAGTGGAATCCATGAGATGGATCCACAATAAAGCAATTCGTTAAAGAATGGAACCTTAATTATTGAAAGATGAATAGCACCAAGGCACATTGTAATAACTTTCACAATTACAAGCATTTCTTAATTAAAAGACTAACAATCAAAGGTACAAAAGTTTAAGGCATATATACCACCCCAAGCTTGCAGCAGACCATCCTATGATAGAGCCACAACGCAAGTACCAATATTTTGTGATTTAAGTCGATCAACAGCAACAAACATATTAAGAGAAAAGGCTCCCCATAATACATGAGAGTTGGATTCCTGAAAAGAATTAAAGGAAATGAAATTCAAAACAACTTTAGATCATTTTTGCACATTAGGAATCCTCATCAAAATACAAAAAAAAACATTCTAGTTTGCAAGAATGTAAGATCTTGGACAAAATGGAAAAATGTAAATGCAAAGAGAACCTGTACTTGGCAGTAATGTTCAAAAACTGTTGGTTCTTGCTAAATGTAATTATTAATTAATATTTTTGTAATTCCACAAGAACAATGTTTGCTTTTGATGAAAATCATGTACCGTCGTTCAAAAGATTACTTTTGTATGATAAATGTAAAGGGTTGAACCTGATTTTGTCCCCAAATACAAAGTCTTCTCGTAGAGGTCGTTCCATCATTTTCACGTGGCTCTGCTATAGCAGCCGTACAATGTGGTGCTCCCCAAGACACGGATATCACAAACTCAGTTTGCTATCTTCACTTTTTTAGGATGCTTCTTACTCGTTTTTAGTTCCATCCCCAACTCACCAAACTCATTTGACCCTGAACAACCATGTGACCATGATTTAATATGCTACAAAGTTACAACAAACAATGTCTAGCTGAAATTATAGATAATTACAAATAAAATACATATATGACTATCATGGGCTATTAGGCAAACACTTTGAAAAAAGGGAAAAAGAATATGACCCCAAGTGAAAAAAAGGGAAAAAGAATCTGACCCCAAGTGAAGAGAGACCCGTTAGAGGCTACCGCTGTAATATGTTCTCGACCACAAGCCACATCCAACCAGCATGATTTGGCTCCCGCTGGACACCTAAAAAGATCAGAAACTGTTTTGGGATCAGCAACACTCTTGTTGTGCTCTTGACACTTTCGCCCCGATTGACCAGAATGGTCATCAAAATTCACGTTACTTTGATTGTCAAACTTAGAATTTTATGATACCATAGCAAGCCTACAAATCCATATTTGAGCTTGTATCAAGTTTCATGATTGAAGATTTCTTGACGTGTTATAGGTTAATTGTTGTCGAAATCATCTTCCATTAGCATCTTCATTTTAGCATTCATTTCAAACTTCAAAGTACAACTTTACTACACTTTCTATTATCATACTGCCGCAAAATTAAAAACTCAAATATAGCCAAAAACATGTAGAAATCTTAGCAAACAAATGAAAGAGCACCCCCCCCCCCCAAATGAAAACACCTAAATGTAATGTATACATATACTTTCCAAAATCACAACCAGATGTCTGAAAGAAATACCTAAGCTACATGCAGAAGAGTAATATGGTTAGTACCTATCTGAAAGAAATGGCTAAGCTACACCCTAAGCAGAAGAGTAACATGTTTAGCTATATACTGCATAACCCAGTAAACCATCTACCTTTTGGGTGATGCTTCATTGCTCACATCATTATTTGAATGGCAAAACTCCTCAACCTGGCATGAAACAATATGGTTTAAAAGTACTAAATTTCATAATATATTATTTTTAAAAGGAAAATTTAAAACAATGAGAAAAAAGGAATAATCCGGCTATTATGTCATAGATCATTGTAACAAAACATGTTATACAATAAGGATGGCCTATTAGTAATGATAATGTAAATCTACGCATGTATTGCCATATGTCATGCTAGAACAGTGTGGTATGAGAATTTGACCGCTGGGGGGGTAAACTTTTAGATCAAGAACTGTCATTTGAATGTCATTTCTTGTTAGCGATCGATCATGTATAATAAAATATAACGAACAAAAGTAAAAAGTATTGCAACCGAGAATTCAGTGTATAGAGATGATATGAACAGATTTAAAATGCAGTAAGAAATCTGGTGATCAACATAAGCATGACCCCTCCGTGTTAGCTCCACCGCTAAATCATATAGTTCTTGAAAATAATCACTGGTGTATATGATATGCAAATATCAATTTTTTGATAAAAAAACTGATGTGAACCATGACTTCATTAAAAAAACCATTACCATTACCCCCACCCCGTCTTCAAAGTTTTATAGTTAAAAAAAAAAAAGCCAACCTGCACAGCTGGAATAGAATATTTACCAGACAGCAAACCATTACCAAGTTTCGTTCTGCCAAAAAAAATAACATATTTTATAAAAGTGCAGTATATTCTAATGACAGAATTCTGATAAACTTTATAACAAGTCAACAAAGTCCATACATCTCGAAATTGTTTCATTTACTACAAATTGACATACTCCTTTCATATTCAGTATTTACTCACATGATAGAAACCTTTTAGCAGTGTAATTAAGAAACAATAGATGAATAATAGTACCAATCCAATAGTGCAGTAACAATCACCAGGAAAATGCTCCAAAACAAAATCAAATTACAATCAAAATAGAATATACTTTGAAGTTTAAAATCAGAACAACGCTAAAGATATAATATTTTATTGCGCCAGTTTACATGGTCCATGTGTAACTTGAGAAAATAGTTTGGATGCAGCTTCATCCAGAGAAGTGATAACTTACAATTGCATATTCAGGGTCTACCATAGGATCAGCAGGAGCAGTATCAAAACCCAGTTTTAGATTTTGGTCTATTCTAAGCCATTACGTTTCACATTTCCAGGGAGAAGAAGAAAGAAGCGAACCACAAAAGGCTAATGAAGTAGTTAAGAACTGCTTAGCAGAATTCCAATATGCATAAACAAAAGGCTAATGAAGTAGTTAAGTGTAAATTGAGCTATCACATTTCCTTTTTTAACAATATTTTTACCATGATTCGACGTTTCTTGATATATATTTATTGTGAAAAAAGTAAAAGACAGAAAGTAATCAATTCGCTAATTAAAAAATTACATATTTATTTCAACCAAAAATGAAAAAGTCTAGAGAAGTCATCAAGTCGATAATTAACAGAATAAAGGTGGTCGCAAGAAACCTTTCATTAAACAATGGTCCTGACCCCAAAAAGACCATCTCCTGACCAAATCAATATCTACATGCACTTGTGGCAAAAACATATCACATAAATATTTGGATGAATTAGTGAAAATATAAGGATTTATGAATATCTGCTTACATCCCTAGGCCAAAAAACTGAAAAACATGTATAGACTGAAGAACAAATGCAGGATTTAAAAGCTCAAGAATTCAAACCCTATAATCAGCATCGTCTGCTATATGATCTTTGAGGAGAGTATACAGTAGTGAAAACTACTTGTCAAGTGGAGCAAGAATGATCTTATAAAAAAGATATCATATGAAGAAAATATAATGCTATAGAATGGTGATATTGCCATAGATGTTGAGGATGAAACTATAATCCCATCATAAATTTCAATATGGATATGTACAGGTTTAAAATTACAAGACCAACTCAACTCATTACAGGTGTGAATGATAGCTACAGTGTAATCACAGAAGCATAACACATCTTAGTTTGGGTTTCGGTTTCTTTCGGTTCTCGATATACTACTGAATGATAATTTAAATAAATTTCTGATGAAATCAATTTCACTTAAAACTCTATCAAGTTCATAGAAGAACCAACAAAAAAAGAAACTGATGTGTCTTGCATATCAAGAATTATCAGATAGTCTTTAAGATACTCTCTAATAACACATGGTGTGAATTGATGTGTTAGTTACCAAAAGTGAACCTCAAATTATATGTATAGGGAAACAAATACATATTCTGGATAAAAAAACAAACCTCATATCAAGAACTTCGTGCCAATTTATGAAAAAGATCAAGAAACGACAGAATATTCACATAGCTTTCAATGGAAAGATAATGAGGTCGACACCTGCATCACAAAGAAAAGAGACTTCATGAGCATTATTCAACACTCATGACTTCAGAAATAGGTTTCTGAAGCTTCTAAAAAACACAAACATCGACAATAACAAGAAAAATCGTCTTGACTTCGTCATTTCATTGTGAAATCCACACTGGCCAAAGCTTCCCCTGCCTTCAATATCATCCTTCCATAATTCGAATTGCCAAGAGTTAATTTATTTTCGGGATTCACTTTTTTTAAGCATTCTCTGAAAAGATATAACCAAAATGACACTACAGGTCACATCATTTACAAAAGGTAAGATCTTCTGCTTCAGATTATCAGAGTCATATTTTTACTTTAAAAAATAAGAATATTTTCAAATCAGAGTCATATTTTTCTCTATAAACCCAAACAAGCATAAACGATATAAACAATAAATAACACGTAAATCACAAAATTTCAAGTAAAATTTCATGAATTTGGTGCAAAGATCTTGGAACAATCAACAAACATGAGGCCAATGACATTACAGGTCTAAGGAATCACTTGCAACCACAAAGAATCTTGTAATTAAATAAATAATAATATATTATTTCATATCTGAAAAAATCGAAAAACCCTTACCTGTTGCGTAGCCATGGATATCATCAAATCCTTCGAAAAGATTGAATCTTTTCACAATCAAAGCAAACCCCGCTTGCTCAAATTGAATAAAAACCTCCAAAAAACAAATAAATCATGAAACCCAAATCTTCAACTGGTTTTCCTTTTTCATATAGTTAGGTCTTTGATTAGAGTAACGACGAAAAAACTCATCCATTCATGTACCTCCATTTAAAGTATTGAAACAAATAAAAGACACACATGTTGGAGAAATCGGAACCCTGGTGACTCATAACTCTGTTATGAGTGTAGAACTTTAAAGAAATTCATCATCCATATCAATAAACACCAGCACTACATGAAAGAATCGATGATGATGACCACCGGAGAAGTCATCTATCTCAACGATTACTGCTCCTTCAACAAAAATTAAGATCAAAGAAACAAAAAACTAATAAACGAATCGATGGAGGAGAAGAGTACCAGAGAAAGATGGATGGACCAGCAGAAGTTAAAGCTTCAGTTAAAAGGAATGAACGACGGCGGAAACTTTGATGAACCTAGCAATAAACACATACGGACTTCGCTTCTCCATTACCATAATTATGAGCATTGCACTTTCGGATGGTTTTACCATTTTTTCCGGCGATCCCTTCTTCCAGTCCACTCTTTTTCGAGCGGGTTTTTTTTGGGTGATAAAGCTTTGTCTGCTAGCTTCTTACTGGTTAGCAAATGAAGTGTGGGAAGAAAAGGAAGAGTCACGTGGCTTCCCAATGTTCCCACAGTTCACAATGTTTTAAAAGCTGAGTTTAAATTGAGCAATAAAATTTGTACATGGTGCTTCAAACAGTTATAAGTCTTAAATTTCAAGAATTTGCATTATCTATTCGTACATTGTGCATTGTAAGTTGCAAACATACTAAATGCTTTATTAGTAGTTAAAATATATATCGTTAGAAAGATCTCGGAGAATACTACACGAATCTGCTATTACATGTTCGATTTTGTACGAATTCAAGGTAAAAATCGAATCCTTTAGCTTTTATATTTTCGTTTTGAGAATAAAATTCGAATTTATTATTTCTTGAGTGATTAAAGCTAAGTTTTAACTAGAATAAGTATAATATAATCGAACCTAGGCTTAATATTTATCATATTTGTGATTTATGCCTTAGAAATTCATGTTTTAAAGCTGTAAATATGAACAAATTCGAGAATGCCAAGAACAAACTCGAAAATACATAGAACAAACTCGAAATTGAATTAAATTCGAAATATATTCGAATTTAACCATTAAATTCGAAAAGCGTAATTCGAATCTAATAAATTCGAAAAGAGTTAGGTGTTGGCATTAAATTCGAAATGTGGTGAAATTCGAATTTGAGTCAGAAGCCATGAAACCATGAAATTAATTATAGTATACATGATTTAATTTATTATATATTAGAATTCGAATTTGAGTCAGAAGCCATGGAATTGATTTTAGTTTACATGATTTAATTTATTATATATTCGGATATGATGCCTTCGAATTTACATACATATTCGAATATAGGTTCGAATTTGGTACTTCATATTCGAACTTAAGTATTTAAATTCGAAACCCACTCCTTTAATTTGAATATATTAAATAAAATACAATACATAGACAACTCATAAATTGACAAGATAATTAGCAAAATAATATATATATATATATATATATATATATATATATATATATATATATATATATATATATATATTGACCCTTGAGAATTAATAAAACAATAAATTTAAATGAAAGAGTGATTTATGAAAGAGCAGTTATCAGAATCAGATATAATAAAGATTTTAAAGATTAAAAAAGATAATGATAATGTTGATGATATTTACATGATTGACATGATAATTCTGGACAGGTTCAGTGAAATTCTGAACAAAAGATTTAAAGATTTATAAAGCGGGTCAAAGACTTGAATTGACAGAGAACAGATTGAGATAAAATCCTGAGATAACTCAGGTGGCAGATTTTACATCTTTTTGATAAAGACCCAACACTGTGAGTTATAGATATTCAGATTTAACATGCTTGATTTCCGGTTGAGACATATCGTTGATGTTAGATTAAATTGACACTCATATCATCAGCTGGATTGTGACCTTGCACACCATGGTTGGGTGTTGCCCAGTGGATTATGATAGCTATTTGACTTATCATTTCATATGATATCGCTTTTACAGTTCCTTTCAGATATTGCTTAAAGATTATTGCTATCATGACATTGATTACGTATGCTTCATCATTGCATATACTTGACATATTGATTCAGCTTGATTAGCCATGATTGGTCTATTGTTCTAGACCTAGCTATTTCACCAGTTCTATTGAACTTGGTAATGACCTCCGATGTTCCGCCACGTTGATTTACTGGTAGCTAGCCCAGTATGTGGTTGATCCCCACGATTTAAGCGTGAGCGTGGCTTGAACATCATCCGACTCTATGATTTCTATGTCTCAATCATGAGGGCTGAAGTGGCAGCCTAGACATATCACGCTAGACTTATGATGATCCGCTTGACATTGCATGTTAATTTGAAAATCTATTTACTCACTAAGCATTGCTTACGGTTGCTATATTAACATATTTACAGGAAAAGACAAAGGAAAATCACCTGCCGGACCTAGTTCTTAGGTCTTACACGATCAAGACAGAAGTATCATAGACCTCTACTCAGCGAACCCATTTTGGTACTAATTGGATGATGATATTATGGTGATCTGGGTAGATTTATTTTGATTATATGATGACATGAATTAGATTAGACTTGTGCCCTTTATAAGTTTAATTTGAAAACCGTAAACTGTATTAAACTTAAATCCTAATATTTTGTACATGTGATTTAATATTCCGCAATTAATTACTCTATCTTAGTTATGGTTGATATCGTATTGCATGATGTGGGACCTAGACTGGTGAGAACTGCCCCGTAAGGGGTGGTCTTCACATACTAAGTATAAGAAATCCAAGACAGTCTTTAGTTATGTTAATGCACAAGGACAACCCAAAACCAACTTGGTTTGGGTTTACTCCACTACTAGCTGAGCTGATATTTGTGCAGGGCAACCACAGGTCACCACATAAAACCAGATGGCATTTGGACAGTGGATGCTCTAGGCACATGACAGGCAATTCTGAGTGCTTGTCAAATTTCAAAGGCTTTGATAGAGGATTTGTTGCATTTGGAGGCAACTCCAAAGGAGGTAAGGTGACAGGTAAAGGTACTGTTAATGCAGGCAACATGATTTTCAATGATGTTTTATATGTTGAACAGCTTAAGTACAATTTATTGAGTGTCTCTCAAATCTGTGACAAACAAAATATTGTTTTGTTTACAGTCTCTGAGTGCATTGTCCTTTCAAAAGATTTTAAAATTCCTGAAAATCTTGTTTTACTAAGAACACCAAGAAAGGACAATGTATACTGTTTGGACACAGAACTTTTATCCAAATCAAGTACTTTAAGCTGTTTGATATCCAAAGCATCATCCAATGAGTCTGCTCTTTGGCATAGAAGGATGTGTCACATGAACTTCAAGTCCATGAATGTTTTAGTCAAAAAGAATCTGGTAAGAGGTTTACCACAAAAGGAGTTCATATATGATGATCATTGTGTAGCATGTCTTAAAGGCAAACAACACAAAGCCTCTCATAAGGCCAAAGAAGTAAATTCAATCTCATCTGCTCTTCATCTGATTCATATGGATCTATTTGGTCCAACATCTGTTTTGAGTTTGAATAAAAGGGCCTACTGTTTAGTTATTGTTGATGATTTCACCAGGTTTACTTGGGTTTACTTTCTTAGGTCGAAAGATGAAACTGCTGAGCTAGTTAAGTCATTTATTCTTAAGATAGAAAACCAATCCAAATCAAAAGTCAAGGTGATAAGATCAGACAATGGAACTGAGTTTAAAAATCATATTCTAAACAGTTTCTGTGAGTCCAAAGGTATTGCTAGGCAATATAGTGCACCAAGAACACCACAGCAAAATGGTGTAGCTGAAAGAAAGAACAGAACATTAATTGAGGCCGCTAGAACCATGTTAGCTGATTCAAAACTGCCAATGACCTTTTGGGCAGAAGCAGTCAACACAACCTGTTATGTTCTAAATAGGGTTCAGATTGTTCAATCACAAGGGAAAACTCCATATGAGTTATTCCATAATAAAATACCCTTAATAGCCTTTTTCAAGTCCTTTGGCTGTCCATGCACTATTCTTCACACTAAGACTCACTTAGGGAAGTTTGAAAGTAAGGCTGAAGAAGGTTTCTTTGTAGGACACTCAAATCAAACCAAAGCCTATAGAGTATATAACAGTGTGTCTAAAACCATTGAAGAAAGTGCCAATGTTGAATTTAATGAAATACTGCAAATGTCAAAGGCACTGGTCCTGATTGGTTGTTTGATTTAGATTCACTAACAAATTCTCTGAGCTTTGTTGAGTATACTGTAGGAGCTGATGCAAACAGAATTGAAGCTGTCAACACAAATTCTCATGCTGTCAATACAAATTCTCAAGCTGTTGGCACAAAGTTTCAAACTGCCGTAGATTCAAACAATTGGGATGAGTATACAAGTATACCTCTTCTGTCCTGTGATCCTCCTGGGGTTCTGAGTGCTCCACATGATTCAAATCCAGACACTGAAGTGCAATTCCCAAGTCCTGAGAGAACAGCTCCAACACAAAGGGAAACAGTCCCAGATTCAAGTCAAGCTATTCCAGAAGCTGAATCATCCACTGGTCCTGATGGAGATGATACAAACCTTGGATCTTCTTTTCAGACAAAAAGAGAGCCTACCCTCATGGTTCACAAGTATCATCCTCTCAATCAAATACTGGGTGATCCATGTACACCTGTACAAACAAGGAAAATGGTTCACAATGAAACTGCTGCTGCTGAACAAGCAGTTCCTGAATTCGGTCTAGCTGCTTTTGAACATGCCTGTTTCATGTCTCAACTAAAACCTAAAAAGGCATCAGAAGCTTTGAAAGATTCATCCTAGATTGAGGCAATGCAGGAAGAGCTGCTACAATTCAAGATTCAGAATGTATGGACACTTGTTGATCTTCCTAAAGGAAAGAGAGCCATTGGTACAAGATGGGTGTTCAGAAACAAAAAGGATGAGAGAGGGATAGTCATCAAGAATAAAGCAAGACTAGTAGCACAAGGGTACACTCAAGAAGAAGGCATAAATTATGAATATGTCTTTGCCCCAGTGGCAAGAGTTGAAGCCATCAGACTGTTTTTGGCCTATGCAAGCTTCAAAGGTTTTAAGGTGTATCAAATGGACGTGAAGTCTGCTTTTCTATATGGCACAATTGAAGAGGAGGTCTATGTCTGTCAACCTCCTGGTTTTGAGGACTACAAGTATCCAGACAAAGCCTACAAGCTAGACAAGGCTCTCTATGGACTCCATCAAGCCCCCAGAGCATGGTATGACACTCTGTCATCATACCTTCTACAGAATGGGTTCAAAAGAGGCACTCTAAACAAGACACTTTTCACTAAGTCCATCAAAGCTGAGATTCTGCTTGTACAAATCTATGTTCAAGCAACTGGAGTTGTTATAAGAGAAGGTTTTCAAGCTCCCATTAGTTCAGTCCAAGCTACAACTTCTGCTACAAAAGATAAGGGCAAGGGCATTCTTATAGAGTCTCCAAAGCACAAATTTTCTTCCAAAGAAGCCCAGATTGTCTTTGATGCTGTGATTGCCAGAAAGTTAGCAGAAGAACAAGATAAAGATTTAGACCAGCAAACCCATGCCCCAATGCAAGATGATGAAACCTTAGGAGACTACCTAAGAGGGTTTGTGGTCAAGCAAGGTGAAAGAAAAAGGAAGATGCCAACAGGGCACTCAAAGGCTGAGCATAGAAGATTTCTGATAAATTTTGCCTTTGCTACTGGTATCTCAAAGAAGATGGCTCAATCTATGAGCACAGAAAGGTTGCAAGATATACATGATAAGGAAATGGAAAAACAGAAGAAAGCCAAAGTCTCCCAGGAAGTCCAAAAATCAAAAGATTCAGCTCAGGCTGCTGCTAGTGATCCTGCTCCTTCTGATCCAGCTGTTGCTCCTCAACCAGAGCCAATCTCACAAGCAAAGTTTGATAAGGTCAAAAAGGTGATTTTTGAACATCAGCTGCAACAAGTTATGGAAATAGAGAAGTCCCTCGACCAGCATGATTTCTCCAAACCTCTTATTACCTACTGGTATGCTAAGTCAATGGATAACATTGACTTAAGATATCATTTTGTAGTAAGAAGAGAAACTGGTTCTGAGGAAGAATATAAAAGCATAATGCATATGGCTGAAAGGATGACCAGAAATGAGCTTACAAGGATGTATCAGGTTGGGACTGCAACTCAAGTCAGATCTTCCCTTCCACAAGTCAAGCAAGCCATTAAAGATTCACAGAGTATTTTTGATCCTGAATCTATAAGGAAAGATATAGAGAATGCAAAGGAGATGAAGGTCAAACAGGTTGATCTGTTTGTTAAATCAAAGACATACAGAATCAGATTTACAGATGGATCTGGTATGTTCTTCATATTTGAGTTTCTTGATCTTCCAAAGGCTATACTTCTTCAAATGAGGACAGTAAGGATATATTGTGATAGAGAAGATTTGAAGAGAGAATTTTTGAAAGCTGTCACTCAGAAACTTGCACAGTTGTAAGTTTTTGAAAGCTTTGGTTTGTAAATAACAGTTTACTTATTTTATTTCCTTATTTGTATAGAACTTAAAGTCTTGTGTAAAGAATTTAAGTTAGGGGGAGATTGTTGGGATATATTCTAAGTAGTTCAAACTGTTAGTTAGACTTCTCATACTGTTAGTAGAATTTCTATGTAAGTACAAAGTTCATGCTGCTAGTTGAAGAATCTCGAGCTGTTAGTGTAAAAGTTCATGCTGCAAGAGTAATTTCACTCAAGCCGCCCTGCTCAGACTGCTAAGAGATTCAAGCTGTTCAACGGCTTCATAAACAGAAAGTGCTGATATTCAGGAAAAGATATCTAGATGAAGATTTCAGCGTATCTACTATCAGAGAAGTCAGAGTCCTTCAAGGAAACAAATCAGAAAGCATTATAAATACATAGAATAGGTTTTTCTATTGTATTAGAAGTTTCTGCGTATACAAGTTTGTAATTGCTTTTTGTTTAAGTTTTCATAAGCCTCTAAGGTTGTAAAACCCTAAGAACAATTTGTGTTCTTCGTCTAATCAAACAGATTAGAGGTGACTGTAATCATTCTGATTCAGCAATACAAGCAGTTTTGATTATTACTTGTGATTATTTGTTATTGATTCTGAAAGCTTTTATCAAAATAATTAAGTGTTATTCCGCAAACTTCTTAATTAGACTTTGATTTAATACAAGATTATTGGTTTACACTCTGATCAATTCAAATCAGTTAATCTTAGGTAGATAAATTTAAATACTGACAAAAGAGATAGAAATGGTGCTTGTACGTTGGAAGCATCATAAGGGAGCAAATCATACGTGGGAAACCAAGACTGATATGTTGAAGAGATATCCGCACTTGTTTGAATCTAAGTAACTTCGAGGATGAAGTTTAAGCGTGGCGGAGCCCATGCTGTAACATCCTCGGATTTAAAATGTATGTAATCAAGTCGGATTATATATAAAAGTTATTTATTAGTAAATTTAGAAGTTGGTTGCTAATTTAAGAAATTAAGAAATTTTAGAATTTAGAATTATTATTATTAAGTATGATGATTTTAAATGCTAGTGATGATAAAATTAAGATGGAAATCAGTATCTAATGGAATCAGATAAGTTGAGGGGCTAAATGTGTAAATGGCCGAAAGTTGAGTATAAAAGATACAAATGTCTTTCATGTGGTTCATTTCACATTTACATCTTCAAACACACACATATTCGGCGCTCATCTTCAACAAATCAAGAATACGAAATTTTTGGAATCAAGTGCTGAAAAGTTGGATTTAGGATCATAGAAAGGAGCTACAACCACTACAACCAACGATTTGAGGTAATAATTACTTAAAGATACGAATTTTAAGGTTTTGGGTTTGGTTTTATGAAAACCGAATCAGAGATTTTAGGTTGCAGATGTTAATGCATGTCATATACTGTTATGGATATATTTAAATCGAGTGTTAGGGAACTTGTGTATCAAATTTCAGCTTCTGATTTAAACTCAAAGTATGATTTTGAGAATTTAGTGTGTGTTCGATGAGATGAATAAAACAGCAAAAAGTGGTATGATTTGGTACAAAATTCGATATAATTGATGTTAAAAGTGTTGAAAATGAGTATATTTAAAGTTGGTTTTAATTGCATCATATATTGGATAAGTACCAAAATGACAGTGTTAAAATCTGGAATATAATAAAAATTGCACAAGTGTGAAATTCGGATCTGATGAACACTCCTTGGATGATCAAAATTTCATACCTAGTATGAACTTCGGATGAGCAAGGCATCCGAATTTCGGATCATGGTGCCATCCGAACTTCGGATGAACAGCACATAGAAAATTTTCTAAGGATAGACTTTAGATCATGCGAATTTCGGATGTGGTCCGAATTCGGATGGGGTCCGAGTTCGGGTGGGATCTGAATTTCGGGTTGGATCCGAATTTTGGGCTAATTGTTGTAAGACTTATAAAATCAAAATTTTGAGAAATTAAACAGTTAATGACATAATGTTTTGTTGCACTGACTTAAGAGGTCCCTTGTGGTGTTGTTTAACCCACAGTGGGGTACTTCGTGAATTCGGTTGAAATTCCGAGGAGAAATAATATAATTTAAAGTTGATAAACGCACCCACTTTGAGTATATAAGATCTCGCATGTCTGTATCTGTTTTATGTTACTATTTCCTGCTGAGACCTGTTGTTTCACCTTCATTTGGAATTCAACTAACTTGCGTAGACATAGATGCACATTGTTGCTTGTTGCATGTCCGTTTCTTTGTTGTGCTTCTTTGGATGGACCGACGGGTCGAATCTGTATTCCGATGTTACTATGCTATATGACCTGGAGTTGATCCCTCCGTCGTCCTGATAGGCAGTAGGTCATCCACGATGTTATGTTTGTCTCAGATGATTGGTTTAATGCTGAGATTTGGCTCAAAGGAGCTGCGCCTCTTGCTCCGTACTTAGTGTACGAAGAGAGTATACGGCGTGTGTCGTCAGTGTTACTCTTGGGTGGCGTCATAAATATTTGTAGAATGCGTAAATCTGTGTATTCACTAAGCTTTGCTTACTCCTTAGTTGTTCAATTTTTACAGGAAAAGGAAAATCCGCTGCGGGACCCTCTAGCTATGTCATTAATTGAATTCTTTGAAGATCATCTACTATTCAATCAGTAGTTAATATGAGGGACCAATATTGTAATATTTGGGATGCTGTAATAATGTATTGAGTTGTAGATTTTGATTGGAACCCTGTAGCATCGTAGGGTGTTTAAAACTTGTACTGTAATTATGTATTTATTGCTTCCGCACTTGTTTAAGCATTCAGATCATTATGTATCAAGTTATGTGGTGTTTAATCCTGGGTTAAATGTAATGGTGGTTTATGTGACAAGGGTGTCATAGTAGATGAGAAGGAAAATGCAAAAAGATTGGTGAAAAACTGTCGCAAAATGAGGTTGGGAGCTTGAAAATCGGTAACAATGGCGGTGTAAGTCGTCGACTGTGATGAAGAAATGGTTGCGTAGTGGAGAAGGAAACAAATCCCACCTATATATAGTCGGGTGGGTCGGGTCGGTAAACATGACCTGCGCGCAATGTTTCCAATCGGTGGGCCAAGTACACAAAACATCAACATTGGGCTAGAATTTAAATTGACTAACTAAACTTAACTAAATAAATAAAAATTGGCCCAACAAAAATCATTCTGAATTTTCTTTTAAAAATCCTAAGACACAAGTAAATAAGGATATACTAAACAAATAATAATTTTTTTTTAAATTTTTCAATTAACCTACTAAGCAAAAAATTAACTAAGTAGAAAATAAACAAAGACATACAATAAAAATCTTTTTGAAATTTTCAAAATAATTGGAAAATAAAATAAGCAACAAAATTAATAATAGACAAAATAAAATCTTTTGGTGTTTTTCGGAATATGTCACTTAAGGAAAAAATAAAGTTAAAATAAGATAAGATAAAATAAAATAAAATAAAGTAAACTACATATCCTGATTTACCCCCTCAAATAAACAATTAACAATTTAGATTAACCCCTAAATCCTTTTACCCTTTGAAATTCAGACAAACCTGGATTTATGTAGCATCCCACTCAACTTTGAACAATTCAGATAGTAATTTTCAGGATCATTAACATTAAAGATATATATAGTAAAGAAACACTGAACACAAGTTTATGACAAGACCTTTAAATTTAAAAGTAATATATTTCTAAATAAAGGAATTTCAAACAATTACTTGTTTGAAATAAAACTATTTAGAGAATAATCTAAATAGAAGGTGGATTCAACATGCCGATTTGTGATACTAAGAACTGAAAACAAGGTTCGTCTAAAGCCTTAGTTAAAATATCAGCAAGTTGAAATTCCGTGCCTACAAAATAAAATTCAATTGTCCCTTTTTCTATATGATCTTGAATGAAATGATACCTGATGTCTATGTGATATGTTCGTAGGTGCTGCACAGGATTGCAAGATATGTCAATTGCACTTCTGGAATCACAGTATATCGGGATGTTGGTGAGAGAAAATTCATAATCACGTAACTGTGTTCTCATCCACAGCACCTGAGAGCAATAGCTTGCAGCTCCTACGTACTCAGCATCGGTTGTGGATGTGGAGTGTTAGGCACAAAAGGGCCTCAGTCAAACCTGCTCTACATCTGAGGGGGAGATTTTTAATCAAACCTGTTGATGCACTTGAAGGTATAATTTAAGGCCTGTTTATGCCTTATTGAAACCTGAAAAGTGATTTGCAATATCAGCCCAAAGCTGTTTACCATGTTGCATTCGTTGCAACAAAGGCAGTTTGTCCAAGCTAATCTGTCTGCTGAACAGGCTGGACATAAATTGTCTACGCTGCTCTATTCTGTTGAGCAGCTTGGACAAGTTACAAGTGTTCTGTTTTTTGTGAACATGTTAAACACTTTATTGGAATATGTTTCCAAGTCCTCATGTATTGTTTTTGGCTACAAGATCAGTTTACAAGTCGAAGACAAAGTTGAAAACAGAACTGCTCTACCTGCCCACGCTGTTCTGTTACATGAAGACAAACGGATATCTGAAAAGGGTGACAGACCTTTTCTTATATTAAAATGGCATTAGCAAAAGAAGAAAGATGGAAAGTTGACATTTCTCTTTTGGTTAAAGCCTTATGCAATAGTGACAAAAAGGAAAAGACAAAGATTCTGCCATGTGAGGAGAAATATGCTTTATCAGAACGTGCAGAAAGGTGTCTTGTCTTTCTGGAAAGACTTTCCACTATCTTATCTGTCCAATGAAGAAGCTTCACTGAGATTCTTCTTTTGAGTGTAAGAGGAAGCTTCTAAGGATTGTGAGATTATCAAGAGTGTGAAATCAGATCGTGCATTAAAGTGTGTTTTTCATGCATACAAGTCTGCTTGAATATAAAAGTACGTGTGTCTAAGTTGTTCTTATTCAAGCTGTCCATCTGAGTCTTGTAAAAACAGTGAGTGCATCTAAGTGAGTGTAGTCATTGTATCTAGTCTGAGTGTGTCTTAGATTAGTTGAACAACTGTTGTATTTGTCATCTCAGCTTGGAGCTTTCCGCATTCAAGCTTGTTTGTAATCAACACCTGTTAATAATATACACAAACATTGAGAAAAGATTGTTAAGTTTTTAAATAGTTGTATTCACCCCCCCTCTATAGCTTAGAACTATACACTTGGGAAACCTTTTGGGACCTACAACTGGTATCAGAGCAGATAGAGTGTGTGTCAACTCTAAATCTCTTATTCTCCCTACTTTCCCATGGACAACAGTGCTGCAAATTCCTCCTCTTACTATGACAATGGGTCAATGGCCACACCCCCAAAGTTCAATCATCAAAACTTCTCTGGCTGGTAGTGCAGAATGATGCTCTATTTGGAGAACCTGGATGTACAACTACCAGAGATAGTAATGGAAGGTCCCTATGTGCTAACCTCTGTTACTACCATAACTCGTGCTGTTAATGGAGCTGCCCCTGAAATCAGAACCTTTGAGAAGGCCAAAGCCTTATGGTCTGATGAAGACAAAAGACTGGTTGCTCTGGATGCAAAAGCCAGGAATAACCTGGTTATCTCTCTGCCTGATGATGTGTTCAAACAGGTTGAGAAGATGAAGACTGCAAAGGAGATGTGGGATACTTTGTGTACCGTCTATGATGGACCCACAATCACACTGGACAACAGGATTAACAATCTTGTTAGACAGTATGAACTCTTCTTTGCAAAACCAAAGGAGACACTCACAGAAACCTACACCAGGTTTACTGCTCTTGTTAATGATCTCAAAGCTGTTGGGATCATAAAGGACAGCCTGACTCTGGTGAACAAGTTCTTGGACATCTTGCCTGAAGAGTGGAACTACTTTTCTACCATCATGAGAAATTCAGGTACCATCAAAGGTATGGATATTGTAAACTTATATGGATCCTTACTAAATGATGAGCAGTCAAACCAGCAGAAGAGAAATGCCTTCGAAATGTCCAAGAGAGGTGCTGCCTTAGTGGCCAGCGTGAGACAACCTGTTAGGCAGGTGTGTGATGTGTTCACACAGCCTAATCAACAGGCTGATGATGAAAGAGAGGAAATGTCTGATGAGGAAGACAGTGCAGATCTTGCTGAACTTGATGATGAGCAAATGATTGCAATGCTTGTCAAAAGGTTCAACAATAAGAGGTTTGGAAGAAATATGCTGCAGGGGAACTCAAATTTTGTCAAAAAGAAGGCATTTGATAAATCTAAGGTTGAGTGCTTCAAATGTGGCAAAACTGGCCATATAGCTGCTGACTGTGTGTCAAAAGCTGTTGGACAGTCTTCCAAACCATACAAGACTAACAAGGACGATGGCTATAGGGTTAAGTACCTTATGGCCATGGCTAAGCTGAAAAAGTTGGAAAACTCAATGGCTTCCAAAAAGCAAAAGAGACTCATGGCAGAGACATGTGACTGGGAGGAGTCTGATTCGTCCTCAGATGAAGAAGACAACAACTGTCTGATGGCCAACACTGATGTCCCATCAACCAGCAACTTCAAACAGGACTTGGTTGAAGCTGAAGCCTTCAGCAGCTTAGAGAACTGGAACCCCACAATGATGTACAAGGTACAAAACTTTATGGCTTACAGTTCTGAAGAAAAAGTAAAAATGTTTGAATATATGCTTGTTGATTTAAAAGCTGCGTTTGAGAAGCATAATGTTTTACTATCTAAAATCTCTAAGCTTAAAACTGATCTTGACACAAAATCCAGTAAACTGGACAGCTTCCATAAGTTGGAAACTGAGGCGGATGAATTAAAACACATCAACACCATTTTACTGGAAGAAAAGAGAGAAACAGATGTAAAACATGCAAAGCTTCAAAAGATAGTTGACTCTTGGTGCCAATCTGCATAAAAAGTCAGCCATTGTATCAGTCAACAAATCCCAGCACAAATCCAAGCCTATCTTGGAGGGGATCTTGACAAAGCAGCTTCCATTGTTGAGATTAATAATCTGAAAGATGACTTATCCACTCTTGGTGAGCTTCCCAGTACTTTTATTCAAAAATTTAATGGAAAGCTAGTCTCAACAAACAGGTTTGTCAGGCCTCAAAATACTGACAACTTGTGTGAAAAAGCCCTAAAAGCTGATAATGGAATGTGTTCTCCATCAAATCAGCCTGCTAAGTGCTTTGCTGATCCACACAAGCAAAAGAAAAGGTAAACATGCTCAAGCTGCAGCAGTGGACACTAAACCTGTTGACAAACCAGGCTCTGGGTCCAAAGCTGATGGTAAGAGACATGTTAATCCTTTTGATACTAAACATTTTGAAAATAAGTTTTCAAAAGGTAAGCAGCCTGCTTTCAACAAGGGTAAGTCTCATGTTGAAAGCAAATCTACTGTGGTTTCAAATAAGTTTTCAAATCATAGTGAAAGTGAAAAACTGGTTATAAATGAAAATAAGTCTTTCAAAACCAGAAACAATGATTATGTTTATAGGCAGCATCAATCACATCTCAGTAAGGGCAAAGGCAAAGCCATTGCTCAGCCTGAGAAATCTGGGAATAAGTTTCCCAAACCTGTGGAAGGTCAAATGTATTTGACATTTGTCCTCCCAAAAAGAGGAAAGAAGAAACAGGTAAAGCTGTTGCTATTGTGCCTTCCACCCAAGCTGTTGATTCATCGAAACATAGTAATAAGTTTGCAAAACCTGCTGATAAAATCAACAGAAATAATTCAGAATGTGTTTCTGAATGTTCTTCTTCCAAAAAGGCTAAAAAGAGAAAATGCTATAAGTGTGGGAAGAAGACACACATGGCCAAAGACTGTCCTGAAACTGAGGACATGAGGCCTGTTGACTCTGCTAGTTCCATCATTGCTAAAACAAGCAGTGTTGGAAGTAACTTAGTTAATGAGAGTGGTATCAAAATTGATACCATTCAAATAAAAAATATTAGTGTGGATATCACTAGCCCATCAACAAATGTTGATGAAGTAGGAGAAGTCATCACTATGATGAGTTCCCCTAAAAGTAACTAATGTTTTCCTATGACACTCTGCAGGACTAACAACCATCCTAGGTTTGGTACTTGGACAGTGGCTGCTCAGGACTCATGACAGGTTGCAAGGACCTACTGAGTGATCTCAGGCCTGAAAAAGGGCCAAAAGTCACCTTTGGTGACAATGTACAGGGATTCACTGAGGGATATGGAACTCTTAAAGCTGGTGCTGCAGTGTTCAAAAGGGTGGCCTATGTGGTTGGGCTAAAACATAATCTTGTTAGCATAAGTCAACTGTGTGATGCTAGCTACAAGGTTAACTTTGATTAGCACCTGGGTTACATATTAGATCCCCAAGGCAAAGTTGTGCTGTGTGCTCAACGAAAGAAAGGTGTATATTTTGTGGACATGAAATCTGCTGATCCCGCACCTGAAACCTGCTTTCTCACAAGAACCAATGCAGACCTGAGCTGGTTATGGCACAAAAGGCTGTCTCACCTAAACTTCAAGAATATCAACAAACTCTGTAAGAAAGAGTTGGTAACAGGTTTGCCTTCTATGACCTTTGTAAAGGATAAACTCTGCACAGCTTGTGAGAAAGGAAAGCAGAGAAAATCATCTTTTTAATCCAAGCATAATTTTTCTATTGATACTCCTCTCTTCTTAATCCACATGGACTTGTTTGGACCAGTCAGTGTCCCAAATCTAGGAGGAAGAAGATACACTCTAGTAATGGTTGATGAGTTCTCTAGGTTTACATGGGTGATCTTTCTGAAGAACAAAGGAGAGGGTGCTAGAGAAATCATTGGATTTATCAAAAGGATGGAAATGCTGAACTCTGCTCAAGTGACGCAGCTTAGAAGTGATCATGGTACTGAATTCAGAAACAGTACTCTTGAAGCTGCTAGAACCATGCTGTGTGCATCTGGTTTACCTTCATCATTCTGGGCTGAATCTATTAACAATGCCTGCTTCACCCAAAACAGATCCTTAGTGGTGAAAAGGTTCAATAAGACTCCCTATGGGCTGCTCAAAGGGAGGAAGCCAAATATTAGATACTTCCATGTGTTTGGATGTCCCTGCTTCATTCTGAATCAAAGGGACCAACTGGTAAAGTTTTAACCCAAAGCTGATGAAGGTGTGTTTGTTGGATATTCTGCTATCTCCAAAGCCTACAGAGTATATAACAACAAGAGGAAGGTGATAGATGAATCTATCAATGTCACCTTTGAAGAGTCCAGGAGTGCCTCCACTAAAGTTGTTCCTGAATCAGTTTCAGGAGAATTCAACTTTGATGATCTCATGCATTCAAACAGTGAAGAGGACTCAAAAGCTTCCACTACACCCAGAGTGAAATCTTCTAACGATGATGGGCATGATGATGATTGTTTTGATACACCCTGTGTGAATAAGTGTACTGACTTAATTACTACTTCATGTTCTGAACCAATCAATGCTGATTTTCCTAGATCCTCTGCTGATATGTTCAATAATGGAGAGTCATGCTCAACAAGTGAACAGGCTCAAGATATCAGTGTGTCTGAAAATCTTGAGAGCTGTTCAACATGACCTGTTGAAGATGCAAACAAGTCAGGAGAATCCTCATTGAGGAATGATCCTATGTGGATCAGGTGTCACCCCAATGTTCAAATAATTGGTGACATCAACAACGGGGTACAAACAAGTGCATGAAGCACTTAAAGATGCCAATTGGATCACTACCATGCAAGAGGAACTCAATCAGTTTGAGAGAAACAAGGTATGGAAGCTGGTCCTTGCTCCTAAAGGTAAAACTATAATTGGCACCAAATTGGTTTACATGAACAAGATGGATGAGCAAGGTCATGTCATTAGAAATAAGGCAAGACTAGTTGCTCAGGGCTACAGACAGGAGGAAGGCATTGACTACGATGAAACATTTGCTCCTGTGGCCAGGCTAGAGGCAATTCGTTTGTTTCTAGCCTACGCTGCTCATTAGAGCATGAAGGTATTTCAAATGGATGTGAAGAGTGCATTTCTGAATGGGAAGCTGCAAGAGGAAATTTATGTCAAGCAGCCTCCAGGTTTTGAAAATGAACATCATCCAAGTTTTGTCTATAAGTTGGACAAAGCTCTCTATGGTCTAAAACAAACCCCTAGAGCCTGGTATGACACTCTTACTGATTTCCTTATGAGCAATGGGTACTCCAGAGGTAAAGTGGGTACCACACTGTTCATAATGAAGGTGAAGTTTGAGATTATGCTTGTTCAAATATATGTGGATGACATAATATTTGGTTTTACTAATGAGCAGTTATGCTAGAATTTTTCATTACTCATGAAATCCAAATATGAAATGAGTATGATGGGAGAACTTACTTTCTTTTTAGGATTACAGGTTAAACAAACCTCCAACGGAATATTCATAAATCAAAGAAAGTAGACTTTAGATCTATTGAAAAAGTTTAAATTTGATCAAAGTTCTCCTATTAAAACCCCAATGGCAACCAATGTAAAATTGGATGCAGATGTCAGTGGAAAAGCTGTTTCAGTAACAGCTTACAGAGGCATGATAGGGAGCTTGCTGTATTTAACTGCTAGTAGACCTGATATTATGTTTGCTACTTGTTTATGTGCTAGGTTCCAAGCTGATCCAAAAGAGGTACACCAGGTTTGGGTCTTTGGTATCCCAAAGATTCAAGCCTTGAACTAACGGGTTATTCAGATTCTGATTTTGCAGGATGCAGGATAGACTGGAAAAGCACAACAGGTGGATGTCAACTCCTTGGTTATAAGTTGATAAGTTGGTGTAGCAAGAAGCAGAACTCAGTCCCTACTTCTACTGCTAAAGCTGAGTACATTGCTGCTGGAAGCTGCTGTGGGCAGATTCTGTGGATGGAGCATCAGCTTGAAGACTTGGACTTGTATTTAGGAAAACTCCTATTCTGTGTGACAATACAAGTGCCATAGCTATCTCCAACAATCCAGTGTTTCACTCCAGAACAAAGCATATAGAGGCCAGACATCACTTCATCAGGGATCACATTCAGAAAGGTAATGTGGAGGTAAGTTTTATTTCCACAGATGAACAACTTGCATACATTTTCACCAAACCTCTTGATGAAAACAGATTTAATTATCTGGTAAGCAAGCTGGGCATGTTAAACAAAAGTGACTAAGTGTCCAAAATGTTCTAAGTCATTATATGTCTCACACTACTCAAGTTTCGCAGAACAGCTTAGACAGAACAGGATATGCTTGTTCTATACTTCGCCGTTTTCTGCAAAACTTGAAAAGCTTGAGCGTATAACAGGTTTGACAATAACAGCTTATATGTCAAGCCTGATCTGATGATCAAACCTCCACCCTGCTCACTCTTTCAATCTGTCATACAAGACATTGTCTTGTAACCTGATCAGCTACTGAACACAACCTGTTCTTACATAGCTAAACAGGTTGAAGGAACAGCCTGAAGAGTGAACAGCTTGTGATGACCCTGCTCATCACAGGTTTGACCATCAGCTTAGACCATCAGTTTTAATTACCTCTCTTCACAATTAAGTTACTTAATTTTTATTTTTATTCAACTTAATTACTGCAGATAATGTGTGTTTACGTGTGTTAGTGAATAAAAAGGGCTTAAGTGGTCTGACAAACGGTCTGACATGGACAACCATTCCGTTTTCCGTTAACGACCATTTCAAATCAACCGCCCAAATGTTTCTCTCTCATACCCACTCACATTCAAATCCTATAAATACCCCCTACTGTTTCATCTTCGTCTTCCTCACTACTTCCATGACTTCCTAAGAACCCTAAAACTTCGACTAAGTGTCCTGTGCTTCTACTACTCTCACTACTTCCCAAATGGATCACCGTAACAACCCCTTTCTTCCAGTGTTTGTTGGTGCTGATGTTCAAAAACATGCATCAGTCACCACAATGCTAACCCTGAAACCTACCAACTACCTTGCAAACCTAACCATCCCCAAAAACTATGTGGGGAAAGGCTACGATGAAATGGTGGAGTTTCTGAGAGTTCATCATTTGAACTATGTCATGGCTGCCTCTCCTGGTGTCCTGTACTAGAAGATAGTGTATGAGTTATGGTACACCTGTGCCTACAACCCAGATACCAAAGTCATCAAGGGCACCATACTAAATGGGACTCAGACCATTGCGATCACCACTCGTCTGATCAGGGAAGCTCTTCGTCTCCCTGTGGCTGAAACATATGATCAGCCTCAGGCAGAAGATGAACAGATGAAGAATTTGCTGCATTTCTGTGGTGTAGCAGAACCAAAGGTTGGAACCACGCTGTTGAGGAAGGATTTGTCTCCTACAAACAGTTTTCTGTTTGCCTCAGCGGTCATGTGCTTCAGCAGTAAGGTTGGTTCCTTTGACCAAGTAAGCTGTGATGAGATTCCTATAGTCCTATAGCTTGTGGATGGGACTACAATCAACATGGCCAGATGGATTTTCTTGAATTTGAGGAATCTGGTGCAGCAGGAGACACGTCCAGCTGCTGTTCGTTATCCCAGATTTCTGAGCCTCATTTCCAAGCATGTTTGTGGTGAGCATCTGTATAACTCTCAGCCTTTACTTCGTAATGCTGTTTTTCTAGTTATAGGAAATAGAGTTTTCTACACTCCGGTTCTCCCAAATGAGCCTCCTCTATCTACTCCAATGAGGAGGCTGCTAGGATTGGTGGAAGGACCCTCTGCTGTGAGGGTGGATCCAGAAGCTGCTCCTACTGGAAAATCTAAATCCAGGGTCAAGTTTATTCGAAGTACCCTAGAAAGGACTGAAGCTGGGCCTGTCCACAAGAAGGCCAAAACAACTAAGTCTAAGTCTGCACCCTCAGCCTCTGTGGCTGAGGGGGAGCAGGCTTCTCACCGTGGTTCATTTGTTGAACCTGAAGCCTCTGTGGCTGGTGCCTTTGTGCCTTTGTTGACCCAGTCTCCGAACCTGTCTAATCTGAACCTCTCAGCTCTCCCAATCACCCACCTCATCTCTCAGATCATACCAAAGAAAATCCCTTGCCAAAAAGAAACCTACAGCCAAAACAGCCCAATCCAGCCCCTCTGTTACCCCTCAACAGGGTTCAGTTGAAAAAGAAGCACACCCTGCTGCCTCTCCTATTTTGGGAGAAGGTTCAGCACAATTGGAGTCTGCTTCACTCCAACCTATGTCTACCCCAAGTCAGCCTAGACCCTCTTGTTCCTCCTAACAGGAGCCAGTTGTACATATGGAGATAGCCACATCAACTTTTCCAGCCTCCCAACAGGCTGAGAATATTGAAAGACAGGAGTTCTCTCCACTCCATACTGAGTCCACACAGACCCCACTTCGTACTTCTTTACACCCTGAGTCTGCAAGAGGTGCCCACACTGCTGGATTAGACCAACCAGTAGCTCAGCCTCAAATTTATGTTCCTCATGATGCAGCTGTTCTCCACCAAACAGCTGCTGAAGGACCAACTACCCGACCTGATGACCCACAGGGAACAGAACATCCCTTTGGTGAGGCTGCTCCTACTATGCAAACTTCATCAGTAGGTTTCACCACTGCTGATGTTGAAATGCACATCCCATCTCCCAATGATGAGGTACCTATAAACCAAGGTGCTGCAGAGGGAACCACCACTGGCCTTAATGAAAGTGCTGCAACACAAGCAGCATCTGAAAGGCTACCAACCTCTACCCCCTCTCCTGTTGATGCAGCTACTGCCACTGCTGAAGGACGTATCGACCCCTCCAAGCTGGGCCACATTACTTTTGCACAGGCTATGGAGATTCTTTCCAAAGTACCCTCTCCCTCTAAATCACATCCCCATACACCAGCCTCATCCTCATCATCACCATCTACTCAATCCCAACAATCTACCCATACTCCTCCATCCCCTAAAGATCTACCTTTGAAGGATCAGATTTCCTTGCTGACCAACAACGTTGGCTCTTTAGAAACTTCAATGTCTTCTCTACCCTATCTCATTTCAGAATCTGTGTCTGAACAACTCAAAGGATTCTTTGATGTGTTCAAGAACTCCTTTCCATCCACTCCTCAAACTGACACCTCCTCACAACTGTTTGCACTCACTGCATAGCTGCAAATCATCTCCCCTTCCCTCTCCTCAATTCTTTCACACCAACAGGAGTCTGTGTCCTCTATGACAACCATCTCCCAACAGTTGTCCACTCTCCTCATTACTTGCAACTCTACCCTTCCTGATACACTGGCCAGCCTAAACACTCTCATCGTTTCTCTATCAAATTCTATGTTAGCAAACCTTGCTGATGTGCACGACTCTCTTGACTTACATCTTGCACAGCTTCAAAGTTTGCTATTCACAGCTTCTGATAGAGAAAATATTCTTAAGCTGACCTTTCTTGCTGATTCCCAATCCTCTTCTATTCAAACCTGTCTTTCCCAACTTGCAGAGGTGAATGACAACCTAGCTTTCTTAGTGCATAGCCTGGTTAGTCCCAAACCTGCTGCCAAAACTGCTGCAAAGCCTGCTGAATTTGTTTCTTCAGGCAGACAAGTTGTTGAAGGTGCTGGTCCATCTCCTTCAAAGGGGGATAAGTTGTCTGCCTCTAAGACTAAGTCTAAGGGGGAGAAAACTTCTTCTCCTAAGGAAAAATCAGCATCTACTGGTCAAACAGCAGGTGCATCTGGAACAGGTATTGGTCTAGCTGAGGGTGCCTCTCATCAACCTGAGGCTGCTCAGCCTACTCAGGCTAAATCTCCAAAACCTGCACAGTCTAAGGGGGAGGAATTCATTCCTGAGGACAGGCCAAGCAGCAGAAGGAGGCATCTTATTATGGAGGAAGAAGAAGAAGAAGAAGAAGAAGAAGAGGAAGACATTCCTGAAGCTGTTACCACTACAATAGCTAAAGGAAAAGCAAAGGCAGTGGCTGATCCTGACCGCCAAAAAGCAGCAGAGGTAAAATTTGACAAAGCCAGGGCTAAAGAGATGGGCGTTCCTATTGAAAAATACTATGAGCTCAAAGATGAACAACTCAACGCCCTGGAAATACTGATAAAAGGAGAAGCCTCTGCCGAAGCTGCTATATCTCTTGCATTCAAAGAGGCAAGTAAAACCAAAATGCCCTCTTTGGATGTGCAGAGAAAAATGCTTGAAGCTGCTAGAGAATCAGCTGGTGGAAAGGAAGGTGAACAGGAAAACTCAGGTCTCTGTGACCAAACCAAAGCAAGCATCCTCTGCAAGGGCCCAGTTCCACATCAAGAAAAGGTTCTTGATGTTGTTGATAGAAGACTAGCTAAGGAAGCAATTGTCAAAGCTGTCCCCATATCAAGAAAAGGCAAACAGTGGAAATTGCAAATAACAAGAATTGGTGCAACAGGCCCAGAACTGGAAACTTATGACTACACTGATGTTGCACAGATGAAATACAGGGAATGGGTTGAGCTGGCAGTTGCCCTGAGTCACTCTAACTCTGAAACCGCTAAGACTATCAGGGCATATGTTAAGAAGCTGATGGAGAGAGTGAAAGACCTTGGCCTGATCTCAAAAGAAGTAAGTGAGGGTGTCTTTGTGACATACCCCAAAATAAAGGCCAGGAAGACCAGAAAGGATTTTGAGCTAGAGGAACTCCTCATCTTGATTGAATAAGGTGATTATGCTGTTGAAATCAAAGGGGTTGACTACAGCCTGCCCAGAGGAGTAGAGTTTGAAGAAGGCAAAATAATTGAAGAACCTGAGTTTGGGGCATTTTTTTTGTAGATCCCCTAACACATAAGAAGTGCTTTCAGAGAGCATCAGATCTATACAAGGTGGATCTGAGATAGCTTGCAGCCTTCAGACTTGCAACTTCATTCAGGCAATCCAGCAAGTGGAGAGCAGCCGTCTGGGACCAGCTCAGAGGCTTTTATGAAAGAGGTGAACATCAAGATCCCAAATTTATGTTTCTCAGAGTGGAAATTCAAGATCTGAAGGAAACAAGGGATGAACTTGAAAAAATGTTTGAAGAAGGACTACCACACCACTGCAGTGAAGTCCACCTACCATCTGAGTAGGTGAAGAATGGAAGATGTCCATCTGTTGGACAGGCTTGCCATTATCTGCTCCCAACATCAACAGTCCAAAGTGTTGAACTCTTTTGTAAATTAGTTGTACTTTGTTACATATGTTGAAACTTTTCTTATTTACATTAGTTGTAATATACATTAGTACATTAGTTGTACTTCAGTAAAAACATGTGTTGTTTATGTAATCAAAATCAGTATATATAAACTGATCTTTTACTTTACTTAAAATGTATAGTGATTATTGATTAAATCAGCTCAGACTGATTATTGCAAATAAGGGGAGATTGTTAGGCACAAAAAGGCCTCAGTCAAACCTACTCTACATCTGAGAGGGAGATTTTTTATCAAACCTGTTGATGCACTTGAAGGTATAATTTAAGGCCTGTTTATGCCTTACTGAACCTGAAAAGAGATTTGCAGTATCAGCCCAAAGCTGTTTACCATGTTGCATTCATTGCAACAAAGGCAGTTTGTCCAAGCTGTTCTGTCTGCTGAACAGGTTGGACATAATCTGTCTACGCTGCTCTATTCTGTTGAGAAGCTTGGACAGTTTACAAGTGTTCTGTTCTTTGTGAACAGAACCTGTTCTTTGTTAACATGTTAAACACTTTATTTGAATATGTTTCCAAGTCCTCATGTATTCTTTTTGGCCCCAAGATCAGTTTACAAGTCGAAGACAAAGTGGAAAACAGAACTGCTCTACTTTCCCACGCTGTTCTGTTGCATGAAGACAAACGGATATCTGAAAAGGGTGACAAACCTTTTCTTATATCAAAATGGCATTAGTAAAAGATGAAAGATGCAAAGTTGACATTCCTCTTTTGGTTAACGCCTTATGCAACAGTGACAAAAAGGAAAAGACAAAGATTCTGCCACGTGAAGACAAATATGCTTTATAAGAACGTGCAGAAAGGGGTCTTGTCTTTTTGTAAAGACTTTCCACTATCTCATCTGTCCAATAAAGAAGCTTCACTGAGATTCTCCTTTTGAGTATAAAAGGAAGCTTCTAAGGATTGTGAGATTATCAAGAGTGTTAAATCAGATCGTGCATTAAAGTGTGTTTTTCATGCATGCAAGTCTACTTAAATATAACAGTACGTGTGTCTAAGCTGTTCTTATTCAAGCTGTCCATCTGAGTCTTGTAAAAATAGTGAGTGCATCTAAGTGAGTGTAGTCATTGTATCTAGTCTGAGTGTGTCTTAGATTAGCTGAACAACTGTTGTATCTGTCATCTCAGCTTGAACCTTTCCGCATTCAAGCTTGTTTATAATTAACACCTGTTAATAATATACACAAACATTTAGAAAAGATTGTTAACTTTTTAAATAGCTGTATTCACCCCCCCCCCCTCTACATCTTAGAACTATACATTGGGAAACCTTTTGGGACCTATAACTGGTATCAGAGCAGATAGAGTGTGTCAACTCAAGATCTCTTATTCTCCCTAATTTCCCATGGACAACAGTTCTGCAAATTCCTCCTCTTACTATGACAATGAGTCAATGGCCAAACCCCCAAAGTTCAATCATCAGAACTTCTCTGGCTAGAAGTGCAGAATGATGCTCTATTTGGAGAATCTCGATGTAAAACTACCAGAGATAGTAATGGAAGGTCTTTATGTGCCAACCTCTGTTACTACCATAACTCCTGCTGTTGAAGGAGCTACCCCTGAAATCAGAACCTTTGAGAAGGCCAAAGCTCAATGGTCTGATGAAGACAAAAGACTGGTTGCTCTGGATGCAAAACCCAGGAATAACCTGGTTATCTTTTTGCCTGATGATATGTTCAAACAGGTTGAGAAGATGAAGACTGCAAAGGAGATGTGGGATACTTTGTGTACTGTCTATGATGGACCCACAATCACACTGGACAACAGGATTAACAATCTTGTTAGACAGTATGAACTCTTCTTTGCAAAACCAAAGGAGACACTCATAGAAACCTACACCAGGTTTACTGCTCTTGTTAATGATCTCAAAGCTGTTGGGATCACAAAGGATAGCCTACCTCTGGTGAACAAGTTCTTGGACATCTTGCCTTAAGAGTGGAACTACTTTTCTACCATCTTGAGAAATTCAGGTACCATCAAAGGTATGGATATTGAAGACTTATATGGATCCTTACTAAATGATGAGCAGTCAAGGCAGCAGAAGAGAAATGCCTTGGAAATGTCCAAGAGAGGCAGCATCTAAATGATGAGCAGTCAAGGCAGCATCTAAAAAAGCAGTAAGATCAAAATTGGTTCCCTTTGGATACCATAGACCAAGATCAGGTATACCCATAAGATAACGAAATATGCGTTTTACCGTAGTGAGGTGTGATTCTTTTGGGTCGGCCTGAAAAACGAGCACAAAGACATGTAGAGAACATTATATCCGGTCTATTGGCCGTAAGATAGAGTAAGGAACCAATCATCCATCTGTATGTTGTGTTATCGACACTTTTCCCGACAGGATCGATGTCTAACTTAAAGTTTGAAGCCATGGGAGTTGTGATAGCCGTGCAAGAGTCTAACTTATACTTCTTGAGAATGTCAAGAGTATATTTCGACTGGTTCACAAATATCCCATCTTCAAGTTGTTTGACTTGTAAACCGAGGAAAAAATTCATTTCCCTCATCATACTCATCTCAAACTTGGACTCCATTAGGGATGAAAAACCCTTACAAAACCTATGGTCATTAGATCCAAATATAATGTCATCTACATATATTTGGACTAGCATTATGTGTGGGCCTTCCTTTTTCGTGAACATGGTTGTGTCCACCACACTTTTACTAAAACTAGCAGAGATAAGAAAATTAGAAAGACTGTCATACCATGCGCAAGGTGCTTCTTTTAAACCATTGAGGGCTTTATCTTGCACATAAACATGGTCTGGTTTATGTGCATCAATAATGCCTAGTGGTTGTTCAACATACACATCTACGTTAAGTTCACCGTTTAAGAAGGCTGTCTTGACATCCATTTGGAACACCTTGAAGTCCTTGTGTGCCGCATACGCCAAGAAGTTTCTGATAGCTTCGATCCGTGCAACTGGAGTGAAAGTCTCGTCATAATCAATACCTTCTTGCTGTCGGTATCCTTTGGCGACTAGTCTTGCTTTGTTTCTTACCACAATGCCATTTTCGTCTCGTTTGTTCTTAAAAGTCCACTTGGTCCCGATTAAGGCTCAACCTTTAGGTTTGGGAACTAACCGCCATACTCTTAGCTGTTCGAACTGGTTGAGCTCTTCCTGCATTGCTAGTATCTAGTCTGGGTCTTTTAAGGCTTCATCCACACGAGCAGGCTCTATCATACTAAGGAATGACGCAAAGAGACATTCGTTAGCAGATGCCTTAGAGTTTGTACCCCGATAGAAATATCACCACTGATCTGTTCAGTTGGATGATTTCGGGTCCATTTCGTGTCGTGTGGCATGGGTGAACATAATGGAATCTCAGTGGTGAGGGTGGGGGTGGATGAAGAGTTTTGGTCGATGGTTGCGAGTGAAGGTACCAATGGTTCCAGTTTAGTTGCTGTTTGGTCTTCTAGAGGGATAATGTTTGAGACAATGTGTGAGGGTATCAATGGAGTAGATTCATTGTGAGGGGTGTCTGTGGATGAGTTGGAAGGTGAAGATGATGAAGTAGATGGTGTATGGATTGGTGTAGGAATTGGTGGATCCGAAGGTGGTGGATGAATAGTTGAATCATATAAGGATGTGTTAACCTGTTGGTACACCCTGTGTGACGATAGCAGTCTAAGTGATCCTACATTGTGATTTAGCAAATGTTTGTTATATATGTTTATATATGATTGAAATTTATTAGTGTTTGTATGTTTGAACTTGACGTAACGTATTACAAGAAGTTCAAACATAAAGTACAAAGATAAAATCAATCATAAGGTAAAAACATAAGTTTCAATGCTAAGTTGAGTATGTGAATTAGTTAGATTCGAATTATATAAGGCTTGACATTCGAATCTGTGATAGATTCGAATGTAGCCCTAGATTCGAATGAAGGCAGATTCGAGAGTGTCAATGTGGACAAACTCGAATGAACCTTGGGCCAGATTCGAGTTTGGCCCATAACAGACTCGAATCAGCCTCTATAATTAGGGATAGACTCGATTATTTATCAGACTTTTTGCAGAATTCGTCAGGGATTAAGCATTAAGCGATCTCGAGTTTATCATCAGTGTTAGTGCCGTTTCGGAGAGAATCAGTTCGTAGGATCGTTCGTGTGTCGTTCGTTCAGCCTCTGATAGTCTCCGTGTTTCTGATTGAGAGTTGTTTCCGTCTACACGTTAACGAGGATTTCGGACTCGTTGACGGCTCCGCGTCTAGATAGATCTGTAGTTGGTAGACCTTACAGGTGGTATCAGAGACTACGGAGTGTTCTTGGTGATCTTCGTGTTCATCTAGATACATTCTAGGTTTCTTGATGCTAGTTGGACGATTTTTCTCTCAAAATCGTTGTTTTCGTTTGTTTTTTGAGCATAGCAAATTCTTATTCGGAAAATACTTTGTGGTTTTTCACGTTTTTGATCGAAATCAATATTTTTCTTTGTAAAAATATTGATTTAATCTGCAAAACGTAAAGAATTCGAAGTGTTAGCCGTTTTTCGAGTTTGAGGCTCTCGAATCTAATAGGGGTAATTAGGGTTACACTTAGTCTCGAGTCTAACCAAATCCGCTCCTTTTGAGTCTGATACAAAGGGTTTTCGAATCTATTTCGAGTTTGTGCTACATTCGAATAGGGTCTCGAGTCTACTTACTTTCGAGTTTAATTCGAGTTTAGTCTAGTATCGAATAGGGTTCGAATCTATTGTGTCTTCGAGTTTGCACTGACCTTCGAATCTGACTTAATTTCGAATTTAATAGAATTTCAACACTTAATCGAATTTAATCCCAAATAAATTGGAATCTAATTATATTCGAATCTATCTAGATTCGAACGAATTAATTCAAATTAGTTTCGAATTAAATTAATTAAGTTCAAATTCAATTCCTTTTGAAAAGATGTCAAATCTTCAAAAATTTCTGGAAATGGACCACGAGGTCGGGAAGGCAAACACTCCGCCTAAGCTGATGAAACTCGAGGATTACTATTGGTGGAAAGATCGGTTTACCGATTTCGTGCGTTTTAATGACATGCGCATGTGGGTGTGTATCGACGAAGGATACATTCCACCAATTTCGAAAGTTGAAGGCCGTCAGAGAGTTCTATCTTATCAGATGATGAAGGAATATGATAAGAAACTCTATGAAGCTGAGAACAAAGCGTTTTCGATAATTCGAATGGCGTTGCCGCAGGATATTCTACACACATTTAGGACTCAGAAGACATCTAAAGAACTTTGGGAGTCTCTAGAGAAGAGGTGTGAGGGAAATCCTAGGGTTCGTAGAAAGCGTACGGAATTATTGAAACAACAGTTTGCAATTTTCAAGGCGTTAAAGGATGAACAACTGGATGATACCATCACTCGGTTCTATCATCTATTGATGGAGCTTGAGAGTCACGGGATTGAGTACACTGACACCGACAAGAACGATAAGCTTCTTGATGCCCTACCAGCCAAATGGGCTATGTATGTGGCAATGATAAAGCTTAATGAGGATCAGTATTATGCCCAATCTCTGGAGGATATCGTGGAAACGTTGCGGGCATATCTGTGACACCCTTGCCACATTAACCACCAATTACAATTCACCCAGGATTATTCACCAACACACAGATATATAATAATCTGATACCTTAATTAAAGTGCGGAAGCAAAATACATAAATAAAATAATACAAATTATGCCAAACACCCTACGGTGCTACATAGGTTACACGTCTAGGTCTACATACTCAAAGTATTACATCATTCCCAAATTATTACAAGATTAATTCCATAAACCAAATACCAAGCTAAACAGTAGAAATCTTCAAACACTTCAATACTCGTCCTAGCTAGACGGTCCCGCAGCGGATTTCCCTTTTCCTGTAAAAATGTAACAACTGAGGGGTAAGCTAAAGCTTAGTGAATAGCATATGATTTTACACATTCTACAAATCATTATGGTGCCACCCAGAGTAACCGCGGTAACACATACCGTATACTCCACACGTACCCCAGGTACGCAAACCCGAGCCACAGCTCCTTCGAGCTGACACTCGGCATAAGAAAAACCAACCATCTGAGGCAGACATTACATCGGGGATGACTTACTGTCTATCCTGACCACAGAGGTGTCAAACTCTTGGTCATATAGCACAGTAACATCAGAGTACAGATGCGACCACGCAGGTCCATCGAAAGGATGCACAACAAATGAACGGACATGCAACAAGTATGAATGTGCATCAACATATACGCATGTTAGTAGAGTGCCAAACGAATATGAAACAACATGCCCCAGCAGGCAATGCAAACATAATGCAGATGCAGCAATGTTAAAATCAAAGGTACTCACAGTGGGTGCGTTATTAATCTTCAGTTAATTTTATTTCTCCTCGGAATTTCAACCGGATCCACAAAGTACCCCACTGTGGGTTAAACAACACCACAAGGGACCTGTTAAGTCAGTTGTAACAACACATTGTGTCAATAATATGTTTAATTTCATAAAACTTAATTTTATAAGTTTTGCAATAATTGATCCCCATTTCGGATCCATGTCCGAATTCGGACCCCCAATTCGGATCACATGCCAATTCGGATCCCATTAAGTTTGAATTTCGGACCCAAGCTAATTTCGGACCCCATTACAAGTTCAGGCCCATCCGAATTCGGTCCCCAACCGAATTCGGATCCTCATCCAAATTCCAATACTTAGAAATATTTTGATATATTAACTTTCCTGAAATCCGGGCCTCATCCGAATTCGGACCAGATCCGAGTTCATCTCGGATCCGAATTCGGATCCCACCCCATTCGAACTTGTGCAGCTTTTTAACATTTTCTAGATTTTAATTCCATCATTTTTGGTACTTTTTCAATACATGAAATAATTTATACCAACTTAAATATACTTAATTTCAAGCATTTTAACACTAACATTAACATGCTTTCATACTAAATTCAATCCTTTTTGACCCTTTTCATCATCCAAAGAACACACACACTAAAACACACACAAAATCCTCAAATCCATACTTTTAGCTTGAATCAGATGCTGAAATTTAATATGTAGCATCATAAACACTAGATTTAAACTAATCCACAACTTGATCATACATGCAACAACATTTGAATCTCCAAATCTATGATTCAGATTTGAACAAAACCGAACCCAAAATGCTTCTAAATTCGAAATTTAAAGAATTATTACCTCAAATCTTCGATTGCAGTGTTGATAGCTCCTTGAATGCAACCTTGTTTCCAATTTTTAGACTTCGAATCCAAGTTTTGAAGATCTTGAATATTTTAGAGAGAGAGAGAGAGAGAGAGAGCCGAGAGAGAGAGTTCTAGAGAGAGGGAGTGTTTGGGTGAAAATGAAAGACATGCAAGTCTTTCATCCTTTTTATTTCAAATTTCCAACTTTGGCACCTTTAGTCCCTCAACTTAACCGGTTCCATTAAAGTACTGATTTTATGAAATAAAAGAATTTTATCTTTTATTTATTATCCTTAATAATTTAACAATTATTTTCACTTAATATTTTAAAATTCTAAATTTCCATAATTTCTCAAAATAGCAACCAACTTTCATAATTCAACTTAAATTACAAATTTAAACTTAATAACTTCAAATACAATAATTTAAATCCGAGGATGTTACAGCATGGGCTCCACCACGCTCAACTTCGTCCTCGAAGTTACTCGGATTCGAACAGTTTCGGATACTTCTTCAACATTTCAGACTTAGGCTCCCACGTATGATTTGCTCCTTTATGATGCTTCCATCGTACAAGCATCATCTCTATCTCCTTGCTTCTCAACTTCTATACTTTCGTATCTAACACACACTCCATCTCTTCAACATACCGGAGCCTCTCATCAATCTGCATGTCAGTGTGATCTGCCCAATCCTCGTTTTCGGTTGTGAACGACTTTCTAAGGTTCCCCACATGGAACACCGGGTGTATGCCCGACATTTCTTCAGGCAACTCCAACCGATACGACTGATTTCCTACTTTCTCAGTAATCCTGAATGGTCCGACGAATCTCGGAGCCAACTTTCCTCTCTTTACAAAACGTGTAACACCTCTCATAGGTGACACCTTCAAATAAACCCAATCATTCACATCAAAATTGATTGGTTTGTGCCTCCTGTCGTAATAACTCTTCTGACGATCCTGGGCCGCTTTCATATTCTGTCTTACCAACTGAATCAACTCGTTAGTTTCTTGAAGTAATGCCGGCCCAGCAATCGGTGTTTCACCGGTTTCTCTCCAACACGTAGGAGTCCTACACCTTCTCCCATACAATGCCTCAAACGGCGCCTTCTTTATTGTCGCATGGTAACTGTTGTTATAAGAAAATTCTATCAATGGTAAATGGTCATCTCAATTACCACCGAGGTCCAACACACACGACCGCATCATATCTTCAAGTGTCAGGATAGTCCTTTCACTTTGACCATCGGTTTGCGGACGGTAAGCTGTACTCATAGCTATTCTCGTTCCCAATCCTTCTTGTAAAGCTGACCAAAAGTTGGAAGTAAATCGGCTGTCCCGATCAGATACTATAGACTTAGGTACTCCATGTCTCGAAACAATCTCATCCAAGTAAATCTGAGCTAACTTCTCTAATGAATAGCTTTCCCGAATCGGTATAAAGTCTGCAGACTTAGTTAACCGATCAACTATCACCCAAATTGCATCGTGTTGACGCCTAGTCTTGGGCAGTTTTGTAACGAAATCCATAGTAATATGCTCCCACTTCCATTCCGGAATGGGGAGCGGTTGCAAACTACCGTATGGTTGCTGATGCTCGGCTTTCACTAACCGACAAGTTCTGCATATCTCTACGTACTGACCTATGTCTTTCTTTAATCCGGGCCACCAGAAGTCTGCTTTAAGTTCGTTATACATCTTTGTGCTCCCGGGATGTACAGAAAACTTTGATTGATGTGCTTCTTCGATAATCACTTTTCGCATCCCACCAAACTTCGGCACCCAGATCCTCCCATATATACCTTTCAAACCAGATTCGCTGGTCTCCATATTCTTAATCTGTGCCCTTATATCCTCAGCACCAACGTTTTCATCTTTCAAGGCTTCCTTCTGAGCGGCCTTAACATCATTTATAATCGTAGATGTTAACATAGTAGAAGTCAACATGTAACAGCAATCCTTAGCATATGCTTTGCGACTCAAAGCATCGGCTACCACGTTAGCCTTTCCAGGATGGTAAAGGATTTCACAATCATAATCCTTTATTAGTTCCATCGAACGTCTCTGTCTCATATTAAGTTCTTTCTGGTTGAAAATGTACTTCAGGCTCTTATGATCTGTGTATAACTGACACTTAGTTCCATAGAGATAGTGTCTCCACAGTTTTAATGCAAACGTAACTGCAGTCAACTCCAAGTCATGAGTTGAATAATTCTTCTCGTGTTGCTTTAACTGTCTCGAAGCATAAGCTATAACTTTTCCACGTTGCATCAATACCGCACCAAGTCCCAACCTCGAAGCATCCGTGTATACAACAAAGTCCTCATTACCCTCTGGTAGGGCAAGTATCGGTGCTTCACTTAAAGTCTTCTTCAAAACATCAAACGCCTCTTGCTGCACGGTTTCCCAGACAAAAGGTGCATTCTTCTTCGTTAAAGCAGTCAAAGGAACTGCAATCTTGGAAAAATCCTTAATGAACCTCCTATAATAACCCGCCAGCCCAATGAAACTTCTTACTTCAGTAGCTGAACGAGGCGGCTCCCAGTTTCTTACTGCTTCTGCCTTAGCCGGATCTACTGAAATTCCAGCCCCCGAAATCACATGCCCTAAAAAGTGAATCTGTTGCAGCCAAAACTCACATTTTGAGAACTTGGCATACAACTTCTCTTTTCTAAGCAGTTCCAGCAATTCCTTTAACTGATCAGCATGTTCGGCTTCAGACTTAGAGTATACTAAAATATCATCGATAAACACAATTACCGACTTGTCCAACATCGGTCTGCAAACTCGGTTCATCAAATCCAAAAACACTGCCGGGGCATTGGTCAAACCGAAAGGCATCACCAGAAACTCGTAATGCCCATACCGAGTCCTGAAAGCTGTCTTTGGCACATCTTCCTCTCGAACCTTCAATTGATGATATCCCGATCTCAGATCAATCTTAGAAAATACACTCACCCCATGTAATTGGTCGAACAAATCGTCTATCCTCGGCAGCGGATACTTGTTCTTAACAGTCAGTTTATTCAACTCCCGGTAATCAATGCACATTCGCATTGTGCCATCCTTCTTTTTCACAAATAAAACAGGGGCTCCCCACGGCGATGAACTTGGTCGAATAAAGCCCTTGTCCAACAACTCCTGGAGTTGTGTCATCATCTCTTTCATCTCGGTTGGGGCAAGGCGATAAGGGGAACGAGCTACCGGTGCAGCTCCAGGGATCAAGTCAATTCGGAACTCCACTTGTCTCTCAGGCGGCACGCCAGACAAGTCTTCCGGAAACACATCCGGGAATTGTGAAACAACAGGCACATCGGCCAACGTCTTCTTCTCAGCCTTAGCATCAATAGCATATGCTAAGTAGGCGTCAGATCCCTTTGCAACAAGCCTTCGAGCTTTTGCAATAGTCAACAAACATAGATCCCCACTTTTCATATCCCCATAAATACAGATCTCACGCCCCTCCGGAGTAGTTATCTTTATCATCCGTTTCTTACATACTATGTGAGCTTCATTCTCTATCAACCAATCCATCCCGATAATCACATCTAATTCACTAAACTCGATCGGAATCAAGTCTAAATTGAAGACTACATCTCCAATCACTAAGGTGCAGTTACGGTATACATGATCTACTTTGACTAGAGTATTACTAGCAGTTTCAATATCTAGTACAGCAGATAGCTTAGACAAAGGCATGGCAAGTTGTTGAGCAAACATAGCAGATACAAACGATCTATTGGCACCCGAGTCAAATAACACTCTTGCAGGTAAAGAGTTTACAATAAACATACCCGTGACCACCTCCGGGTTTTCTCTAGCCTCCTCTGCAGTGATTTGAAAGACACGAGCCGGTGCCCTTTGTGACTGACCCCGACCCCGGTTAACTGAACCACCGCTTGAACCTCCCGAAGATCGTGTTGATGTTGGAGCAGCAGCTGCTGGAGCATTCTTTCGACAATTTCTACTATAGTGCCCCCACACTCCACACTTATGGCAAGCATCCGACTTCCGAGGGCTTTCATTCTGAAAGTGGCCCAACTCTCCGCAGCAAAAACACGCACGCCCATTTGTGCATTTGCCGAAGTGTTCCAGATGGCACTTATTACAATACTGCGGCTCAGTGTTGATAGAGTAAGCACGTGCACGACCAGACGAACTAGACTGTCGACGGAAGGATTGTTGCGGCGAGTACTGCGAAGATCGTGAAGAACCCGAGTAGCCTCCTTCGTGTTGACGTTTCGGTGGTGAAGGTTGAGTTGGGTTTGCTGAAGCAGCAGCGGACCCCATCACGTATCTAGACATACTTAGAATCTGTTCCACATTTCTGGCGGCTTCCAGTAGACCAGCAAATGTGGGGTAGCGTACATTGCTCATCACCCTTCGGATTTCCAAATCAAGACCAGCCTCAAACCTGGTCACTTTTCTTTCTTCTGTATCCACCTGATGAGGCGCGAACAAACTCATCCTCGTGAACTCTACTGCATAATGGGACACAGACTTAGTCCCCTGAATCAGCGTCATGAATTTAGCCTCCAATCTTCGGCGCTCATCGGCCGGACAGTACTGCTGAGTGAAAACCTCAGTGAACTTAGCCCATTTCATTACAGCAACCTTCTCTATTGTTAGTGCATTCACCATCGAGTTCCACCACATTATTGCGTCTTTGGTGAACATGGCAGTAGCGAATCGGACCATATCCTTCTCAGCACAATCGCTGATTCGGAAAGTCCTTTCTGTAGCTGTTATCCACTCCAATGCAGTAACAGCATCCCCCAACCCAGTAAATTCAACGGCTCCATTTCCTTAAAGTCCTTAAACCGACAACCCCTGGGCTTATTAGATGACCCAGTGTTGTCATCTTGCTCGTCATTGTTTCCTCCCTCCTTTTCCTTATTCTTCCTCTTATCTTCCCTTCGCTTAGCTTCGGCCTCATCTCGAGCCCGAAATTGATCTTGAATCATCTGATTTTGCTCGGCCATCAAGGCCAGCATCATTTGCCTTGTTTCTTCGGGTGTCATTCCTCCAGACATGTTCTGAAATATGGAACATATAACTTATTTAGTAACATGTTATCAATTTATAGACACCACCCAATTGTCCCGTATGATAGTCAATATTCTTATGATTACTAGATCGTAACCTATCTTAGTTCGGATCATTACTTAGAATCACTACATGTCAACACTTAATGTTTGAGACCAAGACCTCACGGACACTTGAATCTCAAACTACTGCTCTGATACCATAAGTTGTGACACCCTTGCCACATTAACCACCAATTACAATTCACCCAGGATTATTCACCAAAAAACAGATATATAATAATCTGATACCTTAATTAAAGTGCGGAAGCAAAATACATAAATAAAATAATACAAATTATGCCAAACACCCTACGGTGCTATATAGGTTACACGTCTAGGTCTACATACTCAAAGTATTACATCATTCCCAAATTATTACAAGATTAATTCCATAAACCAAATACCAAGCTAAACAGTAGAAATCTTCAAACACTTCAATACTCGTCCTAGCTAGACGGTCCCGCAGCGGATTTCCCTTTTCCTGTAAAAATGTAACAACTGAGGGGTAAGCTAAAGCTTAGTGAATACCATATGATTTTACACATTCTACAAATACTTATGATGCCACCTAGAGTAACCGCGGTAACACATACCGTATACTCCACACGTACCCCAGGTACGCAAACCCGAGCCGCAGCTCCTTCGAGCTGACACTCGGCATAAGAAAAACCAACCATCTGAGGCAGACATTACATCGGGGATGACTTACAGTCTATCCTGACCACAGAGGTGTCAAACTCTTGGTCATATAGCACAGTAACATCAGAGTACAGATGCGACCACGCAGGTCCATCGAAAGGATGCACAACAAATGAACGGACAGGCAACAAGTATGAATGTGCATCAACATATACGCATGTTAGTAGAGTGCCAAACGAATATGAAACAACATGCCCCAGCAGGCAATGCAAACATAATGCAGATGCAGCAATGTTAAAATCAAAGGTACTCACAGTGGGTGCGTTATTAATCTTCAGTTAATTTTATTTCTCCTCGGAATTTCAACCGGATCCACAAAGTACCCCACTGTGGGTTAAACAACACCACAAGGGACCTGTTAAGTCAGTTGTAACAACACATTGTGTCAATAATATGTTTAATTTCATAAAACTTAATTTTATAAGTTTTGCATTAATTGATCCCCATTTCGGATCCATGTCCGAATTCGGACCCCCAATTCGGATCACATGCCAACTCGGATCCCATTAAGTTTGAATTTCGGACCAAAGCTAATTTCGGACCCCATTACAAGTTCAGGCCCATCCGAATTCGGTCCCCAACCGAATTCGGATCCTCATCCAAATTCCAATACTTAGAAATATTTTGATATATTAACTTTCCTGAAATCCGGGCCTCATCCGAATTCGGACCAGATCCGAGTTCATCTCGGATCCGAATTCGGATCCCACCCCATTCGAACTTGTGCAGCTTTTTAACATTTTCCAGATTTTAATTCCATCATTTTTGGTACTTTTTCAATACATGAAATATTTTATACCAACTTAAATATACTTAATTTCAAGCATTTTAACACTAACATTAACATGCTTTCATACTAAATTCAATCCTTTTTGACCCTTTTCATCATCCAACGAACACACACACTAAAACACACACAAAATCCTCAAATCCATACTTTTAGCTTGAATCAGATGCTAAAATTTAATATGTAGCATCATAAACACTAGATTTAAACTAATCCACAACTTGATCATACATGCAACAACATTTGAATCTCCAAATCTATGATTCGGATTTGAACAATACCGAACCCAAAATGCTTCTAAATTCGAAATTTAAAGAATTATTACCTCAAATATTCGATTGCAGTGTTGATAGCTCCTTGAATGCAACCTTGTTTCCAATTTTTAGACTTCGAATCCAAGTTTTGATGATCTTGAATATTTTAGAGAGAGAGAGAGAGCCGAGAGAGAGAGTTCTAGAGAGAGGGAGTGTTTGGGTGAAAATGAAAGACATGCAAGTCTTTCATCCTTTTTATTTCAAATTTCCATCTTTGGCACCTTTAGTCCCTCAACTTAACCGGTTCCATTAAAGTACTGATTTTATGAAATAAAAGAATTTTATCTTTTATTTATTATCCTTAATAATTTAACAATTATTTTCACTTAATATTTTAAAATTTTAAATTTCCATAATTTCTCAAAATAGCAACCAACTTTCATAATTCAACTTAAATTACAAATTTAAACTTAATAACTTCAAATACAATAATTTAAATCCGAGGATGTTACAATATCATTTCGAGCTTCTGATGGCCGAAACGGATTACGACCAAGTACAGAATCCAGCAATGTATTTTGGTAAATCAACAAAACCTTCAGCGACCGCCGAACCGAAGACTGCTACAGCGTTTTTCACCGGAGAAACGTCATCACCAGCAGAGCCTGATGATACATTGAACAGAGCGTTCTTAGGATTAGGAAGATCGGAAGAACCTCAACCTCAAGCAGCACAGGCGACGATATCTCAGAGCTATTCGAAGATGCCTATGAGCGCAAAATCAGCGGAAGAACATTTGAACCTACTTGCTTCATTTGTGGCCGCTTACGGGAACTGCGTTCAGGGAAAGATTAACGATCCTGCTCTCTGGGATGAGGACTACGATCAGGTCGACCCTGATGATCTTGAGGAAATGGATCTAAAATGGCAACTTGCCATGGTAACCCAACGGGTTAAGAGATTCATTAAAAGAACTGGGAGGAATCTGACAATGAACAACAAGGGGATTGGATTTGACAAGTCCAAAGTAAAGTGCTACAACTGTCAAGGACTGGGACACTTCGCCAGAGAGTGTCAGAGACCGAAGGTGGATACATACCAAGGGCAGAGTCAGCATCAGGGACAGTTTCAGACTCAGTCTCAACAACGATACCTTCCAAGTTCATCATCTGGTCAAGCCAATCTAGCTGGTCTACTATCCAATCACTTCAGACAGACAGCTAGATGGTACCTATGACTGGAGCTCACATCCAGAGTCAAATGCTCGGGCTTTTATGGCTGAAGTCACGGAAACTGGGTGTGATGGGGAAGAGCAGACCACAAGGGACAGCAGTCCGATGTGGGTGGAGAAGGCGAATGATCAGACAGTTCTGGAGTTTGTTGCTCAGATGGCCAACGTGGAATCTGATAACTCAAAGGTTAGTCTGACTTACTCTCTTTTTCGCGAATTATGTGCATTGTGTGTTAATTCTAATGATAGGTTAAATCTAGTTTTAGAATCACATAAATCCATAACTGCTCAAAATGAGAATTTAAAAGCTGATAACGCTAGCTTAAACGATTTTTAGCAAGATCTTAAAGAAAAACTTAAGGCTGATGCTCAAGACGTAATAGTTCTGAAAGACAAACTGAGTGAGCAGTGTGTTAGGTTAGAGCTTACCAAAAGTCTTAAGGACAAAGACATAGAGCTAGCTGAAACAAAGGTAAAGGTAGCCGAGGCGAATAGCAAGTTGGAAAAGTTTAGGAACTCAAGCCTAAACCTAGGGAAAGTTTTAGACGCCCAACGACAGTCTAAGAAGCCTGTAGGTCTAGGATTTCACGAAATTCCTCCACCTTTCAATGCAAACTATGTGCCTCAGCCTCAGGAGAAAACTGATAAATCAGTAGACTTAGAGGACCTACCTACACCGACACCAGAGCCTGTAAAAGATAATGCACCTAAGGTGACTGACACAACCGTCAAGGTTAAGAAAGTCAAATTTGTGTCTTCCTCCAGTGAAACACCTGCAGGAAAACATAAAATTGATTGGGCTGATCAGGACGATGAGCCAGTCGCCATAGACGTACAAAAGGACCTAGACACTAGTGAGACACCTAAGTCTAAGGGATCACACAAAAAGTCCATAGATAAGATGACTTGCTTCAGATGTCATGAAAAGGGGCATGTTGCTTCTCACTGTCCGCTTAGGAAAGTCGATGTTACACCTAAGACAGTAAATCCAACACCTGTTAAGCCCTCAACCAGTATGGCGAGCACCAGTAGTTCTCAAAGTACCGAGAAAACTTTGTAGGCCGCACCCAAACCGGTAAATGTTGGACCAAAGGAAGTGATTAGGACAAATTCACCGAATCGTGTCATTAATCAATCTAGGTCAGCACCACAACAAGTCTATAGGAGCACAACACCTAGCAGGGCACACACTCCAGTTAGGTCTCATACTCCAGTTAGACATTATGCACCGGTAAGAGCTCAGGGATCACAGTCCGAAATGCAATATAATAGGAATTATTCTAGAGCTCCACAACAAATGCCTACTCCAAGGCAAAGAGTGAACTTAAATCACTCGGCACCACAACAAACTCCAGTTCAACGACCCAAGTCACCTGAAAGGCGAGATGGGTATTTGAAAGAGTTTAAGTATGTGGACGAGAATGGTATAACCAAGTCAGTTATGGCTTGGGTTCCCCGTGATAACTAACCTATTTTCTTTCATGTGCAGGAGATTACCACAGGTCCAAACAACAAGTGGTTCGTCGACAGTGGATGCTCCAGGCACATGACAGGGAAAAGAGGTCTACTTACAGACTTCAAGGGTGGGAATCGGGGATTCGTATCATTCGCGGGTAACAAGGGTGGAAATATCACGGGTACCGGAGTGGTCACTAATGGGACGATAAAGTTGGACCAAGTTTATCACGTTGATAAACTGGTTCACAATCTCATTAGTGTATCTCAAATCTGTGATAAGAAGAATTCAGTGTTATTTACTGACACTGAAGCGTTAGTGCTAAAGCCGGGATTCAAGATTCCTGAAGAATGGGTATTGATGCGAGCACCAAGGAAGAATGACTTGTACATGCTGGATATGAACAAGCCGGAGACTTCGATGGGGCCAATCTGTCTATTATCCAAAGCTTCGGAGACGGAATCCGTACTGTGGCACAGACGCATGGCTCACTTGCACCTAAGAAAGATGAACTACTAACGAAGAATGGACTGGTGCAAGGTGTGCCTATGAAGAGCTTTCAGTTCGAGGACAAGTGTCTACCGTGCATGAAGGGCAAACAACATAAGAAGACACACAAGTCCAAGACGCAGAACTCCATAACCTCAGCATTCGATTTGTTGCATATGGACCTTTTCGGCCCAATCAACAAAAGGAGTATCGGAGGTACTTGGTACTGTTTGGTTATCACTGACGATTGATTACTCACGTTTTTCTTGGGTTTTCTTTTTAGGTACAAAGGACGAGACGGCTTCCAAGCTCATCGGGTTCTTAGACCAAGTGAAGAATTCCTACGGAACAAGGGTTAAAAGGATTCGTAGTGATAATGGAACTGAGTTCAAAAACACTGTAATTGGTGTATATTGCCTATCAAAGGGCAAAGTGCATCAATTCAGTGCACCCTATGAGCCTCAACAAAATGGGGTGGTCGAACGTAAAAACAGGACACTAATTGAGGCAGCTAGGACTATGTTGTCGGATTCAAAGCTTCCTACCATGTTTTGGGGGGAGGCAGTGAATACCGCATGTCACATTTTAAACAGGGTCCTAACTGTCAAATCTTTAAAGAAAACCTGTTATGAAATTTTGAATAAAAGGTCACCTAATTTAACTAGGCTCTGATACCACTTGTAAGGTCTACCAACTACAGATCTATCTAGACGCGGAGCCATCAACAAGTGCGGAATCCTCGTTAACGGGTAGACGGAAACAACTCTCAATCAGAAACACGGAGACTATCAGAGGCTGAACGAACGAGACACGAACGATCCTACGAACTGATTCTCTCCAAAACGGCACTAACACTGATGATAAACTCGAGATCGCTTAATGCTTAATCCCTGACGAATTCTGCAAAAAGTCCGATAAATAATCGAGTCTATCCCTAATTATAGAGGCTGATTCGAGTCTGTTATGGGCCAAACTCGAATACGGCCCAAGGCCCATTCGAGTTTGTCCACATTGACACTCTCGAATCTGCCTTCATTCGAATCTAGGGCTACATTCGAATCTATCACAGATTCGAATGTCAAGCCTTATATAATTCGAATCTAACTAATTCACATACTCAACTTAGCATTGAAACTTATGTTTTTAACTTATGATTGATTTTATCTTTGTACTTTATGTTTGAACTTCTTGTAATACGTTACATCAAGTTCAAACATACAAACACTAATAAATTTCAATCATATATAAACATATATAACAAACATTTGCTAAATCACAATGTAGGATCACTTAGACTGCTATCGTCACACAGGGTGTACCAACAGACTCCCCCTTAACGATAGCTTCTAATAATTCACACATTTGATCAAGAACTTTGTTTATTATTTATTCAAACTACTTCCAGCATACAAGCCCTTTTCAACACATACTTTAACCACATTCTCATATTTCCTAGCCTCACTATCCATATGAGCATCACTAGAAATCTTACAAGCATGCAAAATTAAAAGATCATCTGTAGAAAGGTTTACCAGATGAAGAGGATCATAGACTCTAAGAATAACATTTTCTTCAAAATCTTCCATCACTGCTTCTCCAGTCTCACTCTCAGCATACCACCAATGCAGATTCTTCAAGACATTCTGTGGCATAGGCTTGAGTGGCACCTTCCTTAGACATCTTACTGGTTTGTAGTGGATCTTCGTCCAAGGTCGCCCAGTTAGAGGATCAATACGTGAAGGATCTTCTACTCTTTTTCCAACCCTTGGATTCAGTCGTTCAAACTTTCTTGATCTTCCCTCTTTTCTTATGATTCTTGCAATTACGTCTGCGTAGGGAATACCGCATGTCACATTTTAAACAGGGTCCTAACTGTCAAATCTTTAAACAAAACCTGTTATGAAATTTTGAATAAAAGGCCACCTAATTTAACTGGCTTCGAACCGTTTGGGGTATCATGCACTTTATTGCGTACAAAACATCAACCGAAGTTTGGTGAAAAGGGTGACGAAGGATACTTCCTAGGTTATGTGCCGAACTCACCAAACAAACGGGTTTTTAACAAAACAAATGGTACTGTGGAGATTGTGTATAATATTGAAGTCACAAGTTATACATATGAACCCCAAACTGGTCCGGAATGGATATTTGACTATGATAAATTATTTGAGTCATTTAACATTCCTTTGGATGATAATGCAGGTACAATCGAAAAGGACATGGCGACGTTGCATCTGAATGACGATGGCCATATCTTTCCGAGGACTACGTTTGAATCCACATCTGAGCCTACTGCGACTGTAGATATATCTCCAGAAGTTGATGTTCAAGAAGCACCTACCACTGAGAATCAGACTCAAGCAACAAGTTCCAACTATGAGGAAAATGTCCACGAGGAGGAAAATGTAGAAACTGAGTCTGTTCCCCCTTTAGGTGAAATAGGATCTAACTTAGGAGATAATCTAAGGGTTGATGAGATAGAGACCTCTAGGATCAACAAGATTCATCCTATAGAAAGCATCACAGGAAATCCTAACGAGGGTGTGAGGACTAGGAGTAGTGTAAATAACAACACTGTGCTGTTGTCGATGATAAACGACTCCGAGGCATATCACACATGTCTCTTTTCTTGTTTCATATCGCAAGTAGAGCCTAAGAATGTGCAAATGGCACTTAAGGATAACTCCTGGGTTGAAGCGATGCAGGAAGAACTTTCGCAGTTTAGGAAACTAGAAGTGTGGGAGTTAGTTCCATTACCTCGAGGGGAAGTTTCCATAGGAACCAAATGGGTTTTTTAAGTGCAAAAGGGACGATCGGGGTATAGTCACGCGCAACAAAGCTAGGTTAGTTGTAAAGGGTTTCAACCAAGAGGACGGAATCGATTACAATGAGGTATTTGCACCAGTAGCAAGGCTGGAAGCCATTAGGTTGTTTCTAGCTTTTGCCTCCTTCAAGGGCTTTAAGGTATATCAATTAGATGTTAAGAGTGCTTTCCTATATGGGAAAGTGAAGGAGTTGGTGTATGTAGAACAACCGCCCGGATTTACAGATCCAAAATATCCTGATAGAGTATATCGTTTAGATAAGGCTCTATATGGATTGCATCAGGCACCAAGGGCGTGGTATGAGACTCTATCCAACCATTTGTTAGAGAACGGTTTTGAAAGGGGTAGGATAGATAGTACTCTGTTTGTTAAGAGGAAGGGAGAACACTTCATCTTGGTACAAGTGTACGTCGATGATATCATTTTTGGTTCATCAGACGAACAGATGTGCAAAGATTTCGAGAAGGTGATGAAGTCGAAATTCGAGATGAGTGCTATGGGAGAGTTAAATTTCTTTTTGGGGTTACAAGTTGACCAGAAGAAGGAAGGGATGTTTATCCATCAGACTAACTATGTCTATGACATATTGGAGCGTTTCGGGATGGAAGGAACAAAGTTGACTGCCCATTTCAGCACGCCGATTCAAGTGAATCACAATCTCGGACCGGGTACTGAAAGTGATACCGATGTGGATCCGACATTATATCGGGCCATGATTGGATCACTTATGTATTTAACTGCTTCAAGACCTGACATTATGTTTGCTGTGTGTATTTGTGCTAGGTTTCAAGCGAATCCGAAGGAGATGCACATGAAAGCTGTGAAGCGGATTCTACGATACCTCAAGTCGAAACCGAAGCTGGGACTTTGGTATCACGCGGAGGGAGATCTAGAGTTGGAGGCATTCACGGATTCTGACTACGGAGGATGCAGCTTGACGCGCAAATCAACAACTGGAGGTTGTCAGTTCCTAGGAGGGAGATTGGTATCCTGGCAATGCAAGAAACAAACATCGGTAGCCGTGTCAACGTGCGAGGCCGAGTATGTTGCTGCTGGTAGTTGCTACTCACAGGTTCTATGGATACAACAACAATTGCGGGATTACGGTTTGGCTTACACTCAAACTCCAATTAGGATAGACAATCAATCTACAATTGCTATAACGAATAATCCAGTTAAACACAACAAAACAAAGCACATAGACATTAGGCATCATTTTATTCGTGATTGTGTTGAAAAGAACTTAATCAAATTGGTAAAAGTGGCAACAGAAGATAATAATGCAGATTTATTTACCAAAGCATTTGATAAGTCACGGTTTGAGTATTTAATTCAACTGAATGGAATGCGCAACCCAGAGTAATTTCACCTTAGTAGTAGTAGTTTATTTTCTTTTCTAGTCGTAATATTTCTTTCTTTATAGTAGTCTGCTAATTTAGGAAAGTTTTTATTTTTAGTAAGTTTCTATTTTTAGTAAGTTAGTAGGTTATCTTATTTTATTGCTATTTCTTATGAAAAACAAAAGAAAAAAAGAGAGAAAATCATAAAAATACAAATAAAGAGAATATCAGAAAAAGAGTTAAGTCTTAGATGTATAGGTTTAAAGTGACGAAAACTAGCACAGTCGTTACAAACTCTAAGTGTTTAGGCTTTCACACATAATGCAACTAAATTCTAAGTGTTATACTTTATTTAGTTTGATGTGTTGGTAGGCATAATACATATAGGAAATCTCAAGGCTAATAAAATATTCTAGAAAAAGTCAAGCGTGTCACTAACTTAGATGTATGACCAATCGGTCTTAACTTTTATGTACAAGACATACAAACTTTGAGTCTAAATGAGGTATGCAAACTTTCTGGGGATGTATGGCAACATCAAATACATCTTAAAATGGAAAGAATAGAAAAATCATACAAAACTGAGAGTCGAAAACATGTAACTCTGTTGTACGTAAGTACACACCTGTTGCCTCTGTTTAGATTCGGGTTGGCAAGATATGTCGCTTTGTTGTACGTCGGTACAGACCTGTCACCGCTGTCTTGCTAACTTTAAGAATAAACTTTAAGTCAAACTAAGACACTTTGTTGTATGAAAATACAGACCTGTGTCCGATGTTTGTCTTTTAAAGAAAGTTTGCAAATACCAACAAGTTAGAATCTTAGTTTGTATGCCTTGATCATAAAAGTATGTCTATGTCTGAGTCACGTAAGATAATTTCATGATAAATAAAAATGCCAAAGGATATTCCGAAATGTAGAATGTTTAAAGGGGTAAAATACTAACAATCGACTAAATGGGTATGTCACGACAAACAATCAAAGGAATCAAAAATTCCTAAGTGTGAAAGTTTAAGTACTGAAAGTGAGTATCAGACATCGCTATCTGATTGAACCTTTCTTAGACTATACTCATCAAAAATATTTTGTTTAAAGTTTAGCATAGGTTGTTAATTTTAATAAGTTTAGCGTAAGTCTTAGTTAAATTTTTAGTCAAGTTTTAAAATTTTTTATTTTTTACTTATCTTATTTTATTTTATTTTATTTTACCTTAGTTTATTTTATTTTATTTTTTACTTAGGAAAAAGGTCAAAAATTACTGAGGGTGCATTCATAGTTGGATAAAATAAACACTGCGTGAAATATCTTGTGCTTAGGGTAAAAGATGTGGCATAGTTTATCTTGTTACACAATACCGTAGAAAAAGGTTGAAAAAGTTGAAGTTATTTCAAAATTTTCGAAATTTTTCTAAGTGTTTTGGTGTTATTCGAGTTTAGGACAGACTCGAAATTGCGAAGTTTCGAATCGAATCTGTCAGTAGATTCGAGTCTGGCCATAGATTCGAAGGTAGGTATTATAAATAGGTAACAGTTCTTGTCATAACTTCTATCTGTTTTCGAATCTACTTCCTCGAATCTATCTTGGCGACTTCGAATCTATTCCTCGAATCTACCGACTTTCACAAAAACGACAATTTGTCGAGTGTCTTACTTGGTGTTTCGACTCTACTGATACTTCTAGGTATAATCAACTGGATTGTACAAGATTTGAGTAGTTTTATACATCATTTTAGGCAAAATCATCGAGTTTTGAAGGTTTAAGGGTCGAAATCGGTTTTTACAAAATTACCAACTTTGGACCGATAAATAGTCAAATTAATTGCACATATCAATGATTAGAACCTAGTTGGACTAATGTATGTAATTTCCTAAGTTCAAAATGGTTAAAATCATGAGTTTTTGGTGTTGAGTAGGGCCGACGGTTCGAATCTGTTCCAGAGGTTTCTCGAGTCTGTCAGTAAACTCGAGAAGACCATGATATTCGAATCGTTCATCAAACTCGAAAAAGGACTTATTCGAATCTGTCCATTCGAATCTGTATTTTAGTGGAATTATTTAATTTAAATTTTATTAAACTTGTAAAGATTCTTTTGTGTTGGATTTTGTACTTAATCAAGTTCAAAATAAAACAAATTTGAATTTTGGCAAGTTTATTGATTTTTAATAATTCTAACGGTTTATTTATTGTGCAGATATGGCTGCTCGTGCATTCGTTCCGAAACATAATATGGTCATTCCCTATGATCATCATATCCCGGAAGCGCAGGGATTTCGTCAAATGATGGATTTTCTTGTTGAATCTAGGATAACTTTTGCCTTATCCAATAATATTCAGATTGTAATTCCATATGTTCGTCAATTTTATGATCATCTTCAGGTAGACTGCTCGGTCACCCCGACAGTGCTAAGAACTCGAATAGCTGGACAACCGCTAGTGTTTTCGGCGGATATGCTGCGTCAGGTGTTGCAGCTGGGTTCGCAGGAAGAGGAGTCTGGACCTATCGACTGTCCTCTGAGTATTAGGCAAGGGGCCTTTCAGAGAATGGGTTATAGTCTAGATGTGACGAAGGTTTCTTATATGAAGGGCGGGCTGATCGGCCAATGGAGATTTCTGGCTCATGTCTTTATGGTCTGCTTTTCAGCAAAGAAAGCCGGTTTTGACTACATAGTATCGAAGATCCAGTCTGGGATAATCGCGTTAGTGTATAATCGGCCGTTCAGTTTCTCGGAAATGTTTTTCTCCGAATTTGTTCATCAAATCACCGCTCCAGAAAATCAACTATTCCTGCTGTATCCACGGTTCATAATGATGCTTATCAGGCATTTCTTGCCGAATCTGCCTCAGTCGAATGAGATTCAAAGCGTAGCTGTAATGGATAAGAGGATCTTTGCTGATTGTTCCTCGCATAGAGGAAGATTGGCTGTTCCAATTGAGCGTCCGTTGTTTGGAGCTATCTTGGATAGGAATTTTGAGGCCCCAGATATTGCCAACTGGGCAGGGGAAGTTGAAGTTCAAGCGAGGCATCCACCACAACAACAAAGACAACCGCGAGCACAGCCACAACGGCGAAGACAAAGAGCGACTGCAAGTCAAACACAGGCATCAAGGCCTTCTACAAGTCAGCAGCCAGAAGTACAAGAAGCAGGGCCTTCAGGTGCCGTTCCAGAATCCGAGGAAATAGCCCAAACTTTAGAAGAAATATGGGCATCTGGACCTCATGCCAATGAGGAAATAGCTGCAGCATTGGTGGGAGAATTACTTGAGCCTCCAGAGGGAGACGAAGATGTGTTGAGAGATGTTGACGAATATGTGCCAGAACAGACTGGTAATGATGAGTCCTCATCTGCCACTGAATCAGAAGAGATGGAGCAGATCGAAGTTGAAGCTCCAGAATCAGTGTCTACAGAACCTCATGTTCAGATTGGAACGTATGGATCTAGGGTGGTAGTCAATGAAGATGCTTCGAGGAGGAGAGTATCACGAGAGTCTGATGACTCTGATTTTGAAGAGGAGGAAGTTGCACAATTAATGACGAGGCAACGGGCCAAGCGTCAAAGGTTTATGCAAGGATCATCATCAGCATCTGAAGCACAACCAGAAATTCCCCAACATCAGGAACCTTAGACCACCATTCCATCACCACCACCACCTCGCGATGAACCATATATTCCATCGCCAATCATTCCTACACCTATACAGTCCATTCCATCAACCTCGACCACATATGCCGACAACCAAAGGTTTCTGCAACTTAAAGCTCGTGTTGACTTCCAGAATGTCAAAATTTTAGGCCTAACAAAGGCGATCGGAGAAATTCAGACGCATAATGCAAATCTTGACAAAGAGAATGCCGATTTAAAGAAGATTGTGGAGAAAGTTCAGGAAGAGAACACATAGCTAAAATCCTTTGTAGCAGATCAGGCAGCTGAGATAAGGGCGATGCGCTCCCTAATTGAGCAGTTAATGAAAAATTTTCAGGCGCAGGGGGAGACGTCGTGCCGTGATCAGGAAGTACAGAGGCCGAGAGATGATGATGATGAAGACAACCAAGGCAATGATCCCAGCTCTTAATGACAGGATGAGCCAGTAGATTTTTCTGTTGCTCAGACTGCTCAATCTCAGGGGGAGCCTAGTCTAGCAGGAGGAGAAGTAGGAGAGGCAAGTTCATCTAAGCCTACGGATTTTGAGATTAGTGAGATGATAGATGCTCTCATGGATCTTGATGACGATCCGATGGATGTGGGTTTCGATTTTGAAGATGAAATGGAAGAGTTGGAAGAGGGTGAGTTCGTGCCTGAAGATATTGTTCATTGGAAATCAGATGACGAGGTATGTGCTGATGAGGACGATGAAGCTGATGAGATCGTCGTACAGCAAAATCCTATCACTGATACATACATGATAGATGGGAATGATATTGTTAACGTAGAAGTAGTGAATGCTGCTTTAAATGCTCAGTCATCAACAGAAGAACCTGCTAGAGAGTTAACAAATGAAGAGAAACGAAAGTTGTGGTTCAGGGCTGAACAGAAGGAGTTAGAGCTTAAAAGGAAAATGAGAGTGCCGGGTACTGGAAAGTTGTCTGGAAGCATATTAAGCTGGTTCTTTGATCGAGAACTGCAGCTATTTATAATTAAGAGAAAAGACGAGCTCCAGTACCTGAGGCGAACTCTAAAAGCTTTCAATTCACTGCCAAAGATCGAGATCAAAGTGTTAGCATGGAAAGATCTTATTAATATTGGAAATGATCCCTACGCAGACGTAATTGCAAGAATCATAAGAAAAGAGGGAAGATCAAGAAAGTTTGAACGACTGAATCCAAGGGTTGGAAAAAGAGTAGAAGATCCTTCACGTATTGATCCTCTAACTGGGCGACCTTGGATGAAGATCCACTACAAACCAGTAAGATGTCTAAGGAAGGTGCCGCTCAAGCCTATGCCACAGAATGTCTTGAAGATTCTGCATTGGTGGTATGCTGAGAGTGAGACTGGAGAAGCAGTGATGGAAGATTTTGAAGAAAATGTTATTCTTAGAGTCTATGATCCTCTTCATCTGGTAAACCTTTCTAGAGATGATCTTTTAATTTTGCATGCTTGTAAGATTTCTAGTGATGCTCATATGGATAGTGAGGCTAGGAAATATGAGAATGTGGTTAAAGTATGTGTTGAAAAAGGCTTGTATGCTGGAAGTAGTTTAAATAAATAATAAACAAAGTTCTTGATCAAATGTGTGAATTATTAGAAGCTATCGTCAAGGGGGAGTCTGTTGGTACACCCTGTGTGACGATAGCAGTCTAAGTGATCCTACATTGTGATTTAGCAAATGTTTGTTATATATGTTTATATATGATTGAAATTTATTAGTGTTTGTATGTTTGAACTTGATGTAACATATTACAAGAAGTTCAAACATAAAGTACAAAGATAAAATCAATCATAAGGTAAAAACATAAGTTTCAATGCTAAGTTGAGTATGTGAATTAGTTAGATTCGAATTATATAAGGCTTGACATTCGAATGTGTGATAGATTCGAATGTAGCCCTAGATTTGAATGAAGGCAGATTCGAGAGTGTCAATGTGGACAAACTCGAATGGGCCTTGGGCCGGATTCGAGTTTGGCCCATAACAGACTCGAATCAGCCTCTATAATTAGGGATAGACTCGATTATTTATCAGACTTTTTGTAGAATTCGTCAGGGATTAAGCATTAAGCGATCTCGAGTTTATCATCAGTGTTAGTGCCGTTTCGGAGAGAATCAGTTCGTAGGATCGTTCGTGTGTCGTTCGTTCAGCCTCTGATAGTCTCCGTGTTTCTGATTGAGAGTTGTTTCCGTCTACCCGTTAACGAGGATTCTGCACTCGTTGACGGCTCCGCGTCTAGATAGATCTGTAGTTGGTACACCTTACATAACTGCAGAAGATGAAACAGAAGAAGCATTAATGCTAGGACCAAAAAATTCTACATAAAATGGATCAAATAAATTAACTAAATTAGAAGAAGAAAAAGAAGTAGAATTAGATTACTCTCTAGGCATCTGAGTAATGCGTGGTCCTGATTGGTCAACTTCCGAAGACAGTTCAGCCATTTCATCGAATGTGATATGCAAACTCTCGTTGACTGTCCCGGTGCTAGTCTTGGATGCACGATATGCATTTTAATTTGATGAGTATCCAATAAAGATCGCTTCATCTGCTTTCTCGTTGAACTTTCGGAGGTTGTCCTTGTTGTTTAGCACATAACACCTGCAACCAAACACTCGTAAGTACTTGATATAAGGAACTTTATTCAAAAAGAGTTGCTAAGGAGTTTTATTGAAACGCTTATGAATAAGTGAGTGGTTTTGCGTGTAACAGGATGTTGACACAGCTTCAACCCATAAGAACGAAGGTAGTTTTTACTTGTTCAACATGGTGCGAGCAACTTCCACCAGGGTTCGATTACGTCTTTCGACGATACCATTCTGTTAAGGTGTTCGTGCGGATGAGGACAGATGATGAATACCCAAGGATCGTAGGAAGCTTTCTACTACCGAGTTCTTGAATTTTGTACCGTTGTCAGATCTGATTGACTGTACTGACAGCTGTTGTTGGGTTTCGACACTCTTGATGAAGTGAACGATTTCTTGAGCAGTCTCATCCTTGGATCGCAAGAACTTTATCAAGGTATATCGTGATTAGTTATCCACGATAACCAACACGTACTGCTTCCCGTTTATGCTTTGCGTTCTCATAGGACCACATAAATCCATATGTAGTAACTCCAGAACTCTTTTTGATGATGATTCGGGCTTTGGCTTGTGAGATGATCTCTTCATCTTTCCTTTCTCACACGCTCCACACAAATAGTCCTTTTTGTAACGAAGCTCTGGGAGACCCTTAACCAGTTGTTTCGATGCCAGTTTGTTCAGATTTTTGAGATTCAAATGCGATAGCCTTCGATGCCATAACCAAGAGTCCTTTGACAAGGCTTTTGATAATAAACAATTGCTATCTATGACCATAAGCTTAGCAATGTCTATGGTGTACATCTTTGAGTTGTGGGAACCAGTTAGAATTTCATTCCCATCACTGCTCTTAACACTTCAGTTCTTAGCCCTAAACATGACTTCTAGTCCTTCATCATAGAGGTTTCCTATGCTAAATAGATTATGTGATAACCCTTCAACATAGTCAACATCCTTGACGACTAGATTATTAAGAACTAAATCCCCGTATCCTTTGATCTGAGCATAATTATCGTTTCCGAAGTTAACTTTCCCACAATACTGTTCTACTATATTGGACAGAAACTCTTTCCTCCCAGTCTTGTGCTTTGAGCAACCCGAATCCATGTACCAAATGGATTTTGACTTAAAAGAAAATTTGTTACAATGAATATTCTTGGGCATATGAAACAAATCCATTGGAAATTGACATGCAAACCGTGTTCTGAACTGAGTTGTTCAAAAAACATGATTGATTTAGAATGGGTCCTGAGCTGAGTGCACAGAAGCCAAAGTTGTCGGTTTTAGCACAAAATTGTACATTAACCGACTAACAGAAGAACGAGCACTGGTTTGAGTTAACTAGAAGCCATCATATTGAACTGCGGGTCTTGATATGAAGTAACCAAGAACCATATGCATTAAATCACATAACTTTGGGTACCCATCTTACGATGGTTCCTTTTTGGTTAGGTGTTCCAGGTGTATATGACACATAAACAGATTTAGGAACCCATATTGCAGTTTCGTGTGGTCTAGATGCAAAACCTTTTGGAATCCATTTGTAATTGGAACTAACTAGTTTTGAAACCTTAGGCGATGAAGTTGCCTTTGGCTTTGGACTATTTGAAACCTGTTTTGCATTTGCTTTTGGTGTGGTCCTAGGCAAAATACATGAATCAAAATTTGTTGAGGCCAATGATGCACTGTTTTTAATTTTTTTTTTACGGATTCGTTTTTCAGAATAAGGCACAAATTTATTCATTTCAGATACTTGACGTTTAAATCGAGTAGGACATAAAGCAAACAAATCACCAAATGAATACTTCAAACAAGACAAAGAATCCGATACAGAACAAACATCGTTTTCTGAAATTACATTCATCCTATCTCTAGAAACAATCACACTTGACATTACAGCCTTCTTCATGAAAAAATTAAAAAAATCTAGCATAGTAGTTTTGGGAACTCTTCTCTCATGATCCGTAGGAAAAAAAACAATGAGAGTCAGTACATTAGAAATACTTAGACTTAAAAAGATTTCCTTACTGAGTGGGTTTCTTGGAAGACTTAGATTGACTCTTAGCCTTCTTTGAAACCTCAGCTTTTGAAGATTTTGAAAACTCACCTTTGAAAATGATTACAGGTACCTCAATCTTAGCTTTACCTTTGTATGATGATGTTTGTGGGACTTTGGCAGGAGGAGAGGTTTTTAAATCTTTTAAATGAGAACTTGACCTATCTGAAATAGTGTCAAAACATTCTTTCAAAATGGTTAGTTCTACACTTTGTTCAAAACTTTGTTTTACCAATTTTTCCTCGCTTTTGAGAAGAGCTTCTTGATATACAAGGGCTTTCAATCGAGCTGTCCTTAAATTATTTTCTATAACATTTATTTTGTGTTAAAGAACCTTTGTAGGAATGTAAGGATCAGAGATCGGTTTAACAGGTTCGGCTTTCATTTCAGCTTATGAAAAGATGGCAAAATAGTCCTCCTCTAGAGTGGGTACTCTATAAGGATAACTGGCGTTCAGCTTTTCACATTCAAAAGAAATTTCCATTTTTTCATTTTCACTGCTTTTCTTATCCTCTTGGGTTAAGACTTCTTCTGATGATTGGAAAAAGAAAGACTTCAACCCACATCCCATATACCTTCTATCATAAAATATGGTAAAACTGATTGAACCTTTTCCAAATAATTGGGATTTCTAAAACAAATTCTTTGTTTGGAATGATAAAACCTAGTTTCTTTGGGTTGATTTAGATGAATAGTATGTTCAGTTTGACCTCGTTTTAGAAATTCATCATCTAGGGTTTTGATTTGTGAGTACGAACCTATTCTCTCTTTTTCAATCATTTTATATTTTCTCTGATTGTCTATGTTTTCCACATTTACGGACTCTAAGCGTTTATAAGAACAGACAGTTCAGACTTCAAAGAACTCTTTTCCTTAGTGAATGTATCAAGACAACTCTTAAGGAAAATGTTCCTATCCTCAACCTTTACTTTTTCAAGGAAAACTGTCTTTACCAAATTATGATCATTTTAGCCAATTCTTTTCATACTTGTCGGATGTTTCTTTTAGAGATTGGTCCAGTTGTTCAACATTGACACACTTTTGTTTTTTCACATTGTACTTAGCTTCAAACTCAAGCATTTGTGTGTGCAATTTATATTCATTTTGTACAGCTGTAGCATTTAAAGATTGTTAGGCACAAAAAGGCCTCAGTCAAACCTGTTCTACATCTGAGGGGGAGATTTCTAATCAAACCTGTTGATGCATTTGAAGGTTGAAATTAAGGCCTGTTATATGCCTTATTGAAACCTGAAAATGATTTGCAATATCAGTCTAAAGCTGCTCTATGTGTTGCATGTGTTGCAACTAAGACAGGTTGTCCAAGCTGCTCCGTCTGCTGAACAGGCTGGACATAAACTGTCTACGCTGCTCTACACTGGTGAGCAGCTTGGGCATTTTTCAAGTGTTCTGTTCTTTGTGAACAGAACCTGTTCTTTGTGAACAGGCTAAACACTTTATGGAATACGTTTCCAAGTCTTCATGTATTGTTTTTGGCTACAAGATCAGTTTACAAAGTCGAAGACAAAGTGGAAAACAGAACTGCTCAGCCTGCCCACGCTGTTCTGTAACATGAAGACAAAAGGTTATTTGAAAAAGGATGACAGACCTTTTTCTTATATCAAAATAGGCCTTTACAAGGAAGAAAGACGCAAAGTTGACATTCCTAAATTGGTTAAAGGCAATGCAACAGTAGACAAAGTGAAAAGACAAAAGTTCTGCACATGTGAAGACAAGTCTGCTTTTCAGAAAAGTGCAGAAAAGTTATGTTGTCTTTTCAAACAAGACTTCTCCTTTTTCATTCCGTCCAATGAAGAAGTTTCTCTTAGATCCTCTGAGTGAGTATAAAAGGAAGCTTCTAAGTTCAGAAGAAGATAAGCCAAAATAGCTAAGTGCTAAAACCAAGAGTGAACGTGCAAGTGTGTTTTTCATGCATGCAAGACAGGTTATGTAATACAGTTTCTTTGTGTCTAAGTTGTTCTACATAAGCTGTTCCTCTGAGTCTTGTAAACACACTGAGTGCTTCTTAGTGAGTGTATTCATTGTTAACTAGTTTGAGTCTGTCTTAGACTAGTAAATATATTGTTGTATCTGTCATCTCAGCTTGAACATTTCCGCATTCAAGCTTGTTTGTAATTAACAATTTGTTGATAATACATACAAACATTGAGAAAATAGTGTGTAGTTTTTAAATAGCTGTATTCACCCCCCCTCTACAGCTTAAAGGTATATACTTTGGAAACCTCTCGGGACCTACAACTGGTATCAGAGCAGGTTAGAGTGTGTGTCATTCTAGATCTCTCATTCTCCCAAGTTTCCATGGACAACAGTGCTGCAAATTCCTCATACTATGACAATGGCTCAATGGGCAAACCTCCAAAGTTCAATCATCAGAACTTTTCTGGTTGTTAGTGCAGAATGATGCTCTACCTAGAGAATCTGGATGTACAACTACCAGAAATTGTAATGGAGGGCCCTTATGTGCCAACCTCTGTTACTACAATAACTCCTGCTATTGAAGGAGCAGCTCCTGAGATCAGAACATTTGAGAAAGCAAAAGCTCAATGGTCTGATGAAGACAAAAGATTGGTGGCTCTTGATGCAAAAGCCAGAAACAATCTGGTCATCTCCTTGCCTGATGATGTGTTCAAACAGGTTGAGAAGATGAAGACTGCCAAGGAGATGTGGGATACTTTGTGTACCGTCTATGATGGACCCACAATCACACTGGATAACAGGATTATCAACCTTGTTAGACAGTATGAACTCTTCTTTGCAAAACCAAAGGAGACTCTCACAGAAACCTACACCAGGTTTACTGCTCTTGTGAATGATCTCAAAGCTGTTGGGATCACTAAGGACAGTCTTACTCTGGTGAACAAATTTTTGGACATTCTCCCTGAAGAATGGAATTATTTTTCAACAATTTTAAGAAATTCAGGTACAATCAGAAGTATGGATCTTGTCAACTTGTATGGATCTTTACTAAATGATGAACAGTCAAGGAAACAGAAGAGAAATGCCTTGGAGATGTCTAAAAGAGGTGCAGCCTTTGTGGCTAATGTGAGACAATCTGTGAGTCAGGTGAGTGATGTGTTCACTCAACCTGATCAACAGGATGATGACAAGGAGGAAGTGTCAGATGAGGAGGATAATGCAGATCTTGCTGAACAGGATGATGAGCAAATGATAGCTATGCTTGTCAAAAGGTTCAACAAGAAAAGGTTTGGAAGAAACATGCTACAAGGAAGTTCAGGTGCTGGCAAAAAGAAGGCATTTGATAAATCCAAGGCTGAGTGCTTCAAATGTGGCAAAACTGGCCATATAGCTGCTGATTGTGTGTCAAAAGCTGTTGGTCAGTCATCCAAACCATACAAGACAAACAAGGATGATGGTTATAGTATTAAGTACCTTATGGCCACGGCTAAGCTGAGGAAGTTGGAAAACTCAGTGGGTTCCAACCGCCAAAAGGGACTCATGGCAGAGACTTGTGATTGGGAGGAATCTGATTCATCATCTGATGAAGAAGACAATCAATGTCTGATGGCCAACACTGATGTCCCATCAACAAGTAGTTTCAAACAGGATATGGCTGAAGCTGAAGCTTTCAGCAGCTTAGAGAACTGGAATCCTACAATGATGTATAAGGTACAAAATTTTATGGCTTACAGTTCTGAAGAAAAGATTAAGATGTTTGAATATATGCTAGTTGATTTGAAAGCTGCTGTTGAGAAGCATGATGCTTTATTATCTGAAATCTCAAAGCTTAAAACTGATCTTAAAACAAAATCCAGCAAACTGGACAGTTTCCATAAGTTGGAAATTGAGCTTGATGAATTAAAACACATCAACTCTATTTTACTGGAAGAAAAGAGAGAAACAGATATAAACCATGCCAAGCTTCAAAAGATAGTTGACTCTTGGTGCCAATCTGCACAAAAAGTCAGCCATTGTATAAGTCAACAGATCCCTGCACAAATTCAAGCCTATCTTGGAGGGGATCTTGATACAGCAGCTTCCATTGTTGAAGTTAATAATCTGAAAGAAGATTTATCCACTCTTGGTGAGCTTCCAAACACTTTTGTTCAAAAAGTGAATGGTAAACTAATTTCAACAAACAGGTTTGTCAGGCCTCAAAACACTGACAGCTCGTGTGAACCTAGCTCAAAAGCTGGTGTTGGAATATGTTCTCCATCAATCCAGCCTGCTAAGTGTTCTGCTGATTCACACAAGCAAAAGAAAGGAAAACATGCTCAAACTACAGCTGTGGATACTAAACCTGTTGACAAACCAGGTTCTGTGTCCAAAGCTGATGGTAAAAGACACAATAATCCTTTTGATGCTAAACATTTTGAAAACAAGTTTTCAAAAGTTAAGCAGTCTGTTTTCAACAAGGGCAAGTCTCATGTTGAAAGCAAACCTGCTGTGATTTCTAATAAGTTTATTAATCATAGTGGTAAAATGGTTTTACATGAAAATAAGTTTTTCAAAACCAGAAACAATGATTATGTTGATAGGCAGCATAAATCACATCTCAGTAGTGACAAAGGCAAAGCCATTGCTCAACCTGAGAAACATGGGAATAAGTTTCCCAAACCTGTGGAAGTTCAAAAGCCAATTAAGCTTCCTGTTTTTGACATTTGTCCTCCTAAAAGGAAAAAAGAAGAGACAAACAAAGCTGTGACTTTTGAACCTTCCACTCAAGCTGTTGATTCATCAAATAGTAATAAAATTGCTAAACCTGCTAAAAGAATCAACAAAATTAACTCAGAATGCGTTTCTGAAAGTTCTTCTTCCAAAAATCCTAAAAAGAGAAAATGTTATAAATGTGGGAAGAAGACACATCTGGCCAAAGACTGTCCTGAACCTGAGGACATGAGGCCTGTTGACTCTGATAGTTCTCTCACAGCTGTTACAAGCAGTGTTGGAAACATCTCAGTCAATAAAAATGGTATCCAAGCTGACACCATTCAAATTAGGAATATTAGTGTGGATATTATAAGTCCATCAACAAATGTTGATGAAGTAGGAGAACTCATCTCTGTGATGAGTTCCCCTAAAAGTGACTAATATTTCTCTTATCACTCTGCAGGAAAAACAACCTTCCCAGGTTTGGTACTTGGACAGTGGCTGCTCAGGGCACATGACAGGTTGTAAAGAATTGCTGAGTGATCTCAGGTCTGAAAAAGGGCCAAAAGTCACATTTGGTGACAATGTACAGGGATCCACTGAGGGATATGGAACCTTTAAAGCTGGTGCTGCTGTGTTCAAAAGAGTGGCCTATGTCGTTGGGCTAAAACATAACCTTGTTAGCATAAGCCAACTGTGTGATGCTGGCTACAAGGTTAACTTTGATGAGCATCTAGGTTACATATTGGATCCCCAAGGCAAAGTTGTGCTATGTGCTCAACGAAAGAAAGGTGTATATATTGTGGATATGCAATCTGTTGATTCCTCAACTGAAACCTGCTTTCTCACAAGAACAAATGCAGACTTAAACTGGTTATGGCACAAAAGGCTGTCACATCTGAACTTCAAGAACATCAATAAACTCTGTAAGAAATAGTTGGTGACAGGTTTGCCTTCTATAACCTTTGTTAAAGATAAACTCTGCACAGCTTCTGAAAAAGGCAAGCAGAGGAAAACATCTTTTAAATCCAAACATAACTTCTCTATTGATACTCCACTCTTCTTAATCCACAAGGACTTGTTTGGACCTGTAAATGTCCCAAGTCTAGGAGGAAGAAGATACACTCTAGTAATGGTTGATGAGTTCTCCAGATACACATGGGTGATCTTTCTATAGAGCAAAGGAGAGGCTGCTAGAGAAATTATTGGATTTGTGAAAAAGATGGAGATGCTGAACTCTGCTCAAGTGAAGCAGCTTAGAAGTGATCATGGTACTGAATTCAGAAACAGTACTCTTGAAGACTTCTACGAAGAGAAAGGAATCACTCAAAACTTTTCAGCTGTAAGAACTCCACAACAAAATGGAGTTGCTGAAAGGAGAAACAGAACTCTTATTGAAGCTGCTAGAACCATGCTGTGTGCATCAGGTTTACCTTCATCATTCTGGGCTGAAGCTGTCAACACTGCCTGCTTCACTCAGAACAGATCCTTAGTGGTAAAAAGGTTGAACAAGACTCCTTATGAGCTGCTCAAAGGGAGGAAGCCAAATGTCAGTTACTTCCATGTGTTTGGGTGTCCCTGCTTCATTCTGAATCAGAGGGACCAACTGACAAAGTTTGAACCTAAAGCTGATGAAGGTGTGTTTGTTGGCTACTCTGCTATCTCTAAAGCCTACAGAGTATACAACAACAAAAGAAAGGTGATAGATGAATCTATCAATGTCACCTTTGAAGAGTCCAAGAATGCTTCCACCAAAGCTGTTCCTGAATCAGTCTCAGGAGAACTTAACTTTGATGATTTGATGCATTCAAACAATGAAGAGGACTTAAAAGCTTCCACTACACCCAGTGTGGAACCTGTTAATCATGATGGACATGATGATGATTATGTCAATACATCCTGTGTGAATAAATGTACTGACTTAATTACAACTACATGTCCAGAACCTATCAATGCTGATTTTCCTAGTTCCTCTGCTGATATGTTCAACAGTGGTCAGACATGTTCAACAAATGAACAGGCTCAAGACATCAGTGTGTCTGAAAATCTTGAAAACTGTTCAACAGGACCTGCTGAAGATGTTAACAACTCAGCTGAATCATCATTGAAAAATGATCCTAAGTGGATCAGGTGTCACCCCAATGATCAAATAATTGGTGACATCAACAAAGAGATACAAACACGGTGGGACAGCTTAGGGAACTTTTGTATGTTCTCTAGCTTTGTTTCACTAATGGAGCCAAAGAAGGTTGATGAAGCATTAAAAGATGCCAATTGGATCACTGCCATGCAAGAAGAGCTCAATCAGTTTGAGAGAAACAATGTATGGAAGCTGGTCCCTGCTCCTAAAGGTAAAACCATAATTGGCACTAAATGGGTTTTCAGGAATAAGATGGATGAGCAAGGTCATGTCATTAGAAATAAGGCAAGACTGGTTGCTCAGGGCTACAGACAGGAGGAAGGAATTGATTATGATGAAACATTTGCTCCTGTGGCCAGGCTAGAAGCAATTCGTTTGTATCTAGCCTACGCTGCTCATAAGAGCATCAAGGTATTTCAAATGGATGTGAAGAGTGCATTTTTGAATGGGAAGCTGCAAGAAGAAGTTTATGTCAAGCAGCCTCCAGGTTTTGAAAATGAACAACATCCAGGTTTTGTCTATAAGTTGGACAAAGCTCTCTATGGTCTCAAACAAGCCCCTAGAGCCTGGTATGACACTCTTACTGAATTCCTTATGAGCAATGGGTATTCCAGAGGTAAAGTGGATACTACACTGTTCATAAAGAAGGTGAAATCTGATATTATGCTTGTTCAAATTTATGTGGATGATATAATATTTGGTTCCACTAATGAGCAGTTGTGCAAGAATTTCTCATTACTTATGAAGTCCAAGTATGAAATGAGTATGATGGGAGAACTTACTTTCTTTCTAGGATTACAGGTTAAACAAACCTCAACTGGAATTTTTATAAATCAAAGAAAGTACACTTTAGATCTATTGAAAAAGTTCAAATTTGATCAAAGTTCTCCTATTAAAACCCCAATGGCAACTAATGTAAAATTAGATGCTGATGCCAGTGGTAAAGCTGTTTCAGTAACAGCTTACAGAGGCATGATTGGGAGCTTGCTATACTTAACTGCTAGTAGACCTGATATTATGTTTGCCACCTGTCTGTGTGCTAGGTTCCAAGCTGATCCAAAGGAATCTCATCTAGCTGCTGTTAAAAGAATCTTCAGATACCTAAAGGGTACACCAGGTTTGGGTCTTTGGTATCCCAAAGGCTCCAGCCTTGAACTAACAGACTATTCAGATTCTGATTTTGCAGGCTGCAGGCTAGACAGAAAAAGCACAACAGGTGGATGTCAACTCCTTGGTGGTAAGTTGATAAGTTGGTGTAGCAAGAAGCAGAACTCTGTGTCTACTTCTACTGCTGAAGCTGAGTACATTGCTGCTGGAAGCTGTTGTGGACAGATTTTGTGGATGCAACATCAGCTTGAAGATTATGGTCTTGTGTATAGGAAAATTCCTATTCTGTGTGATAACACAAGTGCCATAGCCATTTCCAACAATCCAGTATTTCATTCTAGAACAAAGCATATTGAAGTCAGACATCACTTCATCAGGGATCACATTCAGAAAGGTAATGTGGAGGTAAGTTTTATTTCCACAAATGAACAGCTTGCAGACATTTTCACCAAACCTTGGATGAAACAAGGTTTAATTACCTTGTCAGCAAGCTGGGCATGTTAAACAAGAGTGACTAAGTGTTTCTCAAAGGTCTAAAAATCTGTGTGTTTCACACTGCTCAAGTTTATCAGAACAGCTTAGACAGAATAGGTTATACATGTTCTGTACTTAGTCATTTGTCTGAAAAATTTGAACAGCTTGAGCATACAACAGGCTGAACAAAATCAGTTTATTCGTCCAGCCTGCTCTGATGGTCCAATCTTCAAATTGTCCACTTCTTCACACTGTCTTACAAGCCATTGTCTTGTAACCTGTTCACCTATTGAACACAACTTGCTCTTACAAAAGAGAGCAGGCTGGAGGAACAGTTTGAAAAATGAACAGCTTGAAGATTGAACAGCTTGTGATAGCCTTGGTCATCACAGGGTTGACCAACAGCTTAGACCAAAAATTTTAATTACCTTTCTTCAAACATAAGTTACTTAATTAATGTTTTATTTAACTTAATTCCTGCGGATAATGTGGATTACGTGTGTAAGTGATTAAAAAGGACTCAAGTGGTCTGACAAACGGTCTGACATGGACAACCTTTCCGTTTTCCGTTAACGACTTTTTCAAATCAAACTGCCCAAAATCTTCTCTCTCATGCACACTCACATTCAAATCTTATAAATACCAAACTACTTTTTCATTTTCCTCATCATTTCCAGAAATCCTCAAGAACCCTAAAAATAGACTAAGTGTCTTTTGCTTCTCCAAACCTCAAAACTTCCCAAATGGCTCACAACCCTAATCTCTTTCTTCCAGTGTTCGTTGGTGATGATGTTGTCAAACACTCATCAGTCACCACAATGCTGACCATCAAATCCACAAACTACGTTGCAAACCTCACTATCCCCAAAAACTATGTGGGGAAAGGTTACGATTAAATGGTGGAGTTTCTGCAAGTTCATCCGTTGAACTATGCTATGACTGCAACTCCTGGTGTCCTGTACCAGGAGATGGTGTATGAATTCTGGTACACCTGTTCCTACAATCCCAACACCAAAGTCATCAAAGGAACCATTCTTAATGGGACTCAAACCATTGAGATAACTGCTGATCTTCTAAGGGAGGTTCTTCATCTGCCTGTTGCTGAGTCATATGATCTGCCCCAGCCTGAGAACGAGCAAATGGGAAATCTGCTACGCTTCTGTGGTGTAGCAGAACCCAAAATTGGAGCAACATTGTACAGGAAGGATTTGTCTCCTACCTACAGCTTTCTGTTTGCTTCGGTGATGATGAGCTTCAGCAGCAAAGTTGGTTCATTTGACCAACTGAGTAGAGATGAAGTTCCAGTTGTCCTACAGCTAGTGGATGGGACTACCCTTGATATGGCTAAGTGGATCTTTGTGAACTTGAGAAACCTGGTGCAGCAAGAGCCAAGACCAGCTGCTGTCCGTTATCCCAGGTTTCTGAGCCTCATTTTCAGGCATGTTTGTGGTGAGCAATTATACAACTCCCAGCCCTTACTTAAGTCTGCTGCATTCCCTGTCATAGGAAATAGAATTTTCCATACTCCTGTACTTCAAAATGAGCCTCCTCTATCCACACCAATGAGGAGGTTGTTAGGTTTGGTGGAAGGACCCTCTGCTGTGAGGGTGGATCCAGAAGCTGCTGCTCCTGCAAGAAAATCCAAAGCCAGGTCCAAACTTATTAAGAGGACCCTGGCAACTGCTGAAGCTGGGCCTGTGAAAAAGAAGGCCAAATCAGCTCAGACTAAGTCTGTTCCTTTAGCCTCTGTGGCTGAGGAGGAGCAGACTCCTCACCCTGGTTCATTTGTTGAGCCTGAAGCCTCAGTGGCCGGTGCCTCTGTGGCACAAGAGACCATGGAACAGGCCAGCCCCACTGTTCCTGACCCAGTCTCACACCCTGTCCAAACAGATCCTCTCCCCTCTCCACAATCACCCACTTCATCCATTCACTACCAACGCAAATCTCTCTCCAAAAAGAAACCAGCCCAAAGAACCACCTCCTCTGTTCCCTCTCAACAGGGTTCAGTTGAAAAAGAAGCAACCCCAGCTGCCTCTCCTATTTTGGGAGCAGGTTCAGCTCATTTGGAGCCTGCTTCACTCCAATCTGAGTCTACCCAAAGTCAGCCTAGACCCTCTGGTTCCTCCCAACAGGAACCAGTTGTACAAACGGAGATACCCACATCAACTATCCCAGCCTCCCAACAGGCTGAGGATATTGAAAGACAGGAGTCCTCTCCACTCCATACTGTGTCCACACTGTCCCCCACTGAGTCTGCACGAGGTGCCCACGCTGCTGGTATAGACCAATCAGCAGCTCAGCCTCAAACTTCTGCTCCCCATGATACAACTGTTCTACACCAAACAGCTGCTGAGGGACCAACATCCACAGCTGATGAACCTCAGGGATCACACCATCCCTCTGGTGAGGCTGCTCCCTCCATGCAAACTCCATCAGCAGGTTTCACCACTGCTGATGTTGAAATGCATATCCCATCTCCCAATGATGAGGTGCCTTTAAACCAAGGCACTGCAGAGGGAACCACCACTGGTCTTCATGAGGATGTTGCAGCACAAGCAGCATCTGAAAGGCCCTCAACATCAACCCCCTCTCCTGGTGATGCAGCTACAGCCGCTGCTGAAGGACATTTTGACCCCTCCAAGCTGGGCCATCTAACTTTTGCCCAGGCTATGGAGCTTCTTTCAAAAGTTTCTCTTCCCTCTCCATCTCATCCTCAAACACCAGCCTCATCATCATCTTCTCCATCTACCCACTCAAAACAGTCTACCCATACCCCTCCATCTCCTAAAGACCTGCCTTTGAAGGATCAGCTTTCCTTGCTGACCAACAAAGTTAGTTCTTTAGAATCCTCTATGTCTTCTCTCCCCTCTATCATATCAGACTCTGTGTCTGCACAGCTTCAGGGGTTCTTTGATTCGTTCAAAGCCTCTTTCCCTACCACTCCACAACCTGATCACTCTCCACAGCTGTCAGCACTCACTGCTAAGCTGCAACATGTGTCCACATCCCTCTCCTCTATTCTTTCCATGCACCAGGACTCTGTGTCCTCAATGACAGCCATTTCTCAACAGCTGTCATCTCTTCTTACTTCTTGCAATTCTACTCTTCCCGCCACTCTGGCTAGCTTACAGAATCTCATTGGCTCCCTTTCAAACTCTGTGTCATCAGACCTTGCTGATGTGCAAGATTCTCTAGAACTTCATCTTGCACAGCTGCAAACTCTGCTGTTCACAGCGTCTGATAGGGAAAATATCGTAAAGCTAACCTCCCTTGCTGATTCCCACTCTTCTTCTCTTCAGACCTGTCTTTCCCATCTTACGGAGGTGAAGGATAACTTGGCTTTATTAGTGACTAGCCTTGTTGGTCCCAAACCTTCTGCTAAACCTGCTGGCAAGCCTGCTGACTTTGTGTCTTCAGGCAGACCAGGTGTTGAAGTCGCTGCTTCATCTCCTTCAAAGGGGGAGAAGTTATCTGCCTCGAAGACTAAGTCTAAGGGGGAGAAAACTTCTTCTCCTAAGGAGATACCAGTGTCTGCAACCCAAACTGGTCAGCCAGCAGATATTTTTGAAACAGGTACAGCTGAAGGTGCCTCTCAAGCTGCTCTGCCTACTCAGGCTGTCTCTCCAAACCCTGCTCAGTCTAAGGGGGAGGAATTCATCTCTGAGGACAGGCCCAGCAGTAAAAGAAGGCATCTAATTATAACAGAAGAAGAAGAAGAAGAAGAGGAAATTCCTGAGGCTGCTATCACTACAGCAGCAGCCAAAGGAAAAGAAAAAGCAGATGTTGATCCCATGCAGCAGAAACAAGCAGAAATTCAATTTCACAAGGCCAGGGCTAAAGAGATGGGTCTTCCTATGCACAAGTACTTTGAGTTTAGAGAAGAACAGCTTCAAGCCCTGGAGGTCATGAGAAAAGAAGAAGAATCTGCTAAAGCTGCCAAATCTTTTGCACTCCAAGAAGCAAAGAAAATTAAAATGTCTACCCTGGAGGTGCAAAAGAAAATAATGGAAGCTGCTAGAAAATCAGCAGGGGAGAAGGAAAAGGAAGTAGAAAAAGGTACTCCGGTCTCTGTGACTAAATCTACAGTGCCTCATGCAAGAGCTCAATACCACTTTGACAACTTGGCAAAGAAAAAGTTTCATGATGTTGCTGAAAGAAGACTAGCCAAGGAAGCAATTGTCAAAGCTGTCCCTGTATCAAGGAAAGGCAGTCAGTGGAAGCTGAAAATAACAAGGATGGGTGCAACAGGCCCAGAATTGGAAACATATGACCACACTGATGTAGCACAGATGGGGTACAGGGAATGGATTGAGCTGGCAGTTGCCCTAAGTGAATCAAGGTCAGAAACGGCTAAGGAAATCAGGGCATATGTCAAGAGATTGATGGAAAGAGTAAAGGACCTTGGCCTGATCTCCAAAGAAGTAAGTGAAGGTGTCTTTGTGACACATCCTAAAATAAAGGCCAGGAGAACTAAGAAGGACACAGAGCTGGAAGAACTCCTTATAATGATTGAACAAGGAGATTATGCTGTGGAAATTAAAGGAGTTGACCACAGTCTGCCTGAAGGAGTAGAATTTGAAGATTGCAAAGTAATTGAAGAGCCTGAGTTAGGGGCATTTTTTGTAGATCCCCTGTCTCAAACGAAATGCTTTCAAAGAGCTTCAGACCTACATAAAGTTGGTCTTAAGCAGCTTGCAGCCTTCAGGATTGCCTCCTCCTTCAGACAGTCCAACTTATGGAGAGCAGCCATCTGGGATGAGCTGAAAGGATTCTATAACAGAGGTGAGCTTCAAGATTCTAACTTCATGTTTCTCAGAGTTGAAATTGAAGAAATGGAAGAAACGAGGGAAGAACTTGAAAGAAGATTCAAACAAGGAATGCCACATCCAGTCCAGTGAAGTCCATCTACCATATGGGTAGGTGAAGAATGGAAGCTGTCCATCAGTTGGACAGGCTTACCATTATTCGCTCCCAACAAAAACAGTCCAATGTACATCAGTTGTACTTTATTTACATTTGTTGTAATTTCAGTTTACATTAGTTGTAATATACATCAGTACATTAGTTGTACTTTTGTAAGAACATGTGTTGTTTTAATGTAATCAAAAATCAGTGTATATATAAACTGATCTTTTACTTTATGTTGATGTTGTAATTCTATTTCAACAAATGTATTGTAAGAATATATAATGATTTTTGACAAAACCAGCTTAGACTGGTTATTGCAAATAGGGGGAGATTGTTAGGCACAAAAAGGCCTCAGTCAAACCTGTTCTACATCTGAGGGGGAGATTTCTAATCAAACCTGTTGATTCATTTGAAGGTTGAAATTAAGGCCTGTTATATGCCTTATTGAAACCTGAAAATGATTTGCAATATCAGTCAAAAGCTGTTCTATGTGTTGCATGTGTTGCAACTAAGACAGTTTGTCCAAGCTGCTCTGTCTGCTGAACAGGCTGGACATAAACTGTCTACGCTGCTTTACACTGGTGAGCAGCTTGGGCATTTTTTAAGTGTTCTGTTCTTTGTGAACAGGCTAAACACTTTATGGAATACGTTTCCAAGTCTTCATGTATTGTTTTTGGCTACAAGATCAGTATACAAAGTCGAAGACAAAGTGGAAAACAGAACTGCTCAGCCTGCCCACGCTGTTCTGTAACATGAAGACGAAAGGTTATTTGAAAAAGGATGACAGACCTTTTTCTTATATCAAAATAGGCCTTTACAAGGAAGAAAGACGCAAAGTTGTCATTCCTAAATTGGTTAAAGGAAATGCAACAGTAGACAAAGTGAAAAGACAAAAGTTCTGCACATGTGAAGACAAGTCTGCTTTTCAGAAAAGTGCAGAAAAGTTATGTTGTCTTTTCATACAAGACTTCTCCTTTTTCATTCCGTCCAATGAAGAAGTTTCTCTTAGATCCTCTGAGTGAGTATAAAAGGAAGCTTCTAAGTTCAGAAGAAAAAAAGCCAAAATAGCTAAGTGCTAAAACCAAGAGTGAACGTGCAAGTGTGTTTTTCATGCATGCAAGACTGGTTGTGTAATACAGTTTCTTTGTGTCTAAGCTGTTCTACATAAGCTGTTCCTCTGAGTCTTGTAAACACAGTGAGTGCTTCTTAGTGAGTGTACTCATTGTTAACTAGTTTGAGTCTGTCTTAGACTAGTAAATATACTGTTGTATCTGTCATCTCAGCTTGAACATTTTCGCATTCAAGCTTGTTTGTAATTAACAATTTGTTGATAATACACACAAACATTGAGAAAATAGTGTGTAGTTTTTAAATAGCTGTATTCACCCCCCCTCTACAGCTTAAAGCTATATACTTTGGAAACCTCTCGGGACCTACACCTTCTGCACTTGTGAACATTCTCCCAGCTGTTCCAATCGTTCTATTAATATGGTAACGGTGCCACCTAGAGTGGGAAATTTCACCATCCCATGCCCCGTGTACACAATAGCCTGTAATTTCCCAAGCGAGGGATGCCCTAGGATCGCATTATAAGATGATTTAGATCGCACCACGAGGAAGGTCACCTGTTCTTCGCTTTCCACCTGGTTTTGCTGAAAGGATACGCGTAAGCGGAGCAGTCCAATGGCTAGGATATTTCACCCAAGAACCCTAATAAGGGTGTTGAGGCGGGTTGTAGTCTCTTTCGTATAGAATCGGGCATCCGCAAGAAACAATCCTCGTAAAGGATGTCACATGCACTTCCTGCATCCAAGTACACCCTCCAAACACGAACATCCTCAATGATGGCTTTGATTACTACTGGACCACAATGCGTCATTCCCCCAGGAGGGAAACTAATCTCGGATCCTCCCACTAGCGATTGCTTGCTCAGCTTAGAATGGCTTTTTTCACCAGTGGTTCCCACCATGAGGATCTCGGCAATGGGTTACTTCAGTTTCGAGCCTTTTGCCGTCTTATCCTATTTGCCAGGCGTAGAGCCTCTTCTGGTTTTGCTCATTGGACTGAGACTTTCCCCTTATGTCCCTGACCAAGTGCGAGAACTTCCTAGCTTTGACCGCCCCCTCTATACGCTAAAGCAACTCAATGCAATCATTGGTGTGGTGCCCATTATCTTCGTGAAATTCGCAGTACTTCGCCTAGTTCCTCTTTTTAGGATCACCTTGCATACGAGATGGGGGTTTAAACGACGAGGGTAGCGTCTCCGTTGCCAGGATTTCTCTTGGGGTTTTGGTAAGCGAGAAGAGGGTGTCACTTCTCTTGTACATGTCTTTCTGGCGCCCATACGGGGTATACTTGTCTTCTCTATCCCGACGACCTCTGAATGAGGTGTCATGCTCTTTGCCTTGGTAAGACTTATGACTCCTTTCCTGATACGTCTTCCTAGGAGGCTGGTTCTGTGTAGACAGCTCCTTGGATCGGATATAAACGTAAGTCTTTTCCAGGCACTCCTGGTAGGATGACGAGAGGTCTTGAGATAAAAAAATCTATGAGCTGCCTGTGTCTGAGCCAGTGTATGAACGCAGACACTTTCGTGTCGTCTCCCAGACCCCTTATCCGCTGGCTCTCTAAATTATACCTCTCCACAAAAGCTCGTAAACCGTCTGCTTCTATTTGTTTAATATTGTGCAACTCGAGGTGCGTTTTGGTATACCGCTGCTGTTGCATGAAGTTAGAGCGGAACCTCGTGCTTAGTTCATCTAGGCTATTGATACCGCCTAGAGGCAGCGACTCCAGCCACAGGCGAGCGGTACCCTTCAATGTCATAGAAAACGTGTGGCATGCAACCGGAGGCACCCACTAAGATATCTTCATGGTACCCGTGAACAGACACCAGTGATCATCCGGGTCCCCCGTCCCATCATACACTCCTATATTCGAGGGTAACTTGAGACCCTCGGGTAGCGGGTAGTCTTCAATCCACCCTGCGAATGGGGATGGATCCTCCATATCAGCCTCCTGGAAATGAGACTCCAGGTTAATAGGGCTGGCTCTTCTTTGGAGCTCTCTGCGGGTCTGGACCTGTGAGGTCCTGCTTTTAGTGGGCGTAATTCCTTCTCTGGTGCTTCGACCCCTAGTCTATGAATCTAACCTGGGGTAACGTTCCACACGCTCCCTTCTCCTCATACCTCTTACAGCCTCAGGGGTCTTACCTAGCAAGGTGCTCTCCCTTCGTGACGACGAGGTAGGAGGTGTAATAAGGTGGGTTCCTGAGCTTTGTGTTGCTTTCCTGGTTGAGCCCTGTGGGTGAAGGTTAATCTCCTCTCCCACTGACATCTTGGCCTTCAACCCATGAGCTTCTTGCAATCTTCGGGATGACCTTTCATCCGCCTCCACCTCCTGGGTGTCTATGTGTTCGTCCATTTCTTCTGAGTCTTCATCCTCATACTTCATCATCACTTCATTGTTCCTTTCCAGTGATAGTGCCTTGACAGAACGGGAATGCTCCCTCATGAGGGCCTGGAGCTGCTCACAGTTCGCCGCCACAAACTGACGGTTTATCACCTGTGACATTGAATCCGGAGCAGGAGGGGTAGGAGACGCTTCAACGGCCAAAGAGGGTTCCGCTACCCCCGAGGACGTCTGAAGACCCACTTGGGAAGGGGCCTGTTCAACGCCTGGAGGATCTTGGGGACCTGCCTCCACTACATCTGGGTGATCCATCCTAAACTCCTGAAAATGGGAGTGTCACTAAACCAGTCGTGTCCCACGGATGTCGCCAATTGTTTGTGCGTATGACAATGAATAATATTGGGTCAAGACAATGAATGGGCTTCGAGGTGTTTCAGGTGGTTCTTGGGAGGATTCCAGCGCCTAGAACAAAGAAAAAAGGAAGAAAGCTACGGTTAGTGACAATGCATGGGGGGTTCCCTGCATTGACACTCCGATGCTTAAGTTAGCATGCATGGTGGATATCAATGGGGTAAGAAAGTGATAGTGGAAATGAGCATTACCCTTTCCCAGGTGGAATGCCCTCCTAAGGGAGCGAGGCGCTTTCCTGAGAGACTCCTATTGGCTGGCAGGATCGTGCGCGGGGATCCCTTTCCCTGACCTCTGACGGATTAATGAGGAGACACCCTTGTGCGTAGAGGTGTTATTCGGGCGGGTTAAACGGGTTTTGGGTTATTCGGTTCGGGTTATTCGGGTATGAGGGTGTATGTTAACAACCTGAACCAAATAAGAGAACTGGTAATCGGTTTTGGGTTAAATGGGTATCGGGTTATTCGGTTTGGGTTAAATGATTTAATCGATTTTAGTATAAAAATAGAATCCTCTATAAAATTGAGTTAAATGGGTTGGGTAAAATGGGTAGAATGGGTTGAAAAGTTTAAATTAAGTATTTAAATATTTATATTCTATATATGGGGAACCGTGGAAGAGTCGAAAATAGACATGTTTTTGGTTTGTAAAAAATAAAAACCTACATCTTTACTAAAGTAGACGCAAGATGCCAAGATGGGATGATATATTATTATTATTAATTTTTTAATTATTGATATATGGGTTATTCGGGTAACTCGAGTTTTTTGCTTCCCACCTGATAACCGAACCAAAAACCTTATTCGGTTACCATTTAACCCGAATAAGGTATGGTTCGGGTGGGTTATTCAGGTTCGGTTATTTTGCACACCACTACTTGTGCGCGCTCATCTGAGTCGTACCTTTCCTGACTAGATCTTCCTGCAAGGCTACCTTTTGTCGCCCCTTCCTATCTTCTCGGGTCAAGTTAAAGGTGACGGACCCGGACCTGGGCCTGTAGTGTCATAGAAGGGAACAAAGTGAACCTTTGGGCCGATCCACATACACACGGGATTGGGCCTATATGATCAATAATCATTATTTAATATATTAAAAAAGTCATGTGAGTATGAGATCATAAGATTACGTTAAAATAACATATAGAAGGAAGTTCAAATAGACCAAAATCTTTCTGTATGCAATCTCTTGATGTATTATAATACGTCTATATTATAAATTTGGGATGGCTATAGGCATCCCTTTTCAGTTATCAAATATTCTATAAATATTACATTACACACACATACACACACACACACACACATATATATATATATATATATATATATATATATATATATATATATATATATATATATATATATATATATATATATATATATATATATATATATATATATATATATATATAGAATATGGTTTGAGAGAGAGTACCACCCTTTATGCAGCGCACTAGAAGGTACCACCTTTAAAAAAAATTTTAATTTTTTTTTTCATAAACATGTTTTAATTAACATTATGAAGACCATATGTAAATGTCACATACATTCACATCTCCTAGCTTCTAAAAAATGATGTGAACACACACTTATATAATTTTGAATATATGTGAACGCACATTTATGTGATGCGTGATTTCATGCACATAGAGTGTTCGGATTTGCGTGGAATTCATATATCATCTGTGTAATGTTAATTAGAACATGTTCATGAAAAAAATTTCAAAAAAAATAATTTTAAGAGTGATACCTTCTGGAGAGGTGGTACTCACTTGAACCTAAATCTCTCTCTCTCTCTCTCTCTCTATATATATATATATATATATATATATATATATATATATATATATATACAGGGTTGTCCGGTAAGAACCCTCGTTACCGTGAGAACGTGAGAACCTTTCTAAAATTTGTGCATTTAATGTATAAATTTATGCATTTGATGTTAAAATTTATACATTTGATAAATTTATGCATTTAATGTTAAAATTTATACATTTGATAAATTTATGCATTTGATATAAAAATTTACGCATATCATGATAAATTAATCCACTTTATGTACAAATTTGTGCGTTCGACAAAATTTGTGCATTTAATGTTCAAATTTGTGCATTTAGTGTAAAATTTGATAAATTTAAATTTTAAAGGTAATTCAAATGTTAGATCATAGATATTTATTAATATTGAAAACCAATAATGGTATTAAGCTATAATTTTAATTTTTAATTTAGTGCATTTGATGTATAGATTTGTGCATTTTGAAGGAATCTTACGTTATCACGGAATTAAGGGGTTCTTATGTGAACCCAATCCTATATATATATATATATATATATATATATATATATATATATATATATATATATATATATATATATATATATATATATATATATATATATATATATAGATGAGTTCATTGCAGAACCTAAATTTAGTGAACTGTAGAACTAATATCGTCCATAGATTAGATTAATCTAATGGTCTTGATTAAAACCAACAAGTTTGGAATTAGTGAAAAAAAGATTGATATTGGTGATAATTTAATTCTTTGAGGGGTAAAAAAGAAAAAGATTGGAAATTGCAAAAAGATTGACATTAGTAAAATACATATAATTTTTTCTTTAAATTAAAATAACATTAATATGAATAATTTTTAAATCAATTAAATTACACCATAAAAACGAGAATTTTATACTCTTTAAAACGAGACCGGTCATGATATATTTTTTTCGAAAAAAATTTACGTGTTTATTTTTCGTTAATAAAATTACCCAGACCACGATGCAATATAGCATGACGATATCATTCAATGTCGAAGGAACACTTGATATCGTACATTCAATGTCGAATGTAATATTATATATCATATATGACAATGCATGTACGTTCAATATTAAGAAAACCAAAATAATGGTCAAACTTAGTAGTCAAAGTTGGTGGATTTAATGAGAACGGTCATGATATATTTTTCTCGAAAAAAATTTTACTTGTTTATTTTTCTTAAATTTTTTTTTACTCAAACGACCAATCAGTATATTATATTGAGATCATTCAATGTCGAATTACAGTTTATATCACATATTCAACGTCGAAGTAATACAATATATCATATATGCAACACTGCATGTACATTCGATATTAAAAGAGTAAAAAATGGTCAAAGTGGGCAGTCAAACTTGGTAGGTTACTATTAATTCAATGTTAATTACTTAATTATCATCTTATCCCTGGTGTTATATTATAATCCAATGGCTTAGATTGGTTCTATAGTTCTGCACTAAATTAATGTTCTGCAATGATCCCAACCCTATATATATATATATATATATATATATATATATATATATATATATATATATATATATATATATATATATATATATATATATATATATATATATATATATATATATATATATATATATATATATCAAATGAAGCCATCCAATGAAATAATTTTCTTTTTTTTTTCTTTTTTTATAATTTTAAATTTAAAATTTTCATAACACATCCTTATTTTAGTGTTATCTTCTATTTATCCATTTTATTTTAATAAAATTTCATTTAGTCATCTTTTAACATCTATTATTACAACATTTTTCTTACACATTTAAAATTATGATTTTAATTATACTTTTGTTTGGATTTGTCTTTTGAAACTGTTATGTTATTTTTAATTGTATGAAAAAGACTTTATTATTCAAATACACAACTAATGAATTGTTTTATAATTAATTATAACTATTCAATATTTAGATTTTTTTATTAAATATGATCACGTATAAAATATAACATTACCATTATAACATTGACAAACCCTAATCGATGTATTAAAGACATTACCGTTATAAATTTATTTGATTTGATCGTAAAACTAATAATTTAAATTGACGATTAAACTTAATCAACGTCAAAAATTCAAATTATGGTTATGAATATATGATTAATTAATTCTGGCTCCGATCCGATTTAATAGGCCATTGTTTGTAATTTTAGCATTGCAAAATCTAGAAAAACAATGACAAGAACCAACTAACAGTATCATTTGTCTTGCTTATTAAATCAATATCAGCTTTCCAATTTCAATATTCGATCCTGGTTCAGTTATGTGTCGTTGTTTGAATTGTTTGAAAATTAATTATATTTATTTGTTTTTATATTTATTTTAGTAATTGATATTTTAGACCCCGCAGCAACGCGCATGTATTCAATAACTCATATATATACAATTACCAAATGGTATTGAGATTTTTTTTTAGTTTTAGATTTAAAATTTTATAATACACCCTCATCTTAGTGTTTTTGTTATTTAGCCCTTTTATTTTAATAAATTTTCATTTAGTTCTCTTTAACCATTTATTATTACAACACTTTCTTACATACTTAAAATTATGATTATAGTTATACATATGTTTGTAGTTGTCTTTTGAAACTATTATGTTATGTTTAATTGTATAAAAAAAACTTTATTATTCAGATGCACGATACAAAACTGTATTGAAATTGTTTTATAATTAAAATGTAACTATTTAAAATTTATATTTTTTTTATTAAATATGTTCTTTGTTCACACCTTTTTTACACGCTTTTTACAAGTGCGTAAAAATTTAGTAAATTTTCTATACTTATAAACGTGTTTAAGATTGTTACACTAATTTGCGTGAAAATATATAATAAATCATCTTAATTATCACATTTAAATTTATAAGGAAGGAAAACTTCACATGTATAAGTGTGGACAAATTTTAATATTTTAACACTTAAAAGCGTAGAGATCAATTTGTCACGCGCAGTTTTCCCACGCTTCCTCTTATGCGGACAAATTAGGTGTTACAAAATGATTTTCATACTTTTAAGCGTGTACAATTTATTAGTTTGTCCACATTTATAAGTACGGACTTTTTTAAATACAAATTTGAGTATAAAATCTCCATTTTTGTCTAAAATTTGTCCACAATTATAATTGTAACTAATTTTTACGTCCTTATAAATGCGAATAAAAATAAAACTTTTTATGCACTTGCTAAAGCGTGTAAAAATAACGTGTACAATTGACATTTTTGTTGTAGTGTGTATAACATTGAACATTACTATTATAATGTTGCAAACTCTAATCGATGTATTAGAGACATTACCGTTATAAATTTAATTGATTTGACCGTAAAATCGATAAATTAAATTGACGATTAAAACTAATCAATGTCAAAATTTCAAATTATGGTATGAATATTTAATTAATAATTAATTCTGGTTCTGATCCGATTTAATAAGACATTGTTTGTAATTTTAGCATTGCAAAATCTAGAAAACCAATGATAAGAACCGACTAACAGTATCATTTGTCTTGCTTCTTGAATCTATCAGTTTTCAAATTTCTTTCTTCGATGTTGGTTCAGTTGGGTTTCGTTGTTTGAAAATATTTTTTTATTTGTATATTTATTTTTGTAAATTTAGACCCCGCAGCAACGCGCGAGTGTTCAATAACTCGTATATATACATTTATCAAATTTCATCATCCAATGACGTTTTTTCTTTTTCTTTTTTTAAATTTAAAATTTTCATAACACACATTTATCTTAGTATTATCTTCCATTTAACCCTTTTAGTTTTATAAATTTTCATTTAGTCCTCTTTTAACATTTATTATTACAACATCATTTTACACATTTGTAATTATGATTTTAATTATACTTATGTTTGGAGTTGTCTTTTGAAACTATTATAAATTGTATGAAAAAACTTTATTTATTCAAATGCACGATACAAAATTCTAATTAAATTGTTTTATAATTAAAATGTAAATATTTAGATTTTTTTTTATTAAATATGATCATGTATAACATTGAACATTACTATTATAACGTTGACAAATCCTAATCGATGTATTAGATACAATTGTGTTTCGTTGTTTGACTTGTTTGAAAAGTATGAATATTTGTTTTTATATTTATTATTGTAATTAATATTTTAGACTCCGCAGCAACGCACGGTGATCGATTACTCGTTAATTTTATTAATCAATCAAATTTTAGAAAACTATTAAAGAAACCTCACTTCAAGAAAGGAGGCACGTTACATCATAGAAAGATAAATGTCTTTAACGAGGTGGTGACACCCGCGCTTCGCTGCGGGAAAATAGAATTTTATATTTTCATATAATTTGCAAGTCTTTTAATCTAGCAAATGTATATGCATAGGCGGATACATATATATTAGTTATATTTTAATTATAAAGAAATTTAATTAGAATCTTGTATTGTGGATTTGAATAATAAAGTTTTTTTCATATAATTAAATATAACATAATAGTTTCAAAAGACAACTCCAAACATATGTATAATTAAAAATCATAAATTTAAATGTGTAAATTTTTTTTGTAATAATAAATGTTAAAAGAAGATTAAACAAAAATTTATTAATATAAAGGTGTTAAATAAAATATAACACAAAGATAATTGGTAATATGAGAAGTTTAAAAAACACCAACCATGGTTGGCCATGTGTCAAACCTGGTGACACCCACGTTTCACTACGGGAAGATAGAGTTTTAGATTTTCATATAATTTGCAAGTTTTTTGATTTAGCAGATATATATATGCACATACAGATACATATATATTAGTTATGTTTTACTTATAAAGCATTTTCATTAAAATATATTGTATTGTGCATTTGAATAATAAAGTCTTTGTCATACGTTAAACATAACATAATAGTTTCAAAAGATCACTTCAAACACATGTATAATTAAAATCATAATTTTAAATGTGTAAGAAAATTTTATAATAAAAATGTTAAAAATTTTATTAAAATAAAGGGGTTAAGAGATAAGGGTGTATTATAGAAAGTTTAAAATAAAAAATAATTCAACCAATCATGATTGGCCATGCAGGGTCTAAAATATTAATTACAAAAATAAATTTGAAAAACAAATGCATAAATACCTTTCAAACAATTCAAATAACAAAACACAATTGAACCATAATCGAAAAGTGAAATTCGAAAACTGATATATATCCAAGAAGCAAGCAAAATGATATTTTCAGTTAGTTACTACAATTATTTTTATAAATTTTGCAATGCTAAATTATGTCTTAAAAAATCGGATTAGAACCGAAATTGAATAATTAAATATTCATAACCATAATTTAAAATTATGACAATGATTAAGTATAATCGTTAATTTAATTTGTTGTTTTACGATAAAAAATATAGTTATAATGGTAATGTCTCAAATACATCGATTAGGGCTTACCAACATTATAAGAGTAATGTTAAATGTGAAACATGATTATATTTAATAAAAAAAGCTAAACATAATTAGTTACATTTTAATTATAAAGCAATTTTATTAAAATCTTGTATTGCGCATTTGAATAATAAAGTTTTTTTTCATACAATTAAACATAAACATTATAGTTCCAAAAGACAACCTTAAACGTACGTATAATTAAAATCATAATTTTAAGTGGGTAAAAAATATTGTAATAATAAATGTTAAAAGACGACTAAACAAAAATTTATTAAAATAAAAGGGTTAAATAAAAGATAACACTAAGATTAAGGTATATTATGAAAATTTAAAATTAAATAATAAAAAAGAAAAAAACCAATCATGCGTGCCATGTGGCACTTTTGCATTGGTGTAGAAGATAAGGAAATGCTAAATTCGATATCTCTGAATCGTCTCATCCCTTACCCTGGTAATGAAAATTGAGTGTTGTAAACATTATTTATTTTTATTTCTTACCGTCGCTTCCACATTACACCACAAAAGGTAAATACAACCTTATAAATTTTCAGTGGGTAAAAAATATTGTAATAATAAATGTTAAAAGATGACTGAACAAAAATTTATTAAAGTAAAGGGGTTAAATAAAAGATAACACTAAGATAGGTATATTATGAAAATTTTTAATTAAATAATTTAAAAGAAAAAACCAATCAACGCATGCCATGTGGCACTTTTGCATTGGCTTAGAAGATTAGGAAATTGTATGTATATATAATAACCATCTTTCGTTGATTGTGTTTATTATGAGAGAAACTTTATAATATGTATAAATGCCGATTGCTAAAAATAAAAATTAATTTACGAATTTTTAACATTTATAGCAACATTATTTATTTTGTATCTTTAATAGCATCAACTTTTATATTTCTAATCATTTATAGCAAAATTTTAAAAAGTTGTTGCTATAAATGATAAAAAATACAAAAGTTAATGCTATTAAGAATAAAAAACAAAAAACTTGATATTATTCATATGAAATATACAAAAGTTGATGCTATTAATGATAAAACATAAATAATTTTACAATAAATGATAAAAAATCAAAAAATGTTGTTATTATTTTTAATTGACCCTATGTATAAATCAAGTTAGCTACATCTAAAACTTTCACAGACTGTTTGTTTGTTAGTTTTCTTTTTAGTTTCTAATAAAGTTTGACCTTTCTATAATTGTTAAACCGATCTATATTATTTTAACCCACAAGAATATAAAATTTTTGTTACATCGTTTAGTTCCGATAATGTATACCATACATATTTTTAATTTTACGGTATGAAGTTCGATAATTTATTAAAACTTATAATACTTTTCAAAATAAATTAAACCAACATCTTAAAATCAATATTTATCGAATAACATTATTTTCGAAATAGTTTAAACATAGGACGTTTTGTTTCATGCCTTATAGGCATATAACTCTCACAATTATAATGTTGTTCACATCAAGAAAACTATATATATCTATAATCTACCTATCTATATCTATAATCTATGATCAAAGTAACAAACTGTCACTTGTTGGATGTCATTTGTCGTCTTCTTAATTTGCCACGTAATTTGTTAAACTTTAATTTAAAATTCAATTCAATTCAATTCCATTCGATTCAAATCAAATCTATAATATTAAAATCTATCTTATTTTTTTGAACAAAAAAAAACTTTATATAAACTCAATTCTAAACTTAACTAATTTATTATTAATTAACTAAACTTTATATAAACTCTAATTTATTATTAGTATCTTCTGTATCTTTAAAATATGGTTTATTATGAAATAAACCACCATGTTTTCACGTTTTTTTTTTTGCGTTTTCGTCTCTCCATGTTATTTTTATATATAAAAGTCCTCAAGTTTATTTTTTATTTTTAGTTTAGTGAAAATGAACATTAGAACCCGGTTTTTCAGTCTCTAAAAACCCGGTTTAATAATTAAAACCGGAGTCTAATACTCTAATAGTCAAATTTCACAAACTAAAACAAATAACATTGAGAGACGAAAACGCAAAAACCATGAAAACATGTTGGTTTTTTTTTCGTATAAACCCTTTAAAATATATTATTTATATTTTAAATCAACTCGTAATACATGGATATTAATCTAGTTTTTTTTATCATAATGCTTGCATACTATTGATCCCACCTCATTCAAAGGAAAAATCTAATATAGTGACCAGTTTCATGTTTGGTCACTGTCAAATTAGTGACGGACCATTAATGACGAACAGTGACCACCCAAATTTTGGTCACTAAATATAATCTGTGACCATATTTTCACTGTTAGTGACCAAACTTTTTTCGTCACTAAACACCTTTTTTCTTGTAGTGAATTCACCACTGATTTTGCTCCTCAGCTGATACCCATTTTACATGATTTGATTTATAAAGGAATAAAGTATTTACACACATACACATCAAGTTTGTTTTCAAATTAGATAATTTGTCTTTGTTCCATCATACGCATCCAGTTTTGAAAACATTAATTGTGCTAATACGTTGAATCATAGAAAATTAAATTTTGCTAATAATTGTTTCCTTCATACTCGTCCAATTATGAATCATTCATAGAATCATAACTTTTTGCAGGTATCACATTCTCATAATTTGTAATTTAGAACTTTAAATATGATGTTATCCATGGTTTTTTTTAATAGTTTTTACTGATGTGATAAAGTTATCCTAAAAATGAGTTTGAATAATGATAATGTTAGGCACAAAAAAGCTTCAATCAAATCTGTTCTATATCATAGGGGGGGATTTTCTATCAAAACTGTTTGATTCACTTAAAGAAAAATTTAAGGCTTTTCTAATACCTTATGGAAACCTGATAAGTGATTTGCAAAATCAGCCCAAGTCTGTTTACATTGCTACATTCGTTGTAATTGGCAGGTTGTCAAAGTTGTCCATAACCGTTGGACAGGTTTGACATAAACTGTCTAAGCTGTTCAAATCTGTTGAACAGTTTTGACCCAAGTTAAGTTTTCTGTTCTTTGTGAACAGAACCTATTCTTTGTGAACATGTTTAACACTTCATGGAATTTGTTTCCATGTCCTTATACAAAAAGACTTAAACGTGAAGATCAATTTACAAATCAAGACAAAGTGGAAAATCAGAAGCTGCCAATTCTGTCAAAGCTGCTCTGAAGCATGAAGAGAAAAAGGATATCTGAAATGGGTGACAGACCATTTCTTATATGAAAATAACATTACATGAAGAGGAAAGAATTAAAGTTGACATTCCTCTTTGAGGTAAAGCTGTGGACAACATAGACAAAAAGGAAAATGCAAAGATTCTGCCACATATGGACAAAGCCTGATTTGTCAGACGTGCAGAAAAGCATCCTTGTCTTTTTGTAAAGACATTCCACTATCTCTACAACCAATGAAGAAGTTTCACTAAGATTCACTGAGTGAATATAAAAAGAAGCTTCTAAGGAATTAGAGATAACCAAGAGAGACATCCACAAGCTCAGAACGTGCAAAAAGAAATTGTGTTTTTCATGCATGCAAGTTCTGCTTTCAACTGAGAATAGAATAGTAAGAGTGTGTCTAAGCTGTTGTACTTCAAAGCTATCTGTCTGTGGCTTGTAAATAGTGAGTGCATCTTAGTGAGTGAATTCATTGTATCTAGTCTGAGTGAGTCTTAGATTAGTTGATAGTCTGTTGTTTCTATCATCTTTGTTTGGATCATTCCGCAATCCAAACCTGTTTGTAATTAACACTTGTTAATATATACAAACTTTGAGAAAATTGTGTTAAAAAAGAATTAGCTGTATTCATCCCCCTCTGCAACCTAGGGGTGAACATAGTTAGACCGAAACCGATTAAACCGACCAAACCGAAATCATTCGGCCGGTTTGGCCGGGTTAGAAAAGTAATGTTCGGCCGACTGGTTGGAAAAGTTTTCAAACCGAGTTTACTGGCCGGCCGATGGATTGCAATATCAAACCGGCCATTTCAGCCGAACCGGCCAAGTTAGATTATATATATAAGTTTCTTTTGTGTTTTTTCATCAATTTTTAAATTATTTAAATAAATGTCTGTAATTATTTATAAATTGATTCTAATATTTTCTATTATAGAATCAAATAGACAAATACGATACGATACAAATGCAATTTCTTTGAACATATTTATAATTGTTAATCAAATTTCAATAAAATGCAACATCAATTTAATTTGTAACAATTTACCTATTTAAGTTTAGTTTTTTACTAATTACAACAAGATATTGATCATATTTTTTTCTTTTTATGTTGTGTATTAATACACCAATTTATTTGTTTGTTTTCTTTTTAATTTGTTAGAATATTTATAAATTAACTCAAAGTTTCTAATTCAAACCGTGAAACCGGCCGAACCAAACCAATTATTTGCGGTTTGGCCGGTCCAGTCGAGCCGTTAGTCTTGGCCGTTTTGGTTTGAGAATTTTCCAAACCGAAGTTACCGGTTTGGCCGAGATATTAGTCGCCAAACCGGCCGAACCGGACCGTGTTCACCCCTACTGCAACCTATAGTAACATACTTGGGAAACCTGTTGGGACCTACAACTGGTATCAGAGCAGCTTAGAGTGTGTGTTAACTCTAGATCTCTCTCATCTTCCCATTTCCCACCATGGAAAACAGTGCTGCAAACTTTTCTTCTTATTATGACAATGGATCTATGACAAAACCCTCAAAGTTTAATCATCAGAATTTCTCTGGCTGGAAGTGCAGAATGATACTCTACTTAGAGAATCTGGATGTGAAACTACCAGAGATAGTGATGGAAGGTCCATATGTGCCTACATCTTTCACTACTATCATTCCTGCTGTTGAAGGTGCTGTTCCTGAGGTCAGGACCATTGAGAAAGAAAAATCTCAGTGGACTGATGAAGATAAAAGACTGGTGGCCCTTGATGCAAAAGCTAGGAACAACCTTGTTATCTCTCTACCTTAAGATGTGTTCAAACAGGTTGAGAAGATGAAAACTGCCAAAGAAATGTGGGATACTTTGTGTATTGTCTATGATGGCCCCACTATCACATTGGATAACATGATCAATAATCTTGTTAGACAATATGAACTATTCTTTGCAAACCCAAGGAGAGTCTCACTGAAACCTACACTAGGTTTACTTCTTTAATTAATGATCTCAAAGTTGTTGGGATCATTAAGGACAGTTTAACCTTGGTGAACAAGTTTTTGGACATATTGCCTGAGGAATGGAACTACTTCTCTACTATCCTTAGAAATTCAGGCACTATCAAAGGCATGGATCTAGTCAATCTCTATGGATCCTTGCTAAATGATGAACAATCAAGGCAACAAAAGAGAAATGACTTGAAAATGTCCAAGAGAGGTGCAGCCTTAGTAGCTAGTGTGAGACAATCTGTAAATCAGGTGTGTGATGTGTTCACACAAGCTGATCAACAGGCTGATGATGAATTGGAGGTTATTTAAGAAGAATAAGATGATTGTGAAGATTTTACTGAACTTGATGATGAGCAAATGATTGCTATGCTTGTCAGAAAATTCAATAAGAAAAGATTTGGAAGTAAGTTGCCACAAAAGAAATCAGGTGTTACAAAAAAGAAAGCATTTGATAAATCTAAGGCTGAGTCTTTAAATGTTGCAAAACTGGCCATATAGCTGCTGATTGTGTGTCTTAAGCTATTGGCCCATCTTCCAAACCTTACAAGACAAACAAGGACGATGGTTACAGGGTTAAGTACCTTATGACCATGGCCAAGTTGAAAAAGTTAGAAGACTCTCTGGCTTCTGATAAACAAAAGGGACTGATGGCTGAAACCTGTGATTGGGAAGACTCTTATTCATCATCTGATGAAGAGGACAACAACTGTCTGGTAGCCAACACTGATGCTCCTTCAACAAGTAACTTCAAACAAGACTTGGCAAAAGCTGAAGCTCTTCGCTCTTTGGAGAACTGGAATCCCACAATGATGTACAAGGTACAAAATTTTAAAGATTGCAGCTCTGAAGAAAAAGTTAAAATGTTTGATTACTTACTTGTGGATTTGAAAGCTGCTATTGAGAAACATGATGCTTTAAAGTCTGAAATCTCAAAACTAAAAATTTATCTTGAAATAAAATCTAATGAACTGGACAGTTTCCATAAGTTGAAAACTGAACTTGATGAGGTAAAACACTTCAATACAATTTTATTAGAAGAAAAGAGAGAAACAGACTTAAAACATTCTAAGCTTCAAAAGATTGTTGACTTTTAGTGCCACTCAGTTAAAAGAGTAAATCAATGTATCAATGAGCAGATTCCTGCTCAAATTCAAGCTTATCTTGGAGAGACCTTGATACATCAGCTTCAATTGTTGAAATCAAGAATCTGGAAACAGATCTGGCCTCTCTTGGTGAGCTTCCAAATACATTTATTCAAAATGTAAATGGAAAGCTGATCTCAACAAACTGGTCAGGCCAAACAAAATACTAACAGTTTATGTGAAAAGGCTGATGATAGAATGTGTTCTCCCTCAAACCATCCTACTAAGTGTCCAGCAAGTTCACATAAAGAAAGAAATGGAAAACAAGTTAAAACTGTTGCATTGGCCACAAATCTTGTAACTAAGACAGGTTCTGAGACCAAAGCAAACTATAGGAAACATGTTCTTCCATTCAATGCTGAGTTCTTTGAGAAGAAATTTTCAAAAGGAAAGCAGCTTACAACTAGTAGGAGTAAGTCTTATGTTGGGAGTAAATCTGCAATGATTTCAAATAAGTTTTCTAATCATAGTGAAAAGTTGGTTATAAATGAAAGAAAACCTTTTGTTAAAACCAAGCATGATGATCATACTATCACAAGTAGGCAAAAATTATCACACCACAGTAAAAGCAAAGGCAAAGCCATTGTTCAATATGAGAAAACTGGAAATAAGTTTTCCAAATCTGAGGAAGGTCAGAAGACAATTAAATTACCTGTATTTGACCTCTGTCCTCCCAAAAAGAGGAAAGAGGATACAGGCAAAGCTGTTGCTATTGTATCTTCCATCAAATCTGTTGGCTGTGTTAAAACAAGCGAAACATTTGCAAAACCTGTTGACAAGCCTAACAGAGATAAATCAGAATGTGTTTCTGGGAGTTCTTCTTTCAAGAAATCTATAAAGAGAAAATGCTATAAATGTGGAAAGAAAACTCATATGGCCAAGGACTGTCCTGAAATTGAGGACTTAAGGCCTGCTAACACTGTTAGCTCCAACATTGCAAATTTAAGCAGTGTTGGAAGCAACCTTTTCATAGAGGAGAGTATCTAAGAAGATATAATCCAAATTGGAAATATTAGTGTTGAACTAAGTGATCCATCAACAAATGTTGATGAGGAAAGATAACTCATCCCTGTGACGAGTTCCCCTAAGAACTAATTTTTCCTATTGTTACTTTGCAGGTAAAACAACCAAGCCAGGTTTGGTACTTGGACAATGGCTACAATGGCCACATGACAGGTTGCAAGGAACTACTGAGTGACCTTAAGCCTGAGAAAGGCCCAAAAGTCACATTCAATGACAATGTTCAGGGATCCATAGAAGGATATGGAACCCTTCATGCAGGTGTTGCAATCTTCAACAGAGTAGCCTATGTGTCTGGGCTAAAACATAACCTTGTAAGCATCAGTCAACTGTGTGATGCTGGCTATAAGGTTAACTTTGATGAGCACCTAGGGTAGATACTGGATCCCCAAGGCAAAGTTGTGCTGTGTGCACAAAGAAAGAAAGGGGTATATATTGTAGACATAAAATTTGCTGACCAAACAACTAAAACCTGTTTCATCTCAAGAAGCAATGCAGACCTCAACTGGTTATGGCACAAAAGGCTATCACACCTGAATTTCAAGAATATCAACAAACTCTGTAAGAAAGAGTTGGTAAGATGTTTGCCTTCTATAACTTTTGTGAAGGATAAACTCTGTACAACTTGTGAGAAGGGAAAGCAAAGAAAAACATCTTTTAAATCTAAGCATAATTTCTCCATTGATACTCCTCTCTTCTTAATCCACATGGACTTGTTTGGACCTGTTAATGTCTCAAGTCTAGGCGGTAGAAGATACACCTTAGTCATGGTTGATGAGTTCTCTAGGTACACTTGGGTGATATTCCTAAAGACCAAAGGAGAGGCTGCCAAAGAAGTTATTGGGTTTATCCAAAGATGGAAGTTCTGAACTTTGTCCTAGTCAAGTAGCTTAGAAGTGATCATGGTACTTAATTCAAAAAAGTACTCTTGAGGACTTCTGTGAAGAAAATGGAATTTCTTAAAACTTTTCAGCTGTAAGGTGACGAGTCGTCGTTGTGGCCCGTAGAAATAACCTTAAATCCAACTATTAGCGTATGGAAGTAAGGATCGAATCTGCAGGGAGCGTGTAGGTTTATTAGGGTTAATTAGCTAGTTTCTTTAGGTTTATAAAAGCGATTAAATTGCAATTTGGATTGTTTGGAATGGTGATTAAAACTACTTTAAAGCTAACGATGGAAAATCAAACAATAATTGATTAACAGATCAAATTAAAGATAACCATTTACAGATTCACTACGACAAAAGTTATTACTTAATTGAAGATCAAGTAATGGTCACATAGACATAATCAATTACACGGTCATATTAATCACGAACACTTTAATCAATAAATCTTGGCATAGCGCATGCAATATTCATTACTTGTATTAATCCCTAGACTATTGGACTCGACACAAATAATAAAACCACTATGAACTATCTTGCTTTTACCAATTAAATCTTTCAATCATAAAAATAACAAAAAGTATATCATTTGTGTAACGAGAAATATTCAATAATCATAAAACACAGATATACAAACTAATGTTCAATGAAATAACACTTAGCCGTAGATCCTTCGCAAATGGTTATGGTGGTTTAGCCGCTCATCGTGTGCTCTTCACCGGGAATGGTTGGAGACATCATCATAGGCTCGAACGGGTGCAATCCTCCGTCTTCGTAATCGGATCGTGAATAACTCCGGCAGGGCTACGTCGCTTTTTTCAACACTCCGGGACTCTCCAAACACGATTGCAAACGACCTCCATTTATAGAGGAGATGAAAATTAGGGTTTCGGGCTTAAAAACGCGTCTGGAGGGTTTTTGCGCCGCAGGAGCGTAGCCCTGCGCCCGGGGTATGGCCAACTTACGCCGGAGGTACGCTGGAACTGTTTTCTAGCTCTAAAAAGTTCTGTTTTGCAGCGTAGGGTGGCGCAGGCTTGCGCTCCCACCATCTCGGATCGCGCCGAATTTTCTCGAGTTGCTTCCATTTGACTTCTTGATCCTGAAACACAAATTTGGAGTAAGAATAGGGAAGTTACGAAGCATCGGTGCTTAAAATGAGCCTAAAATGATACCGAAAACACATAAAATTATAGTCCTATCAAACCTCCCCAACTTAAATCTTGGTCGTCCCCAAACAAGCCTTTGGAATTAGAACTAACTATGCACATGATATATTAGCAGTGTGTTTAGTAAGTCTAGGTTATGTCAGCCTTCACAATAATGCTTAAAAATTTTGAATGTAAGCTAAAGATCATTTTCAGTTAAAACACATTTTCTTTAAGTTATTATAATGTATCTCACTTTTGGAAATTACCCTTTTAGCTCAAGGTTACAAGCTTAAAACACGTGGGTTTTTTGACCATCTCCCTCTATGCATGGATACCATAAGATATTACTTTTAATTACCATGCTTTTATCTATGTTTTATTTTCTAACTCAAGTTAACCACAACTTTCTAATTGGTCCATGTAGCGAGATTTAGGTCAATCACTCCCAAACCAGATGATTTTAGGGGATTAGGCTTGAATGATACCCCAAAGGACGTAATTTCTCGAACTAACTAGGCTATACTTGAATCATTTTGAGGCTAAAACATGATTAAGCTCTCTCCCTTATTGCATGAGTTTTCCAACATCTTTTGACACATTATTTTCATTTAAGCATAAGTGTATGTTAACTTACTTCATCTCAACTTACATTAAAATGTTATTTATTATCACGACTCTGAACATAATTCTAGAATTCGTTACTAACAGTAACTAATTCCGAGTACATTTTTTTCTATGTATCATCATTTTCGACGGCCTGATCGGCAAACAAGAACCATTTGGGAAATTAGAAAGAAACTGTATTGACACAAAGCATTCACATTCAATAGGACTCAGCAAATGAAAATAAAACACACTCAATTACTGAAAAAAATTGCAAAATATAAAATTCTAACCCAAACAAGCAAATCTAAATATGAAAAATGTGAATAGCAGTGAACGATGGTACCTGATCACTAGTAAGGAGGAAGAGGACCAAAGATATAATTGAAAAACTATCAGCCTGAAAATCCCCGTGATGTTGAACCCCCTCTCAATATGCTCAATTCTGCTGTTCATGATATGTCATAGCTCTCTGCCCTAGTGATTAAATTTCAGTCTAATAATTTTTTTTTTGTGGAGGCTCGTTAAATCATATTAAACATTTCATAGTACCTACCCTTCCCAACTTAGACCATTGTGACGTCCTCATCACATAATCACACTTATAATGAGCTAATGAACACAATCACATTCTTAATAAAACTCCTTGCTTATTTGGGATAGATGAAACTAAATGAAAGTACACTAAGTCTAAAAACAACTAAAATTGGGTTGGAAATCCTCCCCAACTTAGTTGGTGACACCAATATTTAACTAAAACAAAGAAATAATTAAAATAATTCACCTTTTCGTAGGGAATCACGATTGCACTTAGCACGTGCAACAAGCCGTTAAACCCCTCAGTATCCCGAATGGACGAGTGTTGTCTCGTGAGGGTTTCCAGAAACACACTCACAAAGTTCTCTGGGTTTCCTCCTAGGAAGCGCTAAGTTTTACGTCTTTAGCCAGACGTACTGCTCCTATACTAGCCTAATTATGTTTGGGATCTTTTAACCAGATTAGTTCAGAGACTAACATATTATTGGTGGTCCTACCTTTAACCTGTCACTAGTACAAAAATGGGCTTTGGTCACACATGCTCGTAATCAAATCATCACACATTAGAATATTTGTGTGACTAAAGATACAAAACTAAAATTCACGTCATTCTTTTAGTCACATCTAAACTCCAATCATGTGACCAATCTAAAATGTATTGCCACACATTCGAACAGTTATGTGACTAAAGGTATCTGGTGTTTTTTTTGCTGATTAAGTTTGAAGCATTAGCCACGTTACACACATAAAATGTGACAAAACGGCATCACACAGTTGAACAGTGTGACCAAATGCCAGTATATGGTCACATGAAGTAATTTGTTATGTGACTAAATCGGGAACTCGAGTTTGTCACACATGATTTTAGTGTAGCCAAAAGCACATACTATATGGTCACATAAGTTATTTTGTGTGGCTAAAGTGTAGTGTGTGTTAGAATGTAAAAATCTAATACGTATTAGTCACATTGAGTGCCATTTTGTGTGACTAAATCATATGCCACTATATGGTCACTTAAATAATTTTTTGGGTGACCAAATCATATTCCAGTATATGGTCACATGAAGTAATTGTATGTGTGACTAAATCATATTCCAGTATATGGTCACATGAAGTAATTTGTTACGTGACTAAACCATGAACTCGAGTGTGTCACACAAGATTTCAGTGTAGCCAAAAGCAGATATTGTATGGTCACATAAGTTAGTATGTGTGGCTAAAGTGTAGTGTGTGTTAGAATGTAAAAATCTAATACGTATTAGTCACATTGAGTGCCATTTTGTGTGACTAAATCATACGCCACTATATGGTCACTTGAATAATTTTTTGGGTGACCAAATCATATTCCAGTATATGGTCACATGAAGTAATTGTATGTGTGACTAAATCATATTCCAGTATATGGTCACATGAAGTAATTTGTTATGTGACTAAATCATGAACTCGAGTTTGTAACACAAGATTTCAGTGTAGCCAAAAGCAGATACTATATGGTCACATAAGTTAGTATGTGTGTCTAAGGGTAGTGTGTGTTAGAATGTCAAAATATAAATGTTAGGATATAAATTAATCAAGTAATTTATAAACTTAGGTTATATATAATCAATTCAATTCCATTCCATTCCATGAATAATAAAACTTAGGTTAAAATTAGTAAACTAATTCTATAAACTTAGTTTATAAAACAATTAGCAGCTTGAGAAAATGTACTAACAGCTTGAGATATTGAACTAACAGTTCGAGATTTGCGAAAACAGAATTTCTCAGTTTAACACAAATGAATAATAAAACATAGGTTAAAATTAATCAAGTAATTTTATAAACTTATGTTATAAAACACTTAACCGCTTGAAAAAAATCGACTAACAGCTTGAGAAATTGAAGTAACAGTTCTAGATCTGCACTAACAAGATTTTTCAATTTAACTTTAGTGAATAATAAAACTTAGGTTAAAATTAATCAAGTAATTTCATGAACCTAGGTTATATACAATCAATTCAATTCCATGAATAATAAAACTAAATCATAATATATGCCACTATATGGTTACTAGCATAATTTTTTGGGTGACCAAATCATATTCCACTATATGGTCACATGAAGTAATTTTATGTGTGACTAAATCATATTCTAATATATGGTCACATGAAGTAATTTGTTATGTGACTAAATCATGAACTTGAGTTTGTCACACACGATTTCAGTGTAGCCAAAAGCAGATACTATATGGTCACATAATGGTTTGTGTGACTAAATCATATTCCACAACAATAATTTACTGCACCATAAAATAAATGTCGAAGTCACATAGAAATTAAGATACGTACAGATAATCATTCCATAAATTAATTAATTAAAAGGTAAATTACAAGACATGGTTCCAGCGCACGACATGGTTCGATCACTTGGATTTTTGTATAATAATACCTTCACAGTTGCTTCGATAATAATCATATCTTGATTCAGTACCCAAGTCACGTTCATCCACACGTGGCAAAATGTTATCATTGTGCGGGTGAATGACGGTGCTAAATTCCTCATCGATTTCATCATATATATCTCTGTAATTCTTCGGAGGTGTGTTGAAGACAATAGACGACTTTTTATTTTTCTGGTCTTTCACAGAAAACACTTGTTGTGCTTGTGAGGCTAATATGAACGAATCAAGCTTGTGGCCTAAAGTAGTCATGTCAACCAATGTATAACCAAGCTTACGATCACGTTTGACCGCACCAGCCTGATGGTTAACCCAATCACATTTGAAAAGAGGGAGTTGCCTGAAACGATAATCTAGTACCCATATTTCTTGCAAAACTCCATAATACATTTTGACGCTTGTGGTTGCCACTCATTTGGATATGTGCATATCGTCTTTCACAACACTAACCCCACTGTTTTGCTAAACGCTGCCGTCACCACATTTAGTACGAAATGTATACCCGTTGATGTTATATGCAGTGTGTTTCAGTATGGTGGTGCATGGTCCATGTGAAATCCACCTTACGGTTTCCGAAACACTTTCTTTAGAGATCGCTAATTCTCTCTCAACCTGAATATTATATCATTACAATTACATATATGAGCTTCAGATTGAAGGAACAACTACGAACAGTTACATAAAATAATTAATTATCTCTAGTTTTAACCAGGTAACAAAAGTTTTACTGTGCTCATCCTCAAGGAATGCTTTTCGCTTACCCGGGTTTTGTGTTTCCAAAATCTATTTGTGTCGCCTGAAAAAAGGTGTTTTGTGGTCAATTAATATGTTTGATGCAAGATATTAAGTAATTAACGAAATAGACATGTGTTACTTATTTCACTTGACTTGCCGGCCGACAGTGGGTTTCCGTCTTCATTTATTTCATCACTTTCATGTGTATCACCTGGGATACCAATAGTTTTCATGGACTTTTTATATTCGCCGAAAAACTCTATTGTTTCTTCTGCAATAGTCTCCTCAGCAATGCATCCCTCTGGTTTATTTCTGTTTCACACATGTCTTTTAATAACCTTCATACAGCGTTCGAAGGGATACATCCAACGAAAGCATACCGGACCACATAATTTTACCTCCCTAGTTAAGTGCACAGTCAAATGGACCATAATTTCAAAAAATGAGGGAGGAAAGAACTTTTCGAGTAGGCAGAGTGTGACAGAAAGTTCTTCTTGCATCTTATCTAGTTCATCTAACAAGATTTCTTTGCTGTATATCGATTTAAAGAAAAAGCAAAACCTGATGATAGCATATCGTGTGGGTTCGTGCATGGTTGACCGTATTGCAATGGACGAAAACTCTTGCATAAGCATGTGATAGTCACGTGATTTAAGCCCGATGAGCTTCCTATCTTTTAGGCTGACTAACGACGAGAAATTTGAATAATAGCCTTGCGGTACCCTGATGTTGTGTAACGTTTCACAAAAGATGTCTTTTTCTTCATTCGTTAATGTGTAACCTGCTGCAGGTAGTACTAATTTGTCTCCGTCTTTCCTAGCAAACAACTCTGGTTTATTTATCCCCAACTCTGCCAGATCCAATCGAGCATTCTCTCCATCTTTCGTCTTTCCTGGAACATTTAGTAAAGTTCAGAGTATACTCTCACCAACATTCTTTTCAATATGCATGGAATCAATGCAATGTTGAACTTCATTATGCCTCCAATACTTAAGCTTTCGATACCAAATGTTGAATTTCTTCCAGTACGCACCATCTTGTTCATTTACTTGGATTGAACTACCATCGTCTCTTCCTCTTTTTCTTGTGTGCTTCTGGTTTGGTCGTTTTATCCTTTCCTAGTTATTTTCAATATCTTTGACCTGGTTGTAAATGTCTTTTCCAGTCATTGGTTTTGGACACGGGCGGAAATCTTGTTTTCCATTAAACGCCTTCGTTTGCCTTCTGAACGGGTGCCCCTATTGTAGAAATCTTCTGTGACCAACATAACTCTGCTTGGATGATGCAGGAAGTCTAACACAATCAGTTTCTTTCCCACATACTACACAACCTTTTTATCCACTGGTTGGGCAGCCACATAAAGTACCAATTGCAGGGTAATCATTTATTGTCCTTAACACAACCACACGTAGATTAAACATTTTGTTTGTGGCAGCATCATATGTATCGACCCCTGTCTCGAATAAGGTTTGCAGATCATCAACCAATGGTTTTAAAAATACATCGATATCGTTTCCCGGGTATCCAGGTATCAACACAGAAAGCATTATAAACTTTCTTTTCATACACAACCATGGAGGAAGGTTGTAAATGACAATTAAAACTGGGCATACACTGTGATGCCTATTTCCTCTGTATACGTTAATCCCATCAGCCGATATTCCTAGCCTTAGATTTCTTGGATCTTTACCAATTACCAGGAATTGTGTATCTAAGGTGCGACATGCCTGTGAATCTGCGGGGTGACGTAACACACCATCTGTTTTACTCCTTGTTGCATGCCATGCTAAATCTTCTGAAATACTCTGAATCCTAAAGAGACGTTGCATTCTTGGTATTATTGGAAAATACCACATGCTTTTCGCTTGAATATTCTCGTACACTTTATTCGTCTTCTTATCCACCTTCCATCTTGATGTCCCACAAGTTCGACACACAGTCGATTCCTCATCCTCCTTCCAGTAAAGAAGGCAGTTGTTTGTACAGAGATCAATCTTTTTGCATCATGAACCCATCAATTTCAGAATTTATTTGCCTCATAAGTTTTTTCCGGCAGTTTGTTACCATCCGGTAGAATCTTTTTCAACAAAACTAGTAACTCAGTAAAGAACTTATCAGAACAACCATGCTTACTCTTCAAGTTGAGCAGTTCAACAATTGCTGATAACTTTGTGAATTCTGGACATCCTTTGTAAAGTGGCTTCTCTGCGTCCTGTAGTAATTCTAGAAACTTGACATGCTCCACCGGATCCTCATCATCAAAATTATCTTTTGCAGCATTAACCATTTCCACTGTTTCTGGGCCATCAGTTGAAATTTCTGAATCAAAAACCATCTCTGTGTCAACATAATCTATTGTACCACTGTGATGTTCGAAAGTTAAGTATGGCTCATCCTTTTCTCCATGTTTAGTCCACTTTGTGTAGTTTTGATCAATTCCATTACAAAATAAATGGAATTCCATTTCCTCCACAATACGCATTAAATGGTTTAAACAATTGGTACATGGACATGACATTTGAAGTTGTTTTTTTATTACCTTCTGGGTCGATGTTATTCATCTTCTTCAAGTTGTCTACTGCATAATCAATAGATGTTGTTACTCCATCTCTATTAGCTCTGTTCAGCCTTTGTAATCCCCTCCAAGACTTGTCCATTTGGGTTTAGTTGACTTCTGGTTGAGTGGTTGAAGATTTGATTAGTGTTGTACGACGTTTTTTTATAAATAATTAGGGTTTAGTAAAAGAACCACCTAATTTAGGATTAGTAAAAGAACCGCTTAATTAGAGGTTGAGTTGTCTAAAATATTACCCGCGTTCGAATCCTAAATGTGGCAGTTTTTTTATGTTAGGATATAAATAATTCATATACTATATGGTCACATAAGTTAGTGGTTGAGTTGTCTCGAACTGTTAGTTCTAGATCTCAAGCTGTTAATTGATTCATAACCTATGTTTATAAAATTTATTGATTAATTTAAACCTAAGTTTTATTATTCACTTGAGTTAAATTGAGAAATTCTATTTATGCAAATGTCGAAATGTTAGTGCATTTTCTCAAGCTGTTAATTGTTTTATAACCAAATCACATTGAAATTAAGATACATACAGATAATCATTCCATAAATTATTTAATTAAAAGGTAATTTACTAGGCTAATATATTACAATTAAAACGTAATTTACAAGGCTAATATATTACAATAAAAACGTAATTTACAAGGCTAATATATTACAATTAAAAGGTAATTTACAAGGCTAATATATTACAATTAATATAGCTAGTCTTTTGATCTTTAAAACTATAATCTTGGAAGCTTTCTTACAATGTCATCAGATAGTTTCTTTGCCAGATCAAGATCAGCTCCTTTAACCTTTGCATCTCTCATCCTTTGCAGTTTCTCCTTAGAGTGATTAAAAAATTCCAATGCAAAATACTGACCTGTTGTATCTTCCAACTTGAGTCTGTATGTCATGGACTTCTCATACACATCAATCTGTAAGATTTTCATATTCTCTTCAGCATTCAGCCCTTGCTTCAAAACATCGGGTTCCAAAACACATGCAAGGGCCTTCATCAACTCCATAACACTGTATAATTGAGACTGTGAGTAGTTTGACTTGCCAATTCTGTACATGTCAGTCAAATCTTCTCTTGTCATCTTTGAAAATATTTGATATACAGTCGTATAAACTTCATCAGCACCCGCTTATCTTTTTACCACATAATGATATATTATCATCTGTGCATCATCAGGTTGGGCTTTCCAAAAGATTATTTTTAGCTTTTTAAGCACCTTTTTCTCCAAAATTAGCAGTGTCTTTTCAATATCCATTAATGACTTATAAGACGCTTCCTTTGCAATCTTCATCACTTTGTCAAATTTTGCTTGACTGATTCCTTCTCCTTGTTCCATAGGACCTTCATTAGTCCTCTCAATTACCATTGGATCAATTTTAGCATCATTCTGATCCTTTCTCATATCTTCATATTTATTGACCTCTGCATCATACCTCTTCTGTGGTTCCTCTGTGGTCCAATTTGAAACAACCTTCTTGGGAATTCCAGACTTCGAAAAATTAATCAAGAATCTTCTGTGCTCAGCCTTTGAAGATTGAGAAGACCTTTTTCTTTTCTTTGTGCTATCTTTCTTAGCAGGTTGAACTTCACTCTTCATTTGTTCAAGAAGATTACTTAATGCATCATCATCACTAGAATCATCTTCTTCCAAGTTCATTAGCACTCCTTGTGCTGGATTGTCTGTCATTACTGTTTTCTTTTCAAGTAACCTTACCTCGTCTGCATGCATTTTTCTTGCAAGTTCAACATCAGCTCTCACTTGCATTTCTCTTGGATCTTTCTTCTTCTTAGGGCTTTCCACCAAAACCCCTTTTCCTTTACCAGAAACATGTGGCTGAGAGGTTTAAGCTTTAGAGACCATTCCTTCTTGTATAAACATTGTGCCAACATTAGGTCTTGGCTCAGCAGGTGGAGTTTCACTGGTAACAGCTTGAGGAATTTCTGCAGCTGTTGGCTGATTTTGTGACGATGTTGGCTGTGGAGCTGCTGGTGGTGTTTGATTCTCCCCCGTTTTGGATGCATCAGGTCGTTCAGAGGGAGGAAAGACTTTTGCAACCAATGCTGCAAGTGTAGCATCATGTTTGAGTAGGCTCTCACCAGGTATTCCCAAGGCTTGCTTTATCATGACAATTTTCTGTTGTTGTGCAACTATGACTTGCTGCATGCTTGCAATCTGTTTGCCTTGAGCTTCAATGATAGCCTTGTAGTGATCAAAGGAAGCAATAATAGGTACAAGAGTAGGATTCATCAATGCCTGTAGTTGTAGACTAGCCTTAATGTCCTCAAGTGTTGTTGGCACCTTTAGAATATCACTGGCAGTATTACCAGAACGTGTTCTCCTAGGAGAAAAATCTGGGCCCCTCTGTTCTTGGTTCTGAGGACTTCGAGAAGATGTATGAACATTCTCTGTTGCCATGGTAGTGGTCTTAAGGATGTTGTCACTATCCTGAACCCCTCTTGCAGGAGTATCAGTAGTGATAGCCACAAATACCATATGATCAACCTCTGTTGGGTTGATCACCTCCTTGTTGAGGTTGGGAGTGTCCTCATTTGTTTTCCTTTGGATATTCTGCACGAGGATGCTCCTGTGCAGGGCTTTCAGGCATTTGGGTGAGAGGTGGGATGGAAGGAGCATCACCACTTATTTTCTTTTTGAGTGCATTAGGTGATGGATTAAGTTGATCAGAAGGAGCAGATGGTGATTCATTTGTATCATGGGGAGGAGTTTGGGTTCCTATTGGTTGAGCATTAAGGTGGGGCTGTTCATGCTCAGGAACTTCTCCCCTGTTTCCTGAAATAACAGCTCTCATTGCTTGAGTCAATGGGGTGTTAATGCTTGAAAATTTGTTGTTGTGTTTTAAAAAATTTTATACAGATTGCCATGTGTGACAATGGGAAACATATATCCTCGTGTGTGTTTTCAAATTTTCAAAATAATTTTCAAACATGTGAGTCAAAAACCTAGGATACATCAAAAATTTCCCAAGTTTGGGATTCAGATTAACATCCCTTGAAAAATCATACCAGAAAAATTGAACTGTTGGCCAATGGATAAGCAAATCAAAGCAGTAGCAATGTTTGAAGAAAGTTCCCACCAACCTGTTCGTTTAGGGCTTAGGCATTGTTGAAGGATATGGATGAGGTATTTCCATTGGGAACCAAATTTTTTTTTTTTTTTTTTTTTTTGTAAAATGTAAGTTTGTCCAATGTGCCCTCATACCCGAAACGTGCAAGTCCTTCAAATATGGTTGTAGAGATGAAATCATTAATACCTTAGGCATCTTGCAGTTGTAATTAAGTGCCCACGAATGGAGTCCTCAGTGATGGGGATCGGTTGGCCATCAACAGTAGAGTCAATGGAAGTGATTCCATCAACAGTTCCAGTTCGAGCATGACTCCAAAATTCCTCCCAGTTGAGGAATGTAAATTGTAGGATTCACCATCAAAGCATAATAGATGTTTGTACATATCAAGAAGTCCATCATCTCCTGGAAACCATCCAACTCAACATGCTTCAAAATGTAGGGTAGACAGTTGTGCTCCTTGACAATCTTTAATTCCGTCATCAATGTAATCCTGAATTCAAGAACTAGGGTTTCGAGTGAAAGTGGAAGTGCGATTTAGGGCTCAGGATTTGAAACTGGTAGTTTGAATTGTTTTTCCCGCGATTTAGGGCTTTGGATTTGAAACTGGTAGTTTGAATAGTTTTTTTCCGCGATTTAAAATTAATCAAGTAATTTCATGAACGTAGGTTATAAACAGATAATCAATTCTATTCAATTGCATTGCATTCCATTCCATGAATAATAAAACTTAGGTTAAAACTAATCAGGTACTTTTATAAACCTAGGTTATATACAGATAATCAATTCAATTCAATTGCATTCCATTCCATGAATAATAAAACTTATGTTAAAATTAATCAAGTAATTTAATGAACGTATGTTATATACAGATAATCTATTCAATTCAAATGCATTCCATTCCATGAATAATAAAACTTAGCTTAAAATTAATCAAGTAATTTCATAAACCTAGGTTATATACGAATAATCAACTCAGTTCAATTGCATTCCATTCCATGAATAATAAAACTTAGGTTAAATATAATCAAGTAATTTCATAAACCTAGGTTATATACAGATAATCAATTCAATTCAATTGCATTCCATTCCATGTAAAACTTAGGTTAAAATTAATCAAGTAATCTCATAAACCTAGGTTATATACATATAATCAATTCAATTCAATTGCATTCCATTCCATGAATAATAAAACTTAGGTTAAAATTAATAAAGTAATTTCATAAACTTAGGTTTATAAAACACTTAACTGCTTGAGAAAATGCACTAACCGCTTGCGAAATTGAACTAACAGCTCGAAACTTGCAAAAACATAATTGTTCAATTTAACTCAATTAAATAATAAAACTTAGGTTAAAATTTATCAGGTAGTTTTATAAACCTAGGTTATATACAGATAATAAATTCAATTCAATTGCATTCCATTCCATGAATAATAAAACTTATGTTAAAATTAATCAAGTAATTTCATGAACGTAGGTTATATACAGACAATCAATTCAATTCAAATGCATTCCATTCCATGAATAATAAAACTTAGGTTAAAATTAATCAAGTAATTTCATAAACCTAGGTTATATATAGATAATCAATTCAATTCAATTGCATTAAATTTCATGAATAATAAAACTTAGGTTAAAATTAATCAACTTGCAAAAACATAATTTTTCAATTTAACTCAATTGAATAATAAAACTTAGGTTAAAGTTAATAAAGTAATTTTATAAACCTACATTATATACAGATAACCAATTCATTTCCATTAATCCATGAAACTACATGGATAATAAATTAAAACTTAGGTTGAAATTAATCAAGTAATTTCATAAACCTGGGTTACATACAGATAATCAATTCATTTCCATTAATCCATGAAATTACATGAATAATAAAATAAAACTTTGGTTGAAATTAATCAAGTAATTTCATAAACGTAGGTTATATACAGATAATCAATTCATTTCCATTCCATGAAATTATATGAATAATAAAATAAAACTTAGGTTGAAATTAATCAAGAAATTTTATAAACATAACAACTTGAGAAAATGCACTAACAGCTTGCGAAATTGACAAAAATACCCTTACTAATACAATGACATGTATTTTATTTTTAGGGGCATTTACTTCATTTCAGTAGAAATATGAAAATGACGGCATGTTATGATCACGCGCATACAACCATCACCCTTTTCCTATTCCTGTCATTTATCTTCCCAATCGTCAGAACAGAGCATAACCTATACCTGCAAATCATCATTTCAAACTCTCGCCAAGCAACTACACAAATCCGATTAACGACTATGGAACATCCAGATGAAGTAATATCTAAAATATTGGGGTTTTTGGGGGCATCAAGTGCCTTTGAACTTTTTAAAAGCAAGAGAATGTAAGTTTCCTAACCCTATCATATACTATCGATTCAACTAAGATTATGATATATTTGCCTATTTAAGAGATACATTAAGGTTAATGAACCGTAGCCCATTAGTTTGGGCTTAGATGTTAGATTTTCTGAATAAACATGACGTATTTGCCTATTTAATAGTATGTGTTATTAAGAAATTACAGTTGATAATAATGTATTTGCCTATTTAAGAGTACGTTTTGTTAAGATTTTATGTCTGCATTCATTATAGTTAAAAAACCTTCTATCGTGAGGCTGAGTCTGATGTAGTTTACCAGATGATGGAAGTTGATTCCATCCTCAGAATAAGGTTTAGGGGGCCAAAATCTCAACTACTTACCTTCTGAGGGAGAAGGAAAACATTAACTTGCTCTTTAATGATGGATTGGTACACTTTATTTGCCATGCTTTCTATTATTTTTTTTATTTGCCTAAACATGAAATACATATTTATGTTTCTGTATTGTCTTGATAAACATTTAAATATTTTTTACACGGGTTTGGAGACTGAAGCAAAGGAGAAGCTGCAACGGGAAGCACGTTCCGGATCACTTCATGCTAAGTTTCTCCTCGGAATGCTGCTGATGGCAGAAGGAGGACAGAGCGTACAAGACTAGGAGCTAGTTGAATGATGCCTTCAGAAAATCATCAGCGCGTCCGCAGTCGGTGACCGAAACGGCTGCCAAAGTCCGTCGGTTGTTGATGCAGCATTGCCAGATTCTTCTACCGAGGCATTTCGGTTTCTTTTTGTAAATGAATACATTTTTAGTTGTAATGTTTGTATTTAGGATGCTTGTTACCACAATTTTATACAAACTTGGGATGCGAATGTATGGTTTTGATACAATTCTGTAATTACTACAAGCAGGTTTTGATTTATAATACAATATATGTTTACGTTTATGTACATATGTTGGTTTATCATTTCTGTTGGTTTGAATTCCAATTAGAGTAAATTGCAAAAAGTGGTCCTTAAACTATACCCAAATTGTATGTATAAGTTATTTAGCTTATATAACTTTAATAGTTAATGATATTATAGCCGTTCAAAATATAATATATAATTTATATCATTATCACTTACAAAATATATATCACTTAACAGCTCAATTGAACTAACAGTTCGAGATTTACAAAAACAGAATTTCTCAATTTAACTCTAAACTTAGGTTAAAATTAATCAAGTAATTATTTAGTAAACTTAGGTTATATGTAATCATTTCATTTCCATTCCATTCCATGAATAATACAAATTTGGTTCAAATTAATCAAGTAATTATTTTATAAACTAAGTTTTGATTTATAATACAACATATGTTTAGGTTCATGTACAAATGTTGGTTTATCATATTTGTTGGTTTGAATTCCAATTAGAGTAAATTGTAAAAAATGGTCCTTAAACTATACCGAAATTGCAGGTATAAGTTATTTAGCTTATATAACTTTGGTTTTTAATGATATTCTAGCCGTTCAAAATATAATATAATTTATATCATTATCACTTACAAAATAAAAAAGCCAAAGAAGTTACATATATGTTAGACTCGAACAGGTAACCAGCCCAACACACTAACACCACCCACCACCTTTACCACTAAGCTAAGTCATGCATTTTTGTATTTTTTCATAAAACATTTCTGACATTTTTAATATTAATTTTGGACCGAAATATTTAAAAAATGGAGCCAAAATTTATGCGAAAATTTTTAATTAGACTTGCCGTTTGACAATCCTTAAACTTCGATAATTACAGTTAATGCCTACAAACACAATTATTAATCTGCTTATACACTGTTCTGCCGAATCTTCATAAGTTTTAATCGTTTTCAACTCTCTCCAAAAGAACTTAAAGGATCATGGATACAGAAACCATGAACAATCAACTTGTTATTCAAAATGATGACGAGGCAGATGATCATGATGGATATGAATCAGAGTAGTACGATGATTATGATGAACAACAAAAGATGGATGATGTTGCAATCAATGCAAGTCCAATCAAAATAGTAGTTCCGCTTAGGGGCATAATAAGGTTATCTAAGTTTCGCAACCGGTACAACATACCCGGTGCATTAAAGCTCAAGTTAATGTTTTATACAATGGAGAGGCTAACAGGAGATCACAGAACAATGTTTGCAAGTTTTTTAGGAGACATGGTTGGTGAGCACATAGGCTTGAAGATTCTGACATGGAAGAAGGTCGATTTAGAAGCAAGAGCTAAGCTATGGGATAAAATCACAGTTAGTTTTAACCAATTATGTTTAATTTCTTAATGTTCAAAAATAACAAGATTGTTGTTAATCAGATTAGTGTATTAAATTTGTTATTTGCAGCGATATTCTGATGTTGACGAGACATACAGAAAGTTAGTAATGAATCGTCTTGATGCACATCTAAGGAACTTTAGAAGGAAACTGAGGAAAAAAAACATACTGCCCAACAAAGATACACCTTCAAAACTAAATCAAGTCCCACCCAAGTATAGTGCAATTGTCAAGCACAAGGAATGGGTTGATTTCTTATAGTATACGAGCACGGAAGCTTACCAGGTTTTGGTTATATTGTAATTAATTCCATACATATATCTTTCATATTATATATTTTGTTTGCAAACGTTAATTAAGTATCATTTTGTTCTGAAATTAAGAAAAAGTCAGATGCATCTAAAGAGGCATGCTCCATGTCTATTTATCCGCATACTATGGGACGAGGTGGATACGAATATGTGAAAAAAAAACTGGTAACTACATTTATAGAACAATAATTTGTTTATGTTTTCTGTTTTCTATTTTCTAAGTACTGTATATATATACTAGTTGGTTTAACTTTACATGTGTATTTGATGATTATAAGATCGAAGAAAACGTAATTGAAGCAGATGAAGAACCCCCATGTGGTATATTGTGGTTGAAAGGAAGGCCAAACAAAGAAGGGGTATTTCGAGATGAAAGGACTAAAGCAAAGGCCGATGAAGTAGTAAGCATTTTGACACACACACACACACACACACACACACACACACACATATATATATATATATATATATATATGCTTGACAGATATATGCTAATACATAATTTAATTACATATTCATGTTTATTTTCATGAAACAAAGTACTTACTGCCTATTGGAATCTATAATGCAGAGAGCCACCGATGACAATATCAAAGCTGGAACCTTAATGGTTGATGAGGGGACTAATGCCTTGACAGAGGTATTTGGTCCCGAAAAGTCAGGATATGCAAGAGGAGTGGGCAGCGGAGTGACAATCAGAAAATATTTTAATATTCCTCGGAGAAAAGCATCGGATGATGAGAGAGTCAAACTACTTGAAGCAGCACTTGCTGCTGAGAGATGCGAACGTGAAGCTGAGAGACGCGAAATAGAAGCTGATCTGAGACGCGAACGTGAAGACAAAGAACTTAAGATAAAGTTGTTGACAACGAAAGTGGAAGATACACAGGCAATGGTTCACCAACTTATGGCTCGGTTTGATGCACAAGGGGAGAAGCCAGAATCATTGTCCACTCATGCACCAGAATCTGAGGAAACCATTTATTGTATTAATTATGCTAATTAACATTTTATACATTTATTTTACTAACAAATGCATTTCTTAATTTTTATTGCAGGTGTCTCCATTGGTGTCCCCACCATTGGATATTAATCCTAACGCTGCCAATACTCATCAGGATGAGGGCCATTTTGCGAAGGAAAATCCAGTTGTACAAACAAATGCAAGTATTCAAATATTTGAATTAAATTGATCAGTTTAATATTATTTTCGAGTTCACTGTGATTTAATAGTTTTACATATTTATAGGAACCGATCGGTAAATCTGTTGGCGAGCCAATCAGCATGCCGCCTGATTCACAAGTCACGAAGAATACTAAACCGAGGCATAAGAGGCAGCACTTTCCAACAGTCAAAACAACTGCATGTATATTACTTTCGAACTCAGAACTTTATATTTGTTGGGAAATAGTTTAAGTGTGTTCAAACTGTTAGTTAGACTTCTCAGACTGTTAGTAGATTTTAAATGTAAATCCAAAGTTCATGCTGCTAGTTGAAGAAACTCGAGCTGCCGGTGTAAAAGTTCAAGCTGCCAGAGCAAATCAACTCAAGCTGCTCTGTTCATGCTGTCAAGTGATTCAAGCTGCTCAACAGTTTCATAAACAGAAAGTGCTGACTTTCAGGAAAAGATATCTACATGAAGATTCCAGCATATCTACTATCAGAGAAGTCATTATTCGTCAAGGAAACATATCAAGAAGCAATATAAATACATAGAATAGGTCTTTCTATTGTATAGGAGTTTTCTGCATATTTTGAGTCTGTAATTGCTTTATTGATAGAGTTTTCATAAGCCTCTAAGGTTGTAAAACCCTAAGAACAGTCTGTGTTCTTCGTCTAATCAAACAGATTAGAGGTGATTGTAATCATTGAATTCAGCAATACAAACAGTCTTGATTACTTCTTGTGTTTTTATTTATTATTAATTCTGAAAGTTTTTGTTAAAATAATTAAGTGTTATTCCGCAAACTTCTTGATTAAACTTTGATTCAAAGCAAGATTATTGATTTATACTCTGATAAATTCAAATCAGTTAGTCTTGGTTATTCAGTTTTAGATCCTGACAATATTGAAACTCAGAATGATTACAGCTTTCACAAGAACCTCTATTCCTTTTGATTAGACGAAGAACACAGACTGTTCTTAGGATTTTACAACCTTAGAGGCTTATGAAAACTTATAACAGAGTAGCAAAATATTACATGTGTACATTGAGAACTTCTGTCTATTCTATTTTTTTTATTCTATTTGATTCCATGTAAAACTACAATTTATCTTCGAGAGATATCTTCAAATCTTCTGATCTTTCTATTCTATTTGATATTATCAATAAGCAATTTCATCATTTGACTCTAGCAGCTTGATTTTCTTGAAGTAGCAGCTTGAGTTTCTTGAACTACCAGCTACAGAATTGCAACCACCCCAGAAGTATGCTAACAGCATGAAAACCTCAACTAGCAGCTTGACATTTATACTACATGATATTTTCCCAACAATTTAAAATAAATACATAATAATAATTATCATTTTCTTTAGATGTTTAGCTGTAAACTGTGGAACATAAAGAGGGCAAGCATCATTGCTAAGGGTACTGTCTACCTGACAGATGAAAAACTGATGCTTCATTACACACCACTCCCAGATGATTGCTACAAAGTGTCAGTTGACCAATCGATAATGGACGCACCTTGTATTCCGGACGAAGGAAACAATGGTTTCATAACAGCTAAAGACGCAACACGTGGTTTTTATGCATGGCCCAAGGACAAAGTGATTATTGATGAGGGTCACGAGGTATTTTATCCGCCTAGCTAGCTACATATGTATATATATATATATATATATATATATATATATATATATATATATATATATATATATATATATATATATATATATATATATTTGGTGTGTGTCTAATATATATATATATATATACACATATATACTTCTTCATTTTAATTTACTGTTTCTTAGATATACGCCTTGTTTCTTATTACTAGTAACACCACCAGATTTTGAACAAAAGGCAGCAGCTGGTGCTGCACCAGAAGTTAAATGAAAGCGAACAACCAAAAATCGATTTGTGTGACTAGCCATGATTTGCAAAGGCAAGCGAAGACCAGATTGAAGACTCAAAAGTCATTACGTTATAGTCCTCTTTAAATAGTTGATGCAAATACTGTACATGTACATATTCCAATTTTTTTGTGGTGCTATATAAATAAATATATCATATGGTCACATGTTGTGGCCACAGTTTGATTAAATATTTGTGTGACTAAATAGTGCATAAAATTTAAGTGGTCATTGGGTGAACAATTATGGTCACACTTTTTAACACCTACGGCCACATTTGGCATAATTTTATGTCACCAAAGCCCACAACAAGACATTCATTGTGTGACCAAATGGTTGCAATCAGCCACACACAATTATATATAAAGTGGCCATTGCATGGACAATAGTCACACAAAATACAAGTTTACCTCACTTAAAAGAGCATATGGTCACACTTTTTAACACCTACGGCCATATTTGGCATAATTTTATGTGACCAAAGCCCACAACAACACACCCGTTATGTGACCAAATGGTTGCAATCAGCCACACACACATAAAAATAAAGTGGCCATTGCGTGAGCAATAGTCACACAAAATACAAGTTTACCTCACTTAAAAGAGCATATGGTCACACCTTTTAACACCTATGGCCACATTTGACATAATTTTATGTGACCAAAGCCTACAACAAGACACTCGTTGTGTGACCAAATGGTTGCAATCAACCACACACAAATAAAAATAAAGTGGTCATTACATGGACAATAGTCACACAAAATACACTTTCGCTTGATTTTAAAGAGCATATGCTCACACATTTTATGGTTTCGGTCACTCTTTTTAAATGGATACGACCACTAATCGTCTAATATGACCGTATGGACCCTTTGGTCACGGGACCTTTAGTCACACACACAATGAAAAAACAAGTGTGATCGTATGGTTATCGTCACACATTTCAAGTGTGACCAAAGCCAAATTTTGTACCAGTGTGTGTCTAAAGGAATGATCCACCGAATTAATCGAGGCTTGACATCCTGCTTTGCTAATTCCCTTAAATTAGGATCCAGCCTCCTTTGTGCATCTCTTACTAGTTTAGCTCCGTGATCAGCAATGATGCGATGCATACACAAAGAAGGATTGATTCCTTTCAAATCTGCTATTGTCCAACCTACTACCTCTTTATACTTTACTAGTACTTGTAGTAGGGATTTTTCTTGTGCCTCGATCAGATTTGATGAAATAATGACTGGTAGAGTGTAATTCTGACCTAAGAAGGCATACTGTAAATGCACGACAAGGTTATTAATTGTAGAACAGGTGGTTGTTCTATTGAAGGCCTTACGGATTTAGGCAAATCAGTTGGTAGCTTTTTAGTCTTATGGGTCCACAGTAGTTTTTTAGGTTTCAGTGTGGATTCCATGACTGCCTCAAGTTCATTGCATTTATAAGAGTTCATTATGGCAGTGTCGTGCTCAGCAAAGAATAATTCTTTGTGGTCTTTGACGTTGATTACTGAACAATGCTGCTCAAGCTCATCCACCGCATCTATCATGTAACATTCTGCATCGATTGAAGCAGCGGTGGAAGAATTGAACACATTTAATCGCAACTTACGATTCCCAAAGGCAATATCTACAGCCCCCATTCTACAATTGATTTGAGCATTAATAGTGGCTAAGAACGGTCTGCCTAAGATAATGGCTGGCTGATTTTCTCCAAAGGAACTCTCAGGATCTAAGACTAAAAAGTCAACCGGATAGTAAAAATCTTCTACCTTTACTATAACATCCGATATGATACCTCTTGGATATTTTGTTGACCGATCTTCCAGTTATAGAATAATATCTGTGGTTTGTAACTGGCCGAGATCTTGTTTGTCAAACAAATTCCTAGGTAAATTGTTTACACTGGCTCCAAGGTCGACTAATGCCTTTTTAATTTGCACATTGCCAATTGCCTCTGGAATCAAAGGTGATCCATGATCTTTTAGCTTTGGTGGTATGGAATTAGAGATCACTGCACTCACTTGCTCAGTTAAATTGATCTGCTTGGGAAGCGAGACCTTGAACTTTCTTTTCTGCGTGCAAAAATCTTTTAGAAATTTGGCATAAGAGGGTTTTTGTTGAATAGCCTTGACCAATGGGATATTGATCTTGACTTGATTAAATAACTCCCACAAATCCTCGGGTTGTGGACCTCTCTTGCCATAAGGAGATGATTTCGGATTTTCTAGAGCAATGGGGTAAGGAGGAGGAGTTGTGGTGTCCTGATCCTTAACCGCCTCCCTAACTTTGGGAGTTGGAGTATCTGCCTTAATTGGTTCTTTGAAAGTAACTTTCTTCGAAGCTTCATTCTTTTTAGGATCCTCCGTCTCTTCATACACGACTTCAGTGTCTGTGTCTTCTTCTTCCTCTGGTTCCTTTGGCATCTCGATCTTGTTATCTACTTTTCTACCACTCCTCAAGGTAGTCACATTGGATACTTCATTAACTTCATACTTCTTCTCCTTTCCATGTGCAGCGAAGGGTTTAGAACAATGTTACTTTGAAGCTTCCCCTCCTCTCGTCTTGTGAGCGATTCGGCTATCTGACTCATTTGTCGACTCAACATCTCGTTAAAAACCGATTGTTGCTTCATGAACTCTGAAAATTGTGAAGAACTCGTATTCGTCTCCACATGAAAGTGATGTTGATCACGTTGGTTCAGATTGTAATATAGCTCATCCTTAGAAGCAGAAGTTGAACCATATTGATATTCTCTTCTTGGCGGTTCATACATTGGTTTAGATTGATGATCGGTAGGCTGACCATTTTTCCAACGAGAATTAGGATGATTTCTCCATCCCGGATTATAGGTTTCCGAAAATGTGTTATCCCTCTCCCAATGTGCTCTGAAACCATATACTTCGTTCGCATATTCTTTTGTTCCTTCAGAATGATGAGATAGATCTCTGCATATTACGCAGTTTACTGATGCAGTGGGGTTTTGGCTAAAACCCTTTATCAGTTGATCTATCTTCTTCCCGAATTCTGAGATTTCAGTTTTTACTTCAAGTTTCCAGGCATTGTCTATACCCATCAGCTGAACTCCAATATTATTCTTAGAACCAGCTTGAACTTTAAGACCTTTACTAAGTTGATTCAGTAATTCCCAAGCCTCATCATCTTCTTTAGCTAAGAAGGTGCCACCAGTAGCGACTGTGATCATGTTCCGGCTTTCTTGACTCACACCATCAAAGAAAGTTTTGACGAGCATCCATTTTGGAACTTAATGGTCTGGACATGTTCTTAGCAAATCGTTCATCCGATCGAATGCCTCGTAAAATTGTTCACCAGGTTTTTGTTTGAAACCGGTGATCTCTTTTCGTTTCTCAGTGGTTTTACTTATGGGGTAATACTTAACGAGAAATTGACGCTTCATTTGATCCCAGGTTGTGATGCTATTGGTGGGTAGCGACACGAACGAATTCTTGGCTTTCTCTTTTAATGGAAAAGGGAATAAACGAAGTTTTAAACCGTCGGTGGTTATACCTCGAACATGATTAACTTTGCAGATGGCTGTGAATTCAGTTAAATGCTCGTAGGGTTCCTCACTAAGCATACCTCTAAAAATAGGAAGAATTTTGGAATAATTGAGGATGAACTTCGGGTTCGTTCTTATATTCCGGATATTGAACAGGTGAGTGATCTGGCACATCACCAGGGTGATAATGTGACTCGACGGTCCTTCTTAATTCTTCACCCATTTTGACACTTAGATGCTCCGGTTCTTCAGCTTCAAAATTTCTTGCTAGATTTGACTTCTCAAAAATTGGAACTTCTTGTTCTTGATTAATTTTGTTCTCCGCGCACCTTAGATTACTCTTGAACTTCAACACTTAGTTAACTAATCATTTTATTTTTAATTTTTAATTTTTATTTATTATTATTATTATTATTATTCAATTTATTATTATTATTATTATTTTTGATGGTAAAAGTAGAGGACTACAACTACCTTTTTTGGGTTTTATGATTTTTAGTTGGTGTTTATTAATAAGAAATGAAAATACGGAATTAACTAAAAAATAAAGTATTAACCTAAACTAAGGCAAAACTAATTTACTAGCCCTAACAAGCGCTTATCGCTCAACGGCAACGACGCCAAAATCTGACGAGCCGTCGTTGTGGCCAGTAGAAATAACCTTAAATCTAACTATTAGCGTAGGGAAGTAAAGGTCGAATCCGCAGGGAGCGTGTAGGTTTATTAGGGTTAATTAGCTAGTTTCTTTAGGTTTATAAAAGCGATTAAATTTCAAATTGGATTGTTTGGAATGATGATTAAAACTACTTTAAAACTAACGATGGCAAATCAAACTACAATTGACTAACAAATCAAATTAAAGATAGCCATTTACAAAATCACTATGACATAAGTTATTACTTAATTGAACATCATGTAATGGTCACATAGACATAACCAATTATGCAGTCATATTAATCACGAACACTTTAATCAATAAATCTTGGTATAGCGCATGCAATATTCATTACTTGTCTTAATCCCTAGACTATTGGACGCGACACAAATAATAACACCACTATGAACTATCTTGCTTTTACCAATTAAATCATTCAATCATAAAAATAACAAAAAGTACATCATTTGTGTAACGAGAAATATTCAATAATCATAAAACACATCAATACAAACTAATGTTCAATGAAATAACACTTATCCGTAGATCCTCCACAAATGGTTCTGGTGGTTTAGCCGCTCATAGTATGCTCTTCACCGGGAATGGTTGGAGACATCATCATAGGCTGGAACGGGTGCAATCCACCGTATTTTTAATCGGATCGTGAATCAACTCCAGCAGGGCTTTGCCGCTTTTTTCAACATTTCGAGACTCTCCATAAACGATTGGAAACGACTTCCATTTATAGAGGAGATGAAAATTAGGGTTTCGGGCTTAAAACGCATCTGGAGGGTTTTTACGCCACAGGGGCGTAGCCCTGCGCCCCCTCTGCGCCTGGGGTACGGCCAACCTACGTCGGAGGTACGCTGTAACTATTTTCTAGCTCTAAAAAGTTCTATTTTGCAGCGTAAGGTGGCGCAGGTTTGCGCCCCCACCGTCTCGGATCGCCCTGAAATTTTCCGATTTGCTTCCATTTGACTTCTTGACCCTGAAACACAAATTTGGAGTAATAACATGGAAGTTACGAAGCATCAGTGCTTAAAATGAGCCTAAAATGATACCGAAAACACATAAAATTATAGTCATATCATAAGGACTCCTCAACAGAATGAAGTTGCTGAAAGGAGAAACAGGACTCTCATAGAAGCTGCTAGAACAATGCTGTGTGCATCAGGTCTCCCTTCATCATTTTTGGGCTGAAGCTGTCAGCATTGTCTGCTTCACTCAAAACAGATCCTTAGTGGTAAAGAGGTTCAATAAAACTCCTTATGAGTTACTCAAAGGGAGAAAGCCAAATATAAGCTATTTACATGTGTTTGGATGCCCTTGTTTAATTTTGAACCAAAGGGATCAGTTGGCCAAATTTGAACCCGAAGCTAATGAAGGAGTGTTCGTTGGATACTCAGCAGTTTCCAAAGCCTACAAAATATACAACCCCAGGAGAAAGGTGGTAGATGAATCTATAAATATCACCTTTGAAGAGTCTGTAAATCCTTCAACCAAAGATGTCCCTAAATCAGTTTCAGGAGATTTCAGCTCTGATGATCTCATGCATTCCAATGCTAAAGAAAAGGACTAAAAAGCTTCCACATCACCCGTAGTGGAACCTGTTAACCAAAATGGACATGATGATGACTTTATTGGTACTTCCTGTGTGAATATGTGTACCGATATAGTTAATGTACCATGTCCAGAACCAATCAATGCTGACTTCCCTGAATCCTCAGTTGATGTGTTCAACAACAATGGTTCATCCTCAACAAATGAACAAGCTCGGGATATCAGTGTGTCGAAAAATCTTGAGAGCTGTTCTACAAGACCTATTGAGGATGAAACTGATTCAGGGGAATCTTCATTGAAACATGATCCTAAGTGGATCGGGTGTCACCAAAATGATCAAATCATTGGTGACATTAACAAAGGTGTGCAGACAATATGGGACAGTCTTGGAAACTTTTGTATGTTTTCAAGTTTTGTGTCCCTAATGGAGCCAAAGATAGTTGATGATGCACTAAAAGATGCCAATTGGATCACTGCCATGAAAGAGGAACTCAATCAGTTTGAGAGAAACAAAGTATGGCAGCTAGTCCCCATGCCTAAAGGGAAAACTATTATTGGCACCGAAGTGGTTTTCAGAAACAATATGAATGAGCAAGGTCATGTCATCAGAAATAAGGCAAGACTAGTTGCTCAAGGGTATAGGCAAGAAGAAGGTATAGACTATGATGAAACATTTGCTCCAATGGCCAGGCTAGAAGCAATTTGTTTGTTTCTAGCTTATGTTGCTCACAAGAGCATGAAGGTATTTCAAATGGATGAAAAGAGTGCATTTTTAAATGGAAAGCTGCAAGAAGAGGTATATGTTAAGCAGCCTCCAGGTTTTGAAAATGAACATCATCCAAAGTTTTGTCTATAAGTTGGACAAGGTACTCTATGGTCTGAAACAAGCCCCAAGAGCATGATATGTCACTCTTACTGATTTCCTTATGAGCAATGGATTTTCTAGAGGTAAAGTGGATACTACATTGTTCATAAAGAAAGTGAAAACCGATATAATGCTTGTTCAAATTTATGTGGATGACATTATATTTGGTTCTACTAATGAACAATTTTGCAAGAATTTTTCACTGCTCATGAAATCTAAGTATAAAATGAGCATGATGAGTGGACTCACTTTGTTTTTAGGATTACAGGTTAAACAAACCTCAAATGGCATTTTCATAAATCAAAGAAAGTATACATTAGATCTCTTGAGAAAGTTTAAATTTGATCAACGTTCTCCCATCAAAACCCCAATGGCAACCAATGTAAAATTGAATGCTGATACCTGTGGCAAAGCTGTTTCAGTAACAGCTTATAGAGGTATGATTAGGAGCTTTCTAAATATAACTACCAGTAGACCAGATATAATGTTTGCCACCTGTCTATGTGCTAGATTTCAAGCTGATCCAAAGGAATCACATCTAGCTGTTGTAAATAGAATCTTCAGATATCTAAAGGGTATATCAAGTTTGGGTCTTTGGTATCCCAAAGACTATAGCTTTGATCTAATTGGCTATTCAGATTCTGATTTTGCAGGTTGCAGGCTAGATAGAAAGAGCACAACAGGTGGATACTCCTTGGTGGAAAGTTGATCACTTGGTGTAGCACGAAGCAGAATTCTATCTCCACTTCTACTGCTGAAGCTGAATATATTGCTGTTGGAAGCTGTTGTGGGCAGATTCTATGGATGCAACATTAGCTTGAAGATTATGGCCTTGTGTATAAGAAGATTCCTATTCTGTGAGATAATTCAAGTGCCATAGCCATCTCCAACAATCCTGTCTTCCACCCTAGAACCAAGCCTATAGAAGTCTGATATCATTTCATCAGAGATCACATTCAAAAAAGGTAATGTGGAAATAACTTTTGTTCCCACAGAAGAACAACTTGCAGACATTTTCACCAAATCTCTTTATGAAAATAGGTTTAGTTCCCTTGTGTGCAAGCTGGGAATGTTAAATAGAAGTGAGTAATTGTCATTGATGCTCCAAAGCTACTTAATCAAATCTGATAAAATCCTACCAAACAAATTTGACAGAACAAGGTTTCATCTGTTCTACACTTAGCCAGTTTCTTAAGATTTGAACAGGTTTGACAAGTAACAGGTTTGAAAAAATAACAAGTTTTTCAAAATTAAGTTTTTTCTGTCACACCTGCTTTGATATTTAAACCTAAAACCTGCTCACCCTGTATTTTGTCATACAAGGCAAAACCTTGTAATCTGTTAAGTTATTGAATATGTTTCACACTGAAACCTGCTCTTATATAACTGCACAGGTTTCACAGACAGGCTACAGATTGGTCAGTTTTGGAAATATTCTCATTTCAGGTTTGAATAACAGTTTTGAACATCAGTTTTTAATTAACATTACTTCACATTTAAGTTACTTAAATTATGTACTTATTTATCTTAATTACCTATGGATAATGTGTGTTACGTGCATAAGTGGAGAAACAGTTCAAGTTGGTCTGACAAACGTGCTGACATGGTAAACCGTTCCGTTTTTCGTTACTTACCATAATTCAAATCAACCGCATAAAATTTTCTCTCTCCCACTATCTCACATTCAAATCCTATAAATACCCATATCACTGTTTCATCATCATCTTCTTCATCTCTACTGCAACTATACCCTCTGCAAAACCCTAAATAGTCACAAACGACTTGGTGTCTAAAACTTGTGCATTTTCCTACCATCACTCTAAAAATGGCCTCCAATACCCCTCTTGTACCTGCATTTCTTGGTGATTATGTAGTAAAACACCCATCAGTGACCACCATGCTATCCATTAAACCCACAAATTATGTGGGAAGGGTTATGAACAGATGGTTGAATTCCTGAAGGCTCACCCTCTCAACTACGCTATGACAGCCACTCCTGGTGTCATGTTTCAGGAAATGGTTTATGAGTTTTGATATACTTGTTCTTATGACCCTGCTACCAAAACCATTAGGGGAACCATTCTCAACAACACTCAGAATGTTGAGATAACTACTGCTCTTCTACAGGAGGTGCTTCATCTTCCTGTTGCTATAAAATATGATAAACCACACCCGGAGAATGAACAAATGGCAAATCTGCTACGCTGCTGTGGTGTATTAGCACCAAGGGTGGGTGCTACTTTATTTAGAAAGGAGCTTGCACCAACTTACACTTTTCTATTTGCCTCTATGGTGATGAGTCTAAGCTTTAAGGTTGGTTCAATTGATCAACTTAGCCGTGATGAAGTCCAAATAGCATTGCAGTTCGTGGATGGGACCACTTTGAATATGACAAAATGGATATTCTCCAATCTGAGAGCCTTTGTGGAATAAGAACAACGTCCTCCTACTGTAAGATATCCCAGATTTCTAAGCCTGATATTCAAGCATGTTTGTGGTGATCATCTCTACAACTCCCAGCCATTCCTCAAATCTTTGATGTTCCCTGTCATTGGAAACAAGGTATGTCACACTCCAATCTCTGCTGACGATCCTCCTCTTGCTATACCAATGAGGAGGTTACTTGGTTTAGTGGAAGGACATTCTACTCAGAAGGTGGATCCAACTCTTACTCCCAATGGAAAATCCAAATCAAAGACTTAAAAGGCAAAACGTGCCTTAAAGTCTATTGAAGTTGGGCCTGTCATCAAGAAGGTCAGAATAGCAAAGTTTGCACCCTCAGCCTCAGTGATTGAGGGGGAGCAGGCTGGTCACCCAGGTTCATCTGTTGAACCATAAGCCTTTGTGGCTAGTGGCTGTGTGCCCACTGAGACCGTGGAACAGATTACACCACCTGTTTCTAGCTTAGTCTCTTCACCAGTCCAAACATATCACCCTCCCACTTCTCCTTCATCCCCCATATCCTATTCCAGGATTAGAAAGAAATCTCTAGCCAGGAAGAAAACCATCAGCATGCCCACTAAACAAAGCCCCTCTGACCCCTCTCAAAAGGAGTCAGTTGAAAAAGAGGCAACCCCTGCTGTCTCTCCTTCTCATATTTTGGAAGAAGGAGCAGCCTCTATGGAGCATGCCTCACTCCAGCCTGATTCAACCCAGTGACAGCCTGAACTCTCTGGTTCCTACCAACAGGAACCAGTTGCACATATGGAGACCACCACATCAACTATCTCTGTCTCTCAACAGGTTAGGGATATTGAAAGATCGGAGTCCTCTCCACTCCATACTGAGTCCACACAATTCCCATCTCATATTTCCCCTTCACATCCTGAGTCTGCACAAGGTGTCAAAACAGCTGGTATAAGCCAACCAGCTGATCAACCTTCAACTTCTGCTCCTCATAATGCATCTGTTCCATCCCCAATAGCTACTAAAGGACCAACCTCCCAAGCTGATGAACCTCAGGGTACTATAGAACCCTTTGGTGAAGCTGTTCCCCAAGTGAAAATTGCATCATCAGGTTTCACCACTGCTGATGTTGAAATGCACACCTCCTCTCCCCATGAAGATGTGCCTCAAAACCAAGGCACTACTGAGGGAACCTCCCATGGTCTTGATGAAGGTGTCACATTCCCAGTGGCAACTGAGAGGCAATCATCCCGTGTCACCTCACCTTATGAAGCAGGTATAGCCACTGCTGGAGGTATCCTTGATCCCTCTAAGCTAGGTCACTTAACGTTTGCCCAGGCCAGGGAACTTCTTTCCAATGTGCCCCTACCATCACCAAGTGAACCAACTACACCACCATCCTCACCTTCATCTCCATCTGCACAATCCAAACACTCCACCCATACTCCTCCAACACCAAAAGATCTTTCCTTGAAGGAACATCGTAATGTGCTGTTCAACAAGGTTGGATCTTTAGAAAGTTCTATGTCAATCCTTCCCTCTACCATTGCAGACTCTGTGGCTGCACAGCTTGCATGATTTCTTGATTTGTTCAATTCATCCTTTCCAATCCCCTCTCCACAACCTGATTACACATCCCAGCTTCTTGCATTCACTGCATAGCTGCAACAATTGACATCCTCCCTTTCATCTCTTCTTTCTCACCAACAGGACTCTGTGTCCAGCCTGGCAGCTATTTCCCAACAACTGTCAGGTATTGCTGAAACCTACTCTAAATCGCTACCCTCCACCTTAGCCTCTTTAAATATCTTAATGGTATCCTTGTCAAATACTATGACAACAGCCTTTGAGGATGCGCAGGAATTCATTGAACTAACTCATGCACAACTTAAAAGTCAGATGTTTAGTGACACAGATAGGGTTGCTATCTCCCATCTTTCAACCTCTGCGACATCCCATTCCTCTTCTCTTGAAACCTATCTTGCCCAGTTAGCTGAGGTCAAGGACAACATGGCTTTCTTGGTGCATAGCCTGGTTGGTTCGAAACCTGTTGCAAAAACTGTTACAGCCAAGCCTGTTGGATCCGTTCCGTCAGGCAGAACTGATGTTGAAGGCTCTGTGCCATCTCCTTCAAAGGGGGAGAAGAAGTCTGCCTCAAAGACAAAGTCTAAGAAAGAAAAATCTTCATCTCCCTCTAAGGAGAAATCAACTTTGGTTGGCTAGGTAGCAAGTCACATAAAAATTAGTGATGCTGCAGGTACATCCACTATTTCTGAGAAAGCTGCTGAGCCTACTCAGGCTAGATCTCTAAGCCCTGCACCATCTAAGGGGGGAGGAATCTATTCCTGTGGACAGGCCCAGCAAAAGAAGAAAACTAGTCTTAGAAACTTCTGAGGAAGAATAGGAAGTTGAAATGGCCCTGTCCAAAGCAGCCAAAGGCAAAGGGAAAGCTGCTGAGGACACAGATGCTCAAAAGCTTCTTCAGCTCAAGTTTGACAAGGCCCGAGCTAAAGAAATGAATATTCCACTGGATGTTTATTATGAGTGGAAACAAGAGCAAACAGAGATTCTTGAAAAAGGGAAGAAGGAAGCAGCCTTTGTGAAAGCTGCTCGAGCTTTAGCTGACAAGGAGGCAAGAAAAATTAAAATGCTTTCCTTGGAAGTTCGAAGAAAGTTGGTAGAGGCAACAAAGGGGCGGCAGTCAGTGGCAAAGAGGGTGGAAATGAGCAAAAATTAAAGGTCTTAGTGACCAAGGCAAAGCCTGCGTCTTCTGTCCCTTCATCAGTAAGAACCCAATTTCACTTTGACAACTTGGCAAAGAAAAAGTTCTTTGATGTAGCTGAAAGAAGAGTTGCCAAGGAAACAATTGTCAAAGCTGTTCCCATCTCGAGAAAGAATCAGTCACGGAAGCTTCAGATCACAAGGCAGGGTGCTGATTGCCCTGAGTTGAAAACTTATGAATCTGCTGATGTACCCAAGTTGGGATACTAAGAATGGGTGAAACTTGAAATTGCCCTGAGCAGTTTAAAGTCTGAACTGCTTAAATTTTCAAGACATTTGTAAAAAACCTTATGGAAAAACTGAAAGGGCTAGGCTCGATTCCTGAAGACATGATCAAAGGTACTTCACAAATGGAACCTATGATTAAGCCTAGAAGACAGAAGAAAGATGCAGAACAGGAGGAGATAGTTCAGCTAATCGAACAAGGCTTCTATGCAACTCAGATCAGAGGCATCAATCACAGCTTGCCCCAAGGAATTGAACCTAAAGAAGGCAAATATATTGAAGAGCCTAAGGAATGGGTATTCTTTGTGGATCCTCTAACCAAGAAGATGTGCTTTCAAAGAGCCTCAGACCTTCATAGAGTTGGTGTCAAATAAGTGATTGCCTTCATGTTTACAGAAGCTTTTGTGTCAAGATCAAAATCACCTAAGATTAACTGGTTTTTATAGATCAGAGTTTAAACCAATAACCTTGTTTTGAATCAAAACCGAATTAAGAAGTTTGCGGAATAACACTTAATTGTTTTAAGAAAACTTTCAGAACAATAAAGAACAGATAATCAAATAAACACAATCAATATCAAAACCTTTGTATTGCCAAATCTCTGATTACAATCACCTCTGATCTGTTTGATTAGACGAAGAACACAAACTGTTCTTAGGGTTTTACAACCTTAGAGGCTTTGAAAACTTATATCAGAATGCAATTACAATATGAAAAACTTAAGCACCACGATTACAATAGAAAGACCTAATCTATCTATACTTATAGCCTTCTGATTTGTTTCCTTGACGAACTGTGAATTCTATGGTAGTAGATATGCTTGGAAGATCTTCAAATCTTGAAATATATATCTCTTCCTGAATTTTAGCACTTTCTGTTATCAATCTGTTGAGCAGCTTGAACTTTAACTCTGGCAGCTTGAACTTTTGAACTAACAGCTCGAGTTTATTGAACGGGCAACTCGAACTTTGTAATTACACAGAAATACTACTAACAGCTTAAGAAATCCTAACTAATAGCTTGAGATACTTAGATTATTTCCCAACATTTTGATAAGCATGCCAAATGGAGGGTTGCCATTTGGAATCAGTTGACAGCTGCCTACTAAAGAGGAGACATGGCTGGACAAGAATTCTACTTTCTCATATGTGAAGTGGAAGAGGTTGAAGCCAGAAAACAAAGGGTAGCTGGGTTGGAACAGGAGAAACTCCTCAAATGCTAATGAGGATTTTGAGAAGAAAATTAAGGAACAACAACAAGGCCTATCTACAAGTAATGAGTAAATGAAGAATGGAAGCTGTCCATCAGTTGGACACACTTACCATTAACTGCTTCCAACTATCAACAGTCCAAAAATGTTAAAGTATCTTTGTACATAAGTTATACCCTTCCTTGTACATTTGTTGTATTTCTTCTCAGTACATTAGTTGTACTTGTATAAACATGTGTTGTTTCAGTCAATATCAGTATATATAAACTGATCTTTTACTTTACTTTAATGTTGTATTTTCATCTTTTCAACTGTAATGTAAATGTATATAATGATCATTGATAGAGTCATCTTAGGCTGGATATTGCAAATAGGGGGAGATTGTTAGGTACAAAAAGGCCTCAATCAAACCTGTTCTATATCATAGGGGGAGATGTTCAATCAAACCTGTTTGATTCACACAAAGGAAAATCTAAGGCTTTTCTAATGCCTTATTGAAACCTGATATGTGATTAGCAAATCAGCCTATGTCTGTTTACACTGTTACATTTCGTGGTAACTTGGCAGATTGTCAAAGCTGTCCATAACCGTTGGACAGGTTTGACATAAATTGTCTAAGCTGTTCTATTTGTTGAACAGTTTTGACCCAAGTTAATTTTTCTGTTCTTTGTGAACAGCTTTAACACTTCATGGAATTTGTTTCCATGTGCTCATGCAAAAAGTGTTGAATGTGAAGATCAGTTTACAAATCAAGACAAAGTGGAAAATCAGAAGCTGCCAATTCTGCCAAAGCTGCTCTGAAGCATGAAGACAAAAGGATATCTGAAATGGGTGACATACCATTTCTTAAATCTAGCATTACATGAAAAGGAAAGAATTAAAGTTGACATTCCTCTTTGAGGTAAAACTGTGGACAACAGAGACAAAAAGGAAAATGCAAAGATTCTGCCACATATGGACAAAGCCTGATTTGTCAGACGTGCAGAAAAACATCCTTGTCTTTTTGTAAAGACATTCCACTATCTCTACAACCAATGAAGAAGTTTCACTGAGATTCACTAAGTGAGTATAAGAAGAAGCTTCTAAGGAATTAGAGATAACCAAGAGAGACATCCTCAGAACATGTAAAAGGAAATTGTGTTTTTCATGCATGCAAGTTCTGATTTCAACTGAGAATAGAATAGTAAGAGTGTGTCTAAGTTGTTCTACTTCAAAGCTGTCTGTGGCTTGTAAACAATGAGTGCGTCTTAGTGAGTGAATTCATCGTATCTAGTCTGAGTGAGTGTTAGATTAGTTGATAGTCTGTTGTTTCTATCATCTCTGTTTGGATCATTCCACAATCCAAACCTGTTTGTAATTAACACTTGTTAATATATACATACAAACATTGATAAAAGTGTGTTAAAAAAGAATTAGTTGTATTCACCCCCCTACAGCCTATAGTAATATACTTGGAAAATCTGTTGGGACCTACAAATAATGTAGTTGGTATAAGTCTAAAGGATGCACTTGCAAGGTTTTGTAGATATCATTTCTTTTCATTTATGTTCATGCCTATCTATTGCGTTATTGTTTGTTATAGTCATGCTACTCAATTATTGTTATCTTCTGCCTTAATTACATTTATTTTAGGAATATCATCTGATTATAGCATCTACTAATTTGGATTGAGGGGCCAAACCAATCCGAGTACTTGGAATATATATATATATATATATATATATATATATGGATTCAAGATCAATGGGGTACCATGTTAGACTAGGGTATCGGGGAACCATTTATAATCAATCATTTATCATTAAAATATAATATAAATTTTGCTTAAAATTCTTTCCCACATTAATTAATGTTAGGGGTAAAAATGATATTAAAAAGTTTAAATTAGAATCAAAGATTATGTGTATCCCATGAAAATCTCCATTCCAGTTAATAACATTCCTTACATCCATACTGAACATGTGCTATGATGACACTCCATAAACCACAATTGTACATCTTCAATACCGTCAATATTGGTTTATCACCAAAATGGTTAACGACTAAAAACACAATAAACCCCGATTTCACAAGTTCAATAACTTGTGAATGAAACTGAACCTTCACGAACAGTTTAATGAAAATATTAAATACATTTATTTGATACCTCCGGTTGAACATGTTCACTAAAACCCATTTTCGAATCCAATTGAACATGTTCACTAAAACCCATTGTCGAATTCAACTGAACATTTTAATTAAACCCATTTTGACATTTATTATAGATATGTTATGGAAGTAAATCCCTATAATTAACGGATCTATTAACTTATTAGTTGTCATCTATTATATTAAGATAAACCTAATTGACTATATTACTCTTTTAAACTTATAAACAAACATGGATGGACTCTGGTTCCCCAGTCTAACATGGTACCCCATTGATCCCGACCATATATATATATATATATATATATATATATATATATATATATATATATATATATATATATATATATATATATATATATATATATATATATGATCAGGTGAGAAGGAGCTTATGGTGAGAAGCAATCAGAAGACGCCACAAGGCGTTACCTGTTTAACAAATCAAAGAGCAATTTAGAAGTTTTTGTTTTTAATTTATTTAATACTAAAAATAAAAAGAATCGTTTAGCTTATTTACCGGATGGATGATTTTTATTTGTAGGAAAGATTTTATAAATTAACTAATTTTCCTAAAGTATAAACATTTAATAAAGAAAATGATTTTCAAATAAAAGCGTCTCACATCTACTTTCCATTGGATCATAGCAACGAAGATTTTCAACCAAATCACTTTGTATAAAAAAATTAAAAGAATAGATCGCCGACGTCTACATCCAGTGTCATCGTTTGCCACCATTACCAAACAACCCCTTTGATGTCTATTTCTCTCCGTCGACTCGCTTCCCTGCATTTATGATCGTCGACCGTCGCATGCCATCTCTCTCTTCCTCCTGTCGAGTAACCTATTTTCACCGACATCATCGGCCCCGGTTAAGAAATCGGTAAGGAACCTGACGTTGTGCCTATGGATCGTCAAGTTTTTCTTCAGAAGCATAAGATCAATGTTGTGATGGTTGAAGGTAGATGTCGTTTAATATTCAACAAAACACCAAATCAAGTTATTTGAGTGTGTGTGTGTGTGTGTGTGTCTATATATATATATTGTATCGTTACAAATTTGATATCAAGATTTTGTATGTTTTAGGTTGTATCTTTTTTTAGACAGTTGTATTTATTGAATCAAAAGTCCAGTAGTGTATCAACTGTAAATTGATTGAAATTACAATATATATTGAGTTTTTAAAAACTTTACTGCATCTATTATAGAATTTTTACTGAATCACCTTATGTATAATATAAATGTCATTAATGTGTCAATGTTTTTAACTACTGTATCGTCAATGAAAAATGTTGAATCATCGTCGGCAACTCTGTAACCAACTTCACATTGGCTCTTTCTGAATCACAGTATGCTTTTTAAATTATGTGATGATGTTTGTAGTGCATCAATATATCAATGTATGAATATGTATTGGATCAACATTGAAAAACTAATGTATCAGTTGTTTAAATGATTGAATAATATTGAATCACATAAATATTCAAAAATATTGTTGTATCAACCATATATTTTATTGGATAGTTGTTGCAAAATACTGAATTTAATTTTAAATTTAGTAGGATACAGATTCAATTTCAAATAATGTTATAATTAAATTGAGAAGTTTCCAAATTTTAACAACAGAAATAATTTTCATGGTGACTGATTTGCCGTTAACCTTAATTAGGAAGGAATGCCATGTGGCGTCTTCTGATTGCTTCTCACTTCTTCTCACCGTAAGTTTTCTCTCACGAGATCCATATCATATATATATATATATATATATATATATATATATATATATATATATATATATATATATATATATAGAGAGAGAGAGAGAGAGAGTGTGTGTGTGTGTGTGTGAGAGAGTGAGAGAGAGTTGTATGAATTGCAATTTACTACCTGGATGATGATTGTACCCTTATCAAACATTAGTTGCATTTAATACACTGTAAGGCTGTGACACGATCCAACTTTATACTTGCATGTTATGCATTATATATAGTATCATTAATTGCTTTAAATCTATAATAATGTTGCTTTCATAAAAAAAATAAGTACTAGGTAGTTAAGGCAGAAACATATTGATCTTCAACAATAAATTTATTAATTATGATTTAGATGAAATTATAGACTACGGGTGTACTTAGTTTTGTCATATTTTGAAATAGCTGATTGGAATTTGGAAGATGATTATATCTAAAACAACCATACAACACCATCCTAAAAAACATAGTCATCCATCATCTTTTTCTCACATACACATTCGACATTCTTTTCATTCTACTATCCACCAAAACTCTTCATCTTCATCATCGTTTATTAATGCTCAATCCTTACGTTCCCAACCAACCACTTGTAACCCAACTTAATTTGCACCAACCCTCTTCATTTGAACCAAATTTGCATGAGTCCTCGTCATTTCATGAACCATCATCATCTACTAATTTGTACCATGATGAAGATCAACAAGATGAAACTAAGATGAGGTTGTTCACCGATGTTGAGATTATAGGTTAGCTTAAACTTCTGCTGTTATTTTTAATTGGTTATGCTCTTGTAGTTCCATACTAACAGTGGTTGATAATCTTGTAGATGAGCATGGAAGTATTCTCCGGACACAAAAAATGATAACAAAAGATGTGTATAAGCTAAAAGAGGGTGAAAAAAATATTGGTTCGTGTTAATGAATTTTGTCAACCAATCAAAGGTGCATGTGGTCTATGCACAAGATTCATGACCTTTCTTTTGAAACAACCGAACTTGTGTCCCCAAAAGCTAAAAACTGGAAAGAAGCAAAAGTACGTTGTGGTGTTAGGCTACTGCTAGAACTTCGGGCAATATTTTAATCTTTATACTTTTATTTATTACTCATTATTGAATTTGGTTACTAATATATTCCCTCTTTTATGTCATTTACCGCTAATATTGGCAGCGGAAATTCAACTTACCTCAAAGAGAAAGTGTTGACAAAGTCAATTTAGCAATATTTGATGATAAGTTTAGGACACTAAAACATAGGTTTAAAATGAGATTGTCTGGATTAGTTGCAAAAAAACTGAATGAAGCAAATAACATTGGTGATGATGGTGCACAAACAAGGCACTATACTGAAGAGGAGCTTTCACAAGCGCTTGATTTAGTTGAAAAACCACCTAACTTTGTTGATCATCAATGGGAATTGTATAAGAGTCTTCTTCGAACACATGAAGCAAAGGTAGTTGATTGTATTTTCTGTTCAACTAACATCTTTTACTAATATGTGTTTTACTTATTTGAAATATAGAACTATCAGAATATGGAAAGAAAGCAACAGCTGATCAAGTTCATACTCATACTCCAGTGCTTTTAGTTATGCACGAAAAAAAAGACATGTAATTGTAAACAGATTGGTGATTTCTTTACATCGGTAAGTGTGTACATATAGGAAATAAGCGCACACTTATAACTGTGCATTTTAAGGTGATTGGTACAGGCTTGTAGTTGTAGAGGGTTAAACAATTTGTCCACACTTTCATGTGTGAACAATTGAAAATTTTTTGTCACGCCTATTTTCTCCATGCATGAGAAAAGCGTGGACTCCATAATTTTACACACTTTAAAGCGCGTATATATAGTGTAGAAAGTGTGTACATTTAATATCTTTTTTGTAGTTAGGGGAGTCATAGTTCCAAATTTAATTGGCTTCAACTTTCGTGTCGCTACCCTCCCTTATCCTATTTAGATTGGCGATTTGCATGATCTCATGAGTTTCTAGAGTATCTATAGGGTCAAGCCTCCCTCCCCTTTTAAAGTTTTTTTTTACTAAGTCAAGTAAGTTGGCTCGGATGACATTTATTTGGTTATTCTAGAAAAGATAATAATGTAAAAGCAAAGTATTGGTAGTTATGATACCAAAATTAATCGATGCTTATCCCAATATATGGTAAAATCATAAAGCTTACTTTAATCTAAAATTTTTCTAATTTTTATCTGAAACAACATGTTATCATTCTAACTTAATCATAACATTAACTCTATGTCCATCTAAAGAAGGACATGTTGTGAAGAACCACCTTCACTTGTTATTTACGTCATTCAAAAGTTATGTGTCATGAATCTAATTGAATATTATACGAAATAAAAAGTATTTGCCTTCGCTATATGTACGACTACAATACTAGTTGTATATAAAGATGATCAATTTAATCAACATGAAATCTAAATATATCAATATTTTTTTATTTCCAGTGATGAAATGAAAGAAGCAATAGAAAGGAAAGTAAAAAACAATAACATGATGAAGCAATACATATAAGTGTTTTCTTCTTGTACTATTTACAAGTTAGTTAGCTAGCAATAAGACAATAACTCAAGATCATTCTCAAATATCTTCGTGTCTTCTCTTTCCAAGCATACATTCGCTTCAATGCCATCCCCATTTGGAGCTTCATAAGTAAGAATTACATTATTTAAAGTTCCATCCATAGTTACTGTTATGAGTTTTCCCCATTCAAAATAAATTCCATACGAAGGAAACCTATTTAAGAATGAAAAAACAAAAGCATTATCATTTCTTTAGAGCGCCTCCAACACTGCTTTCTCAAAATATGTCACAGCAATTACTCCCAACAACGTTTTGAAATTTTGCATGCCTGGAATCCTCTTCTTTTGTTCCTGAATTCCTCCTATCATCGCATTCGGTGTGAGTTCACTTTCATTATGTGTAGGAAACTCGATCACCCTATAAAAGTTTCTAATGCTTGTTTCGGGCAACTTCTCAACAAACTGACTTCGCATATTAACTATGTGCATCACCCCGCTTGGCTTAAAAACCCTAGAGTTTGTCTTCTTTACAACATTCGTTGCAAATTTATGTATTAACCATGTTAGAGCTTCGACACGAGTATTGTTTGTGATTGGTTGTCCAAATTCTGTGGTCATGGTAATAACTTTAGCTTCGACACGAGTAGTGTTTGTGACTGTCGGGTTTTGTAGGCATAGTTTTTAGCACCTCAACGTTTTTAGGTTGGTAAAGATACAAACAAGGATTTATTCGAGAATCAATATCCTTATCATCCCTTGAATGAAATCGAGTAGCGGTAGTCCAATGATTAAGGAAATTGAAACTACTGCTTGCATCACCAAATTTATGTGAATAAGAAGATGTGACCGCGATTCCACCACAAGCAAAATGGTTTACTTGAATAGCTAATGGACAAATAATGCTACTATTTTCATAAATATTACCTTTACGGTTATGGTTGTACCATAACAAATTGTTTGCAAAGAGTTGATCAAAATCTGAATGCTTTGAATACTTACGGAAATCAGGAAGTATACTATTGTTGCATGCTACAATGAACTCAACCCCTTCATCATTGGAATCCATGTATGATGGTCCGATTTTGGCCATCTTACTCGCAAACGGATAGTATTTACTTAAGGTATATATGACAATGACTTCTTTAGCTCAATAACTTCATCATGGGGATTTTGATAAATGATTACCAAAGCTTGGGTAGAATGCAACTAAAGGGACAAATGCATCAACAAAAGTTGACCAATGATTGAAAAGTTATGTGTTTGAAGATGAGAAGGGGTTGGAGAAGAGGGTTTTATGATATCTATAGAAACAATTGTGTGAAGTTGTCTTTTGCTAAAACGAAGAAAAAGTTTGTTAAACGTCATTTTGGTAGTTAATTGAAAAGTTGATGATCATTTCTTGTAGTTTGTGGACTCTTTTGTAGCCGTAAGAGAAAGTGCATAATTACTCATATATACATTTGTAGAAGTTGGTATTGTCGTTTAAGGCTTATGAAGATGTCGTTTTGGGGTATATTACCTGTAGCAACTTCTGTGGGTTGTAATCAGATGCGATTGTTCATTCATTTGAAATAAAGCTTTTACTTCTGCTGGACCATCTATCTTCTCTAGTGCTCTTCTCCTCCATCGATTTGTGTATTATTTTATTATGTTCTTTGTTCTTAATTTTTGTTGAAGGAATAATAATCAATTAGATAGATGACTTCTATAGTGGTCATCGTCATTGATTCTTCCATGTAGTGCTGATGATTATTGATATGGATGATGGAATTCTTTAGGATTCTTTCCAACATGTGTGTCTTTCATTAGTTTTAATACTTCAAATGGAAGTAAACAAATGGTTGAGGGTTTTTTGTCATTACCCTAATCGAAGACTAAACTATTTGAAAAAACCATTTTTTGAACAAACAACACATAATACATACGCAGACAATTATTCGATGGTAAAGGAGATAGGTTCTATGTGGGTTATTTTGTGTTCGTCTTTAGCAAGGTTGTACCTAGATTAGGGTTCTTCATGCGAACTTTGTAAAAATATTCATTATCTTTCTTTTACTTAGTGTTTCGATTTGCAGAGATATGATTTATTTTCAGGTTTCTTTTCGGTGGCTCAAGCACACACACGAGCATCTAGTTTCTATAAAAAACTCATACTTCTATGTCATATAATTTGTTACTTTTTTCCTATGATTGACATTTATTGTATTTATATATTAATAAATATTAGTAGGTTCTATATTTAATGTATATTACGATAATAATAGTAAACAATATTTAATTTATTTTGATTTAGTTTATGTTTCTCAGTCGAGTTTTCAAATGTTTATACCTAATTATATAATTATATATAGTCACTGAAACACCGATAACAACTAATATGAGTATTTCGATAAATTATACAATAATTCATACAAAGTACTTGTAGATATACAAATAAATTATAAATTTTAGATGATAATCGACATGATTCCAAACACTTTGCATACAACACAACAAAGTGTCGGGAATCTATTGGTACACCCGGTGTGATGACAGCAGTCTAGTTTGTTATTGATAGTCAATTGTAATAGATAGGGCCTTATGATTACAAAGTCATGTTTATGTCTTAAGTTCATAATTGTGTATTAAGTTCATGTTTGCATGATAAGTTCATGATTGCATGATAAGTTCATGAATTAGTAGGTATGAACTTGTGGCTGATAAGTTCATACGAACTCATGACTGATAAGTTCATACGAACTTATATTTGATAAGTTCATACGAACTTAGCTGCATGGGCTTGAACTTATAAGTTCGTGGGCTTAGGCCATGCACGAACTTAGCGTATATATTATGAACTTATGTTCAAGAATTTGAGAGACTTGGAGAATCAGAATTTCAGACGGTTTTTTAGAGAAACAAAGCGACCAGAGGAGCGATACAACTTGTAGAGTTAATATTCTGTCAACTAACATCGTGTTTGGCTCCGTTTTCCCTGTGAGTATTCGTGTTTGATCCGTTAGTGTTAAACGAGGATAGCGCACTCATTTGACGCCACAACGCCTTGATAGATCTACTAGGGAGGGACCTTACAACTGGTATTAGAGCGTTTTAATTGAATGTTCTTTGTGTTCTTCTTTATTCATTGAACATTCAAAGGTTTCTAGGCATGTTTTTCGGATAAATCACAATTTTTCTCGAGTTTTTACGTTAATTTGAGTAGTTTCTCTCATCTACGATCATTTGAGTTCAATAGCTAGTGGAATTTATCGTTTTTAGCCTTAAAAATGTTGAATTAATCTGAGTTTTTAGAAAAATTCATTTTTCAGGTGCCTTCAGGAACTTGCGGCGCACGAACTTGTTCTAGGTTTTCACGGACTTGTCAGAATTAGGGTTTTACGAACTTAGCATATTAAGTTCGTGCGAACTTGAGTAACAAATTTGTCAGAAACTAGGGATTCACGGACTTAAGTGTCAGGACGAATTTATTCATCACGAACTTAATTTAAAACGAATTTAATTTGGTAAAACAAACTTATTATAAGTCCGTACAAACTTGTTTCAATATCATTTTACAAATTAATTAATTAAGTTCGTGATCAATAGTTATCCAGAATGTCAAGTTTACACAGGTTTATGGAAATGGATCATGAAGTTGGTAAATCAAACTTCCCACCAAAGCTCATGAAAATTGAGGACTACTATTGGTGGAAGGACAGGTTTGCAGACATTGCTCGTTCCAATGACATGAGAATGTGGATATGTATCGACGAAGGATCTGTACCCCCAACTCAGGAACTTGAAGGCAGGATGAAAGTTGTGTCTTATCAGCAGATGAAGGACGGGGATAAGAAGATCTATGAAGCTGAGAATCGAGCCTTATCTTCAATCAAGATGTCTCTGCCTCTGGAGATTCTACATACTTTCAAACACTACAGGACCTCGAAAGAACTTTGAGAGGCTTTGGAAAAAAGGTATGAGGGAAATCTATAAGTAAAGAAGGGAAGAACCGACTTGTTGAAGCAACAGTTCGCAATCTTCAAGTGTGTGAAGAATGTGAGTCTGGATGAAGTGATCACTCGATTCTATAATCTTTTGACTGAATTGGATAATCATAGAGTTGATTATAAAGAATCAGAGAAATTGACAAACTTCTGGATGCTTTACAGCTGAAGTGGGAGATGTACACTACTTTGTTAAAGCATGATCAAGAGAAGTTAGATACTCTTTCTCTTGAGGAAGTAACTGGGATGGTGAGAGCTCATAATTTCAAGATGCAGAAGAATGGAATGGAGTATGATCAGGTGCAAGATCCGGAGATGTATTTTGGTAAGACTAAATCATCTACTTCAAGTGCAAGTAAGTCTGGAGCTACAACATTCTATACTTGGGAACAAGAGAGCATACCAGGAGAAATAGAAGAATCTACAGGTAGGGCTATTCTGGGTTTCTCAAAAACAGATGATCAGCCACAGATTGCTACTTAAGGATCATCAACTCAAGGGTACACAAAGATGCCGATGAGTGCTAAGACTGCCGAGGAGCAACTCAAGCTTCTAGCATCGCTTGTAGCAGCATATGGGAACTGTATTCAGGGGAAGATCAACGATCTGACCCCCTGGGAAGAAGACTGCGATCATGTTGATCCTGATGATCTGGAGCAAATGGACCTACAATGGCAACTGGCCACGGTCACACAGAGATTCAAAATGTTCATGAAAAGAACAGACAGAACTCTAAGTGTGAACAATGTGGCATTTCACAAATCCAAGGTCAAATTCTACAACTGTCAGGGGTTGGGACACTTTGCTAGAAAGTGTCAAAGACCTAAGGTGGATAACTATCAGAACTCAAGACGTTAGAATTCTACCGGTTCAGGGAATCAGGGTTCAGTGGCTGGTTTACTCACAAATGTATATTCTAATAAACATTTAGATGGAACGTATGATTGGAATACACATTCTGAGGCAACCACTAGAGCTCTCATGGCTGAAGTGATGGAAACTGATAAAGAGAAAGATATTGGAACAAAAGAAGTAAAGAAAAAGGATACCCAACAGTTCGATTCAGATCCATTGGTACTGGTATTAACACTGAGGAGCTGACTACTTTAGAGCTGACAGGAAAAAGGTAACTCTAAACTTTTCTACTCTACATGATTTATGTGTCTTATGTACTACTCTGAATGATAAACTGAATTTAGCACTAGAGACATATTCATCAATGACTGCCCAAATCCAATCATTAAAATCTGATAATGCTAGTTTATTAGATATCAAGGAAGATCTTAAAGCTAAACTTAGAGCTGATGCTCAAGATATGATAGTTCTGAAAGACAAGTTATGTGAACAATGTGTCATGAATGAGAGGATTTATGAGCATGTAGAATCGCTAACCGAAGAGATCTCCATGAAAGATATAGAATTAGCAGACTCTAGAGTTAGGGTAGCTGAGGCAAACAGCAAGATTTAAAAGTTTAGGAATTCGTCCTTGACTTTAGGCAAGATCTTAAATTCATAGAGACAATCTAAGAAGGCGACTGGCCTAGGATATCAAGATGCGCCTCCACCCTTCAATAGCAACTACGTACCTATTCCTCAGGATGAGACCATGGAAACAGTTAAATCAGAGGAAGTAAAGGTGAATGAGTCAGCTGAAGTGTCAACACCTATCCCTTATGTAACATCCTTAAATCTAAATTATGGTAATTCAGATTAATTAGTCGGAAATTTTGTAATATATATAATTAAGTTGGATTATGAAAAATGAGTATGTATCCGGATATTTAAAAGTTGTTTGCTATTTTAAGAAATTAAGAAATTTGAGAATTTCAACTTTAGTTAATAAGTATGATGATTTATAAATGTTAGTGATGATAAAACTAAGATGAAAATCAGTATTTAATGGAATCAGAAAAGTAGAGGGGCTAATTATGCAAATAGCCGAAAGTGATGAATTAAAAGACTAGTTGTCTTTTGTTTCTTCATCTCACCTTTTGGATTTCAAGAACACTCTCTCGCTCTCTCTCTCTCTAAAAAAATTATCTGCTGAAATTCGAGTTTTTGAAAGAAAAATTCGTGAATCAAGCTGAATATTAACAAGAATCAGATGGAATTAAGGTAATAACATGATTTATCAACTTGGGGTTTTATTTTGAGGATAAAAATGCATAAAATCGGATTTAAAAATCTCAGAAAATGTGGTTGCATGTATGTTTTAATAATTGGAAATCATTCTTGGAAGATTACTGAAGCATTTGAAACAAGAATCGTTGGTTAATTCGTCCTAAACGGTAAGAAATCTCAACTTTTGTAAGTTTTTGTGTTCTTGAGGTTTTTCATCATATTTTGTCCAATCTGGACGAATTAGTGTGTTATGAAAGAAACACCCCAATTATGTTAATAAAACATTCTTTCAAGTTGCATGTGTTAAAAAATGGATTTTTGGCGATTTTTATGTTAAAACCCGTAGCTTCGACATGATGAACTACATGTCGACTCGGCGAGTCGCCAAGAACAGTTAAATAAATCTTCAAAAATTCATAAGTGTTGGCAACAAATTCGGTTGGGACCCGAATTCGGATGAGACCCGAACTCAAATGAGACCCGAACCCGGATGGAACCGAATATGGATGGACTCGAACTCGGATGGGTCAAAAGTAATTCAGATGGATCCGAAATCCGGCCGAGGATCCGAAATTCGGACCTCGACTCGGCGAGTCGCCTCGATTGCGAGTCACTCACAGATTATGGGAATTTCGGATGAGTTTTAGGGAACTCGAATTTATGGTTAATTAATCACACTTTTGGGATATCTTTTGTACTATATTAAGGTATATAATAAAGGGTTATTTGGGAATAATAACACACCAAAATGGATTTTAAACATGTGTTTCGGATGACGGTTCCGAATGTTTTAACACTTTAAATTGAAAAGACTTTTTGCAATGTGTTAAAGTACATATAATGATGATATGTTTATCTTGTAAAAATGTAACAGGTCCCTTGTGGTGTTGTTTAACCCAAAGTGGGGTACTTTTGAGTCCGGTTGAAATTCCGAAGAGAAATAATATTGATAGAAGTTAACTAACGCACCCACTGTGAGTACATATGATTTCGCATGTTTATATCTGCTTTATCCTAGCTATTGCCTGCTGAGACATGTTGCTTCACTTTCTTTAGGAATTCTGCTAACTTACGTAGATTTAGATGCACATTGTTGCTTGTTGCATGTCCATTTCTTTGTTGTGCATCTTACGATGGACCGGCGGGTCGCATCTGTTATTCCGATGTTACTGCGCTATATGACCCGGAGCTGATCCCTCCGAGGTTCTGGTAGGCAGTAAGTCATCCCCGATGTTATGTCTGTCTCAGATGGTTGGTTTAAATGCCGAGCTTTAGGCTCGTAGGAGCGACGACTCATGTGTCGTACTTTGTGTACGTGGAGAGTGCACGACGTGCGTCGTCGGTGTTAGTCTTGTGGGCTTCATAAAGATTTATAAAATGCGTAAATCTGTGTATTCACTAAGCTTTGCTTACCCCTTAGTTGTTGACATTTTTACAGGAAAAGGAAAATCCGCTGCGGGACCTTCTAGTTAGGTCATCGGTTGAAGTAATTGAAGATATCTACTACTCATCTTGGTAACTGAATCGTGGGGTTATTGTTGAAATATGTTTGGGATGTTGTAATAAAATTTGAGTATGTAGACTTAGACATGAAACCTTGTAGCACCGTTGGGTGTTTAAAACAGTTGTATTATTTTTATTATGTACTTTAATGCTTCCACAATTATATTAAGCTTTCAGATCATTATGTAATTATATGTTTGGTGATTAATCCTGGGTGTATTGTAATGGTGGTTATTGTGGCAAGGGTGTCACGGCGAATGGTATCAGAGCAGTAGTTTGAGATTCAAGTGTCCGTGAGGTCTTGGTCTCAAACATTAAGTGATGACATGTAGTGATTATAAGTGATAATCTGAACTAAGAATATGTCTGGAGGAGGAATGACGCCACGAGAAACGAGGGAAATGATGCTATCAATGATGGTAGAACAAAACAAAATGATTCAAGATCAATTTCGGGCTTGAGATGAGGCCAAAGCTAAAAGAAAAGAAGACAAGAGAAAAGAGAAAAGAAAAGAGGGAACATGAAAGGAATTATGTTGTGGATGACATAAACCTTAGAAATAAAGCGAAACGTAAAGACAAGGGCAAGGAAAAGATTGATTATGAAATCGAATTGATGAGAATTACATGAAATATGTAATTAGATCATTCAAGGACTGGCAACCACCAACATTTTCTGGATCTCTAAGAATTGAGGAATCAGAAATATGGATTACAATTATGGAACAGATTTTTACGGAGATGAATTGTAAGGATGAGTACAGGGTATATTTGGCTAAGGATCAATTGATTGGACAAGCCAAGAAATGGTGAAACTGTTGGGAAAAAGAACTGGGATCAGAGTTGATTACTTCCTTTAGTTGGGAACAATTCAAGTTGTTGTTTTGTAGGCAATATGGTGAGCCTGATATTGTACCTCATGCTTATCATGAAGAAAGAGCTATCTGAAAGATCGCAAATTCTAGAGGAGATGAACTAAAATGGACCATATTTGATAGCAAGGACTAATAAACGTGATAGATGTAAAAGATGTCGACATTGTAAACAATTTGGACATAAGGATGACTAATGTCCAAGGAAGGCCGATGCTTGTTATAATTGTGGAAAATTGGGCCATTTTAGCAGAATTTGCAGATTTCGACCAAAGAAATAACATGTACTAACATTAGATGATGAAACTATGAATGAAAAGTTCAACAAAGGAGATGAGATCTCTGAGACTATTGTTATAACTTTTGAACCTTAAATTACGAAATTAGAAGAGTACTTTGAAGTTTCTATATGTAATATTTCATTGAAATTTTATGAATCTGAAGTTAACATGAACTTGAGTGATATGAAATTTTGTTACTAATATAAGTATAATTATGTTCGTGAATAAGAACACTCGAGTATATAAATAGGCATTATATGAATAGCCAAGATGGATTTTGAAGTTTTGAATTGGAAAAGATGCTCTAGATATCATGGAATTTATGAACGAGTTCAGAAGTTGTAATATAGTTTAAGTTTGACCATAACGGGTTAAAGAATTGAAACTAATTGTATTAGTATCATATAAGATATGTTTGAAGGATTGATAACAACTAGCCATGGTTATCATAAAGCAAATAGCATCAAAATTTATTTAGGGAAGATATATGATAAATTGTGTTGTTATTTTAAAGCTTAAAAAGTTTGTGGTTAAGAACAACAGGATACGAACTATTCATGAGAATTTTGATGTAGTTGGATTCAAAGAGACTGATCTAATATTGGTATATATAAATATTATATAAGGAAAACAAATCTAGAAATTATGGGGAAAGCATACGAGGGTATGATAATACATGGAAGATACATGTTAATTTTAAAAGAGAAATTGAAATATACAATGCGAAGTGTGAAGTAAGAAATGTATGTGAAGTATAATTGATCGGAAGGGGGATATAATCCTTAATGAAATAGAGATTTGATCAAACATAAAAAGTTTAAAGTTACTTTGGACACTAATGGAAATATGTTTATACAACAAAGAAAAGTCTAATACTACGATCTAGAATCTAAGGAGGACCCGGAGGTGGTCATGAGTTCTGTTCGATTATGGTGCCGACCGATTATTGTATCTACTGCTTTTGCCCAACAAATATTAATGCTTTGGTCTAAGTTGTCCGTTGTGATTGATGTTGAAACTGCTGAGCAACAAAATAGTTAAAATAGATCGTGTGTATCCTGATTGTACTCTAGTGATTGAAGAGGTAGTCTTCAATCTTGACTTACTTCCAATAGAAATCGGTGATTTGATATGATAATTGGAATGAACTGGTTGCGTATATGTGATGAGACCCATGTAGTTTGCAATAAAGGAATAATAAAGATAACTACGCCGGAGGGGCGAGAGTATATATAGGGATAGGAGAAGTGGGGATCAATGTCTATTGATGATTGTTAGGTCCCGAAAGCTGATTGCTTAGGGCTGTGAGTCTTGTTTGGTATATGCTATTGATGCCAAGACTGAAGAGAAAACTATGGCCGATGCGCCTGTTGTCCTAAATTTTTCCATATGTGTTCCTGGAAGACTTGTCTTGTGTGCCACCTGAAAGACAAGTGAAATTCTGTGTCGACTTGATCCCTGGAGCTTCTCCAATAGCTTGTTATTCGTACCATCTGGCATCTACCGAAATGTAAGAGATGATGAAGCAACTTTAGGAGTTGTCAGATAAGGGCTTCGTTCGATTGAGTTCTTTGCCATGGGGAGCCCGATATTGTTTATGAAACAAAAGATGTCACAATGAGAATGTGCATAGATTAACACGATTTGAACAAATTGACTATAACAAATAAGTATTCGTTGCCAGGAATTGATGATTATTGATCAGTTGCATGGGATTGGTTATTATTCAAAGATTGATTTATGTTCGAGGTATCACTAGTTGAAAACCCGAAAGGAGAAAATATTGAAAACAATTTTCAGGACTAGTTATGAGCATTACGAGTATTTTGTTATGCCATTTGGGATAATCAACGCCCCAGCTGTTTTATGGACATTATGAATAAGAATTTGTATATCAATGTTGGAGGAATCGGTAATTGTAATTATCGATGATATTTTGGTATAAGTCTAAAGCTGAATATGTCAAATCATGAGTTTTGATTACAATAGATTATATTTTGTAGTATGTGATTTCTGGAGATGAGATTTCGAAGGATTCCTCTAAAGTGGAGCAATTGAGAATTGAAAGCTGTCTCGCAGTATTACAAAAATAAGAAGTTTTCTACGATTGGCAAATTGTAGACAGACTAATTAATCGGGTATGTTTTATACTCACTCGAGAAAGTTATTCACTGGAAGAACTTGCACAAATTTATAGGGATGAGGCACAAATATGGCTACGAGTAAAGCTTACCGACAACTGATAGAAGATCAGAATGAATGGACTATAATACACATTGGAATATATGATGAGATCATGTATTTTGGATTTAAGTACCAACTGAAAAGATCAATTGATTTGATGGAATTATCGTATAACACTAGTTATCATGTTAAAATCAAGAACACACCGTGTAAAGTTTTGTAGGGAAAAATGTAGAACCCCTACATGTTGGAAAGAAATTGAATGGACTCTGATTGCTGAGTCTGTGATATGAAAGAAGAGTTATAATGATGAGACACCTAAACCAATCAACTTTGAGGTAAACGATGGAGCATATTTGTTAGTATCACCGATGAGGAGTGTTACTTGTTTTGAAAAAGGGACAAACTAGCACTGAGGTGTGTTGGCTCATTTAGAATAATAGAAAAGTTAGGAATCAGTTGTCTCATTTGGAATTACCTAAGGAAATATTGAAATAACAGTTGGTGTTTCATGTGGAAAGCTTTATGAAATCTTCACAACTGGTAATGAAGATTAGACTGATTATACTGAATTAGAATTCAAGAAAGGTTAGTATATGTTGAAAAGCCGGAATATATTATGGATATGAAAGTAAAGAAGTTAAGAAACAAAGAAATTGAAATGGTGCTTATACATTGGGAGCATCACCATGAAGTGAAACACACTTATGAAACTAAGGTAAATATATTAATGGAGTATCATCATCTGTTTGAATTCAAATAACTTCGAGGACGAAGTTTGAGCGTGGTGGAGCCTATGTTGTAACATCCTTAAACCTAAATTATTGTAATTTAGATTAATTAGTCGGAAATTTTGTAATTTATATAATTAAGTTGGATTATGAAAAATGAGTATGTATCCGGATATTTAAAAGTTGTTTGCTATTTTAAGAAATTAAGAAATTTGAGAATTTCAACTTTAGTTAATAAGTGTGATGATTTATAAATGTTAGTGATGATAAAACTAAGATGGAAATCAGTATTTAATGGAATCAGAAAAGTAGAGGGGCTAATTATGCAAATAGCCGAAAGTGATGAATTAAAAGACTAGTTGTCTATCATTTCTTCATCTCACCTTTTGGATTTCAAGAACACTCTCTCGCTCTCTCTCTCTCTCTAAAAAAAGTATCTGCTGAAATTCGAGTTTTTGGAAGAAAAATTCGTGAATCAAGCTGAATATTAACAAGAATCAGATGGAATTAAGGTAAGAACATGATTTATCAACTTGGGGTTTTATTTTGAGGATAAAAATGCATAAAATCGCATTTAAAAATCTGAGAAAATGTGCTTGCATGTATGTTTTAATAGTTGGAAATCATTCTTGGAAGATTACTGAAGCATTTGAAACAAGAATCGTTGGTTAATTCGTCCTAAACGGTAAGAAATCTCAACTTTTGTATGTTTTTGTGTTCTTGAGGTTTTTCATCATATTTGGTCCAATCTGGACGAATTAGTGTGTTATGAAAGAAACACCCCAATTATGTTAATAAAACATTATTTCAAGTTGCATGTGATAAAAAATGGATTTTTGGCGATTTTTATGTTAAAACCCGTAGCTTCGACATGATGAACTACATGTCGACTCGGCGAGTCGCCAAGAACAATTAAATAAATCTTCAAAAATTCATAAGTGTTGGATCCGAATTCGGTTGGGACCCGAATTCAGATGAGACCCGAACCCGGATGGAACCGAATACGGATGGACTCGAACTCGGATGGGTCAAAAGTAATTCGGATGGATCCGAAATCCGGCCGAGGAACCGAAATTCGGACCTCGACTCGGCGAGTCGCCTCGACTGCGAGTCACTCACAGATTATGCGAATTTCGGATGAGTTTTAGGGAACTCGAATTTATGGTTAATTAGTCACACTTTTGGGATATCGTTTGTACTATATTAAAGTATATAATAAAGGGTTATTTGGGAATAATAACACACCAAATAATGGATTTTAAACATGAGTTTCGGGTGACGGTTCCGAATGTTTTAACACTTTAAATTGAAAAGACTTGTTGCAATTTGTCTAAGAACATATAATGATGATATGTTTATCTTGTGAAAATGTAACAGGTCCCTTGTGGTGTTGTTTAACCCACAGTGGGGTACTTTTGAGTCCGGTTGAAATGCCGAATAGAAATGACATTGATAGAAGTTAACTAACGCACCCACTGTGAGTACATATGATTTCACATGTTTATATCTGCTTTATGTTAGCTATTGCCTGCTGAGACATGTTGCTTCACTTTCTTTTGGAATTCTGCTAACTTGCGTAGATTTAGATACACATTGTTGCTTGTTGCATATCCGTTTCTTTGTTGTGCATCTTACGATGGACCGGCGGGTCGCATCTGTTATTCCAATGTTACTGCGCTATATGACCCGGAGCTGATCCCTCTGAGGTTCTATTAGGCAGTAAGTTCCCCGATGTTATGTCTGTCTCAGATGGTTGGTTTAAATGCCGAGCTTTGGGCTCGTAGGAGCGACTGCTCATGTGTCGTATTTTTTGTACGTGGAGAGTGCACGATTTGCGTCGTCGGTGTTACTCTTGGGGGCTTCATAAAGATTTATAAAATGCGTAAATCTGTGTATTCACTAAGCTTTGCTTACCGCTCAGTTGTTGACATTTTTACAGGAAAAGGAAAATCCGCTGCGGGACCTTCTAGTTAGGTCATCGGTTGAAGTAATTGAAGATATCTACTACTCATCTTGGTAACTAAATCATGGGGTTATTGTTGAAATATGTTTGGGATGTTGTAATAAATTTTGATTTTGTAGACTTAGACATTATGTAATTATATGTTTGGTGATTAATCCTGGGTGTATTGTAATGGTGGTTATTGTGGCAAGGGTGTCACACCTTAGGTTAAGAAAACAGAATAGTTTGCAATCTATTCGTATACCAAATCTAGATGAAGCTGAATCTGTAAAGGATAAGAACAATGAGGAGATGAACAAGGCAGTTGATAAGAATAAACAGGATATTAGTGTGACACCTAAGACCAAGAGTGTAAATAAGAAATCAATTGAGAAGATGTCTTGCTTTAAGTGTCATGAGAAAGATCACGTTGCTTCAGGTTGTCCTTATAAGAAAACAGGGTTATCCTGAACAAAGGGAAACAAGAACAGCCTACCTTGAAAACAATGCCTTGTGATGCGAGCATGAGTAGTTCTCACAGTTCAGAGAAGAACTCTAGTGTGATGTCACGATTAGTTAGTAGAAAAACACCAGTGCTTACTAGACAAAATGAAGGACCTAGGAATAATTCACCGAATAGATTCCCAGGTCAATCAAAGTTTGGCCCCCAAACCATCCTTAGGAATCATACACCAAATAGGAGTCACACTCCAGTTAGGTCTCATACTCCTAATAGACATCAGACACCAAGCAGAGCCCAGAAATATCACAATGAGATGTTCTTTAAAGAAATTATTCTAGGGCTAAACAACAAAGACCAATCCAAAGGCCAAGAGTGGGTGTTAATCACTCGAATTCATGACCTGTTCTTAATCAAAAAGCCAAGTCACCTGAGAGGTTAGATGGGTATTTGAAAGAATTCACATTTGTGGATGAGAACGGTATTACAAGTTAGTCATGGCTTGGGTTCCCCGTGATAACTAACTTGTTTTGTTTGATGTGCAGGAGTCAGCTACAGGTCCAAACAACAAATGGTATGTGGATAACCTATCGACTAGCATCGTGTTTGGCTCCGTGTTCTGCGTGTGATTGTTCGTGATTGATCCGTTACCATTAAACGAGGATTCCGCACTCGTTTGACGATGTTACGCCTCGATAAATCCGAGAGGCACAGACCTTACAACTGGTATCAGAGCTTTTACTTGAGTGTTGTTCGTGTTCTTCACGTTTCGTTGAACATTCAAAGGTGTCTACACGTATTTTCGGATAAATTACAAGTTTTCTCGAAGTTTTTACGTTGATGTGTATACGTTTACTCATATACAAACATCAGAGTTCATTAACTAGTGGGATTCATCATTTTTATCCTTAAAAACTTTGAATTAATCTGAGTTTTTGAAAAATTCAATTTTTTGGCTCGTTCACGAACCTGCGGCGCACGAACTTATAAGATTTTAAGGCATCACGAACTTGTCAGTGATAGGCTCCTTCACGAACTTGCGGGGCACGAACTTGTCAAAATTCAGGGTTCCATGGACTTGTTTGAATTAGGTTCTATGAACTTAGCATATTAAGTTCGTACGAACTTGACTCTCGAATTTGTCAGGAACTAGGGATTTTACAAACTTGTTCATTATGAACATGGGGTTCACGAACTTAATGATCTTAATTCGGTAAAACGAATTTAATTAAATTCGTACGAACTTGTTTAAAATTTATTTTAAAAATTAATTAATTTAAGTTCGTGAAACAAAAGTTTTCGAAAATGACGAGTTTGCATAGGTTCATGGAAATGGATCACGAGGTTGGTAAATCTAATTCCCCACCAAAGCTTATGAGATTGAAGACTAATATGGTGGAAGGACAGGTTTGAAGATTTCGCTCGGTACAATGACATGTGAATGTGGATATGTATCGATGAAGGATATGTTCCCCCTACTCAAGAACTTGAAGGCAGGATGAAAGTTCTATCCTATCAACAGATGAAAGATGAGGATAAGAAGATTTATGAAGATGACAATCGGGCTTTATCGTTAATTAAGATGTTCCTGCCTTTGGAGATTCTGCATACCTTCAAACATCATCAAATCTCGAAAGAACTCTGGGAGGCTTTGGAGAGAAGGTATGAGGGAAATCCACAAGTTAGGATGGGGAGAACTGATTTGTTAAAGCAACAGTTTCCAACAAGTGCCTGAAGAATGGGAGTCTAGATGAAGTGATCACACGATTCTATCATCTTCTGACTGAACTGGATAATCACCGAGTTGACTATAAGGAATCAGAGAAGATTGACAAACTTCTAGATGCCTTACCGTCGAATTGGGAGATGTACACCACTTTATTGAAGCAAGATCCAGAGAAGTTAGACACTCTGTCTCTTGAAGAAGTTACTGGGATGCTGAGGGCTCACAACTTCAAAGTACAAAAGAAGGAGATGGAATATGACCAAGTACAAGATCCTGAGATGTACTTTGGTAAAACTAAACTATCTACTTCAAATGCAACTAAGTCTGGAGATACAGTGTTCTACACTGGAGAACAAGAGGGCATACCAGGAGAACAAGAAGAATCTACTGGTAGGGCTTTTCTAGGTTTCTCAAAACCAGATGAACAGCCACAGAGCTATGCTTCAGGTTCATCATCTCATGGGTACACAAAAATGCCTATGAGTGCTAAGACTGCTGAGGAACAACTCAAGCTTCTAGCATCGTTTGTAGCAGCTTATGGGAATTGTATTCAAGGGAAGGTCAACGATCCAGCACTCTAGGAAGAACACTATGATAAAGTTGATCCCGATGATCTGGAACAGGTGGACCTACAATGGCAACTGGCCATGGTCACACAGAGAGTCAAGAGGTTCATGAAAAGAACAGGAAGAAATCTAAGTGTGAACAATGTAGAATTCGATAAATCAAAGGTCAAGTGTTTTATAATTGTCAGGGGTTGGGATACTTCGCTAGAGAGTGTCAAAGATCTTAGATGGATAACTATTAACTCAGGACGTCAGATATCTACTGGTTCAGGGAATCAGGGTTCAGTGGCTGGTTTACCCACAAACGTGTCCTCTAACAAACAGCTAGATGGTACGTATGATTGGAATACACACCCTGAGGCGAACACTAGTGCTTTCATGGCTGAAGTGACAGAAACTGATACGGGAGCAGAAGAAGTAAAGAAAGAGGATACCCAACAGTCCGATTCAGATACAATAAAACTGGAGAACACTGAGAAGCTGACTTCTTTGGAGTTTGTAGCTCAGATGGCCAACATCGAATCTGACAGGAAAAAGGTAACTCTTATGTGAATTCATATTTCATGCAATTCATAACAACATTTAAACAATATATGAACAATTAACAATTCAATACAATCTGTTGAATGATTAAGAGAGAAGAATATTACAATGAGTTCTTGGTGACTTGCACAACACGTTTTTCTCTATCAATCCGTGTATCAGTTTTTTAACAGTACACACACAGACCTATTTATATGCACAATAAAACTATTGTGTATTTACAAAACAAACCCTATACTATTGAATATTTACAATATAGACCCTGAACATTTACACTATAATTGTTTTCATCTCTATTTAATATTTATTCCTAACAATCTCCCCCCTAGAGATGAAAGCAATTATTACAAGTAAAATTAATTTCATCTCTACAAAATATTATACCCAACAATCTCCCCCTTAGAGATGAAATCAATTTCCTATGAAAGTTTATTTCAGGGACTTTTTCTTGATTCGTTTCTTTTCTTCTTCTTTTCTTCGATCTATGAATCTTTTGAATCTTCAAATCTTTGTCTCACTCTGATCTTCAGACCTCTTTATTTCTGATCTTTTCTTTTCTTGAAAGGACACTCCCCCTTGAATCTTGAACCGCTTTCTCTCCCTTGATCAACTGTCTTGAATTGTTGTTCCAATTATCTTCAGTCTAATCAGTAATTGTCTGTCTCTGAAATTCATCTTTACTACCCCTCATGATGATCATAAAAAATTTGAACATCATGCAAAACTTTCAGAGCAGTGAAAAGTACAGTAGCTAAAATGTAACAACAATTAAAATTTGAGAAATAATACAAAAATTCTCTCTCCCCTCAAACTGATATCTCTCCCCCTATTCTAAACAAAATCAAAACTCCCCCTCAAATGAATAATAATTTCACTCCCCCTTAAAATGATACTTTCGATTTACAGAACAAAACAAAGCTTTTCAACTTTGGGGAAAATGAAACCCATTCATTTTGTGAAATAACGAGTCCAGGTCCACATAGGATTCCTGTTTGCACAATAGACGATATTTATGTGACCTACCTTCAGCATTGGCGTGATGTGAACACTGGTAGGATTTCCAAATAGTCATCGTGAAATCTTTTAACATGAAAGAATCACTCTTATTTGTTCCGGATTAGTCACTTTGGACAAGCAGTTTATAATCACGCAGACTGTTAGACTCGATGTGTCCTAAAAGTGTATATAATCAACACTAGAGACAATGTGCATCAAATGAAGTCGGAGACCGGATCAAATGTCTTCTTTGTTTCAATATCAATAATATCCAAATGATATATCGACTGAAATGTGATATATCTCCGTGATTATTGAAACAGAAATCTTTTGAGAGATAACTGAGTGGTTAGTGGGGTTAAGTGCATGCGTTACTGGGTCCATGACGTCTTTTTCAATATCAAGTCACCTAGGGCTTGATAGATTATGGGGTTTACCCAGCAGACACAGTGTATGTAGGATTATCTTTTCTTTAAATCATTTCTCAACTCTCAGCTCTCAGCTCTCAATATTTTTCAACTAAGCTCCCTCCATCTCACATTGTCAAAAATGAATTCAGTCAGCTTTATAGCCAAAGCATGATCTGATGCACCACCATCTCCTTTCAATATACCCCTCTCATTTACATTTTACCTCTACTCGACCCTGTCAGTATCCCGTGATAACTGACACTTCTCAACTAATAGACCTAAAGAACCCTCACCCACACAAACTATAGATGGTATGCTCCTTGGGTAGGTCTTCCGGTTCTGGTTAGACCATAGAAGCGATGTTTATGCCTATCACACAATTTGGTGCATAATCGGAGTTAGCAGAAATAATCTTAAGCATTTCAACTCATGGGATATCATACAAAGAATGATTATACTTTTCAGCTATGATGAATTAGGAGATGAAATCCAGAATGAATTTGGGGAATGATGAGTTGGGAGATATCATAATGAAATGTAAAATCTGATATATGATATGAAATGAATCAGATTTTCATGAAAGAATTAGCACTTGGGAGAATATGAAAAATATAGGGAGAATTAAGAATACATGGGAGACTAATGAAGGAACTCTCAGAAGAAATGAGATTATGAAAATCAAAGAGATTAGACCAATTAACCTCAATGATAGATTCAGAGAATCAGATGAAAAAAATTTTCTGTTCAGCTCAAAAAACTTTTTATGTGTCAAAATATTTTCGTGAAAATTACCCACAGTTTTGAAAAATGTCAGCGTCAGAGTTTGTCTGAAACTCCCCCTGGAAATAAGTACAAAAAGTTAGTCAACTCATGGAAAATAAACTGGAGCAAAAAATTATGAAAATAAAACTTCCTCTTCGTTAATTTCAGCTTTAGAGTTGAATTCACGACAGGAATTCCAGTAAGATTCGTCTCTTAGACTCGAGTTCTAATCTGAAATGATTAGAAGCCATATGTCGCAGAAGCTCGGGTTTCGGTCTGAAGTAACTGAAAGCCTTTAGCTCTGGTTCTGTACTGAGAAGTACAAAAACCATTTTCAATGAAGATTGGGTTTTAGTCTGAAATAACTAAAAACTTTTACCATTGAAGTTCGGGTCCTAGTCTGAAATAACTAGAAACCAAACTAGGTTCTACTTTAAAGAGAGTAAAATCATATTGAGATGAAGTTTGGGTCTTGATCTGAAGTAATAAAGACCCTATTAAAATGAAGAACGGGTCCTGAACTGATTTGAACAGGAACCTTAAACCTGCAAAATTTAAGATGTCTTTGGTATCCAAACAGATTTGGATCCAGACTTGTTAGCGCTCTTGGGTACTGTTAGATCCTATTTGTAATTGATGAAATAAATAAGTCTAGGGTTAATATTGTACATATTGCATAGTTGTTATTTCATATAAATAGAAATTAGTCTTTTGTAAAATGTCAACTCTAACATTCGATTTGTAATTTGCACGGAAAGCTAGAATTTGGATTAGGGCTACAGTGCTGTCAAGATACTTCGTTGTATATCATTTTGGGAATTACAATCATTTGGTTAGTATTGATTTGTGTTCTTAATTGTTTTTTTTTTATAATTGTTGATTGATATAACTGGAATTACAATTGGTATCAGAGCTTAGAAGTGATTTTTTGATTGAAAATTTGATAATCGGTTACTGTTTTATCGCATTTTTCAGAAATTGAAAAATCTAATAAGGTTTTTGATTCAGTGGTTTATTGTTTTTGATAATTGGATCGAAGGATTAGATTTGAAAAATGAACAGATTGATCATAAGATTAATATGTAATTCAAAACACTTAAAAAGATTTATCGATTTTTCTGAAATTTTGAAAAACTCATTGTTCTTCACTGTTCTTGTGAAAATCAAGGGGTTTAATATGTGTTTAACCAAATTGTTTTCAGAAAAAGTGTTTGTAATTGAAAACCTTAGGTTCGATTTCAATTAGGAATCAATTGAAGCAATTTCACTGAAAAATAATAAAATCTGGACTTGGAATTTCAGAAAACTCATAAAACTCGAATATCACATTGTTCATAGTTTAATTGAGTTGTAGCTTGCTTTTATACGAGTTGCATATCATTTAAATCGAGTTGAAAAGTGTTACATTCGAGTTGAATGATAAATTCAATCAAGCTGAATTAACACTTCAATCGAGTTGTCTTGAAAAAATATTCGCGTTGATTGAAAAGATCAATCGATTTGAACTGAAGTTCTATTCGAGTTGATCACAGTATCAATCGAGTTGAACTAAAGAATCAATCGAGTTGACCTAAGAATCAATCGAGTTGGCATCTATTCAATTCGAGTTGGAAGCAAGTTGAATTCGAGTTTTATAAAACAATTTAACTGTATTTCAATTTAAATCAAGTTTTACACAAGTTCAATTAGAGTTTAATCAATCTTCAGTCAATAACAGTCGAGTTTACTCTTATTTGATTCGAGTTGACTTTCATTTGATTCGAGTTTACTCACATTTGATTCGAGATTCATAGAAGGTTCATTCAGGTTGCATTATTAATCTGTGATTGATTTTTTCTAGATTCGAGTTTCCATCTTCATTATTCGAGTTGATCACATTCTTTATTCAAGTTTTTCTCATTCTTTTATCGAGTTGAGTTCATTCATTGATCGAGTTTCATTCTATAATCATTCATTTGATTAACTTACATTTAAGTTTGAACAATTTTTCAAATTCAATCAAAATTTCATTTAAAAGATCTTGGATGATTCCTGTTATTCAGTCAATATGTCCAAAGACGCACTAGCCATGGGGTCGGAAACAAAACCTCCAATTCTGTACAGAGGTGAATACGTACAACGGAGGGAGAGATTTCTTGAGTTTATTAGTTTCCATGACCTGTCTGATGAGATGCTGAAGTCACTCAATGACGGGCCGACTATCTTTCTTGAGACCATACCTGCAGTACCAAATGGCAATCCAGCTATCCCTGAAAGAACAGTAGAAATTACCAACCTTAATGAAGCACAAAAGCATAAAAAACTAGGGGACAAGACAGCCAGAAAACTGATGCTGATATCTATACCAAATGATATATATACCTGTCTTACAAATACCTAAACAGCCAAATCCATCTGGGATGAGGTTTGTAAGTTGATGAGGGGTTCAGACAGAGCAGCAACAAGTAGAGCCCGAAACAGTTTAATGACGTTTAAGAACTTCAGAGCTAGAGAAGGGGAACTGCTGGAGTATACATATCTAAGATTTGTCAGCCTAGTCAGTGAAATGAAGAGGAATGATGTCACAAAGTCAAATTTAGACATCAATGTTAAATTCCTGAATGTACTAAATCCAGAGTGGGATAAGTACGCTATGATAATTCAGCAAACCAAAGATATTGACGACATGGACTTTCACATGGTATTTGAAAACCTAAACAACTACCACGAAGTTGTTTTAAGGAAGAATTCTGGAAAGAAGAAGGCTGAAAAAGAAACTGTTGATCCTTTAGCTTTGTTGGCAGACAAGAAATACAAATACAAGCTAAAGAAGGAGAAACGAGTAGTAGTAAGCAGTAGTTCATCAGAGTCAGAATCATCGGACTCCTCAACTGATTCTGAAATTGAGGAAATGAAGAAACAAATGGTCTTACTGACGAAGGCATTTAAGAAGAAGTTTTACCAGAAACCAACCAACAACAAGATGAGATATGAAACAGGCTCATGGAAGTTTGAAAAGAAGGACAGATATGACAAATCAGGAGAGAGCAGTGGCAAGAAAGCAGATAAATATGAAAAATCTGAAAAGTCAGCCAAGAAAGACTCTGAGCAAAAGTGCTACAACTGTGGCAAGCCTGGTCATTATGCTAGAGAATTTAGATTGCCTGTAGTTAAAAATTCAGAATAATACACTCGAAAGGCACTACTAGCAAAGGAAAAGGAAGATGATAAAGCTCTAATGGTTGAAGATGATCACTGGCTCCAATTATCTAAAGACGAAGATATCTTAGATGAAGATGCACACATCTGTCTGAAGTCTGAAGTTTTTAATGATTCAGAACTTAGTGAGTCTGCGATGTTAGCAGAAGATGAAGTTTGGGTGGGTTTGACGGACGAGGAGAATGAAGAGAAAGAAGAGTCTGATGAATAAAAGGAACTTACAGAAGAGGTAGCACTGATTGCAACAGGAGATGCTGGCTGCAGCAAGGATAAGGAAAATGATGACTCAGATTCAGATACATCAGAGAGTTCAGAGACACCTGAGGCAACCTAACTCTGATTCTGAAAATGATGGCTCCTGTATGCTAGAACAAAAACTGACGCAAATGGCTTACATGTTAAAGAAATTTGAAAAATCATTCAAAGTTGAAAAGAAAAATGGTCATTCCTTAGAAAACAAATTAAACCAAGAACATGCATTAGTGTTAGATTTTTCCAAGGATAAGGCATTAGCATTACGAGCTGTATCAGATTTAAAGGATAAAGCAAATGGTCTTCAAAGTAAAAATCAGAAACTGAATAGCAATATATCTGACCTAACAGAAAAACTGAATTTAGCTGAATTAGAAGCATCAAGTTATAATAGTAAAATATCATGCCATATTTGATGAAAGAACAAAACTGTACGAGAAAATTAAATCTTTGGAAGATGAGTTTATAAAATGAGATCAAACAGATCAAAAGATATATTTAAATCAACCTAAAGAAACCGAATTTTATAATTCTAAATCAGGTATAGGTTGGACTAATCTTAAATATCTGACAAAAGCAATTTAAAATTCACCTACTTTATATGATGTCAGATACATGAATTTAGGATTACAAATGACTTTTATGAAATCTTCGGATGAAATTGAATCAAGTGAAGATTCAAAAAGGTTGAGATCTGATAAAATGCAAAATTTTGTTGATTATAACAGAATAAATGAATCTTATCAAATTTCTTGCATTTATGAGGAGCATATTCAGACTTATTCTGACAAGGATTTATCTAAAAATACTACCCATTCTCAAAAGCCATATTTACCAAATTCAATTCTTGAGAAGATAAACTCTGATCTTGAATTGAAAATCAATACTTTTAAGACAGAAAATCAAAAACTTAAGGCTGAAATTAAATCTTTGGAATTAAAGCTGCAACATCAGCCTGAAAACAAATCTCAATCAGATCAAAAACCTTCAATTCAATTTGATTCTATTAATTCTGAACAAGATTTTGATCTGTATATGAACTCAGACTTTAACTCATTGGAAGAAATGTTTGTCAAAATAGATGAATTTGTTAAACCAGTACATGACAAACAAATTGAAAAACCTAAAGAAAATGTTAGTATTCTGAAAAGAATATCTACAGATTCTAAGGATACATCAGAAAATTCACCAGTTTTACAACTATTAAAAAGGAGAAAACAAAAGTTCATTTTGTGACTCCTACATGTGAAAAAGGTGAAACATCATCCTCAAAGGACTCTATTGCACAGAAGGTTCATAGCTCCAAAGGTAAGAGAATTTTACAGGATAAACATATTTCCAAAACAACTGATTCTCGTGTTTCTATTATGTCAGATAATATTGTGAAAAGTTCTCGGAAGAAAGAATGGCTCAAGAAGTAGCGAGAAATGAAAAGCAAGAGTTTAAGACAAGAATGGAGAGTCAAAGAAAATCATGTTACTGATAGGATTAGTCAATTTGATAATTCTGTGTGTAATAATTTTACTGCTAAACGATGTAATAAATACTCTCGAACTGATTTACTTGCTTTAAATTCTGCTTGTTGTCATCAAATGCATGCTAAATCTGATAAGTTCGTACGGTTACCAAAGAAAAAGGATCCTTATTTTAAACAGGAAAAGGTTCCAAAGAAGCAAATTTCAAAATCAGTTCCACACCGAACTGTACAAAATGGATACCGAAACGTACTGTTAAAAAGTGGGTTCCTAAATTAAAAGCATTATTTGTGAAAAGAATACGAACAAACCACATGATTTACCAAAATCCAAAGTACCCAACTATAAGTGGGTACCTCACGTTTTCTTTCGTCTTATAGGTAAATCATGTGTGGTACCTTGACTCCGGCTGCTCAAAGCATATGACCGGACAGAAAGAAACTCTCTTTAACTTTGTTGATAAGTTCTGTGGGATGGTTCGTTTCGGAAATGATCAATTCTGTCCGATCAAAGGATATGGGAGTCTTGAGTACGACAAGATCACGATACAAAAAGTCTTCTACGTTGACGATCTTGGTCACAATCTGTTCAGCATTGGACAACTATGTGACAAAGGATTAGAGGTCAATTTCAAAGCGAATCGGTGCAACATAAGATCTGGAGAAGGGAAGGAGATCCTTGCAGGGAATAGGAAAACAAATCTGTAGTCGATAGACCTAGCCTCAATAAATCTGAAGAAAGATGTTTGCTTATTATCCAAAGCAACATCTAAAGTTTCTTGGCTATGGCATCACCGTCTTTCTCACTTGAATTTCAAAGAGTTAACCAACCTTGCAAAAGGTGGGTTAGTCAAAGGGCTTCCAACTCTCAGATTTCAAAAAGTGCAGTTATGTGCAGCCTGTGTAAAAGGAAAGATGGTTATAGCGTCTCACAAGTCAAAAGTTGAACACTCTTCAACGAGAGCATTGGAACTGCTTCATATGGACTTGTGTCGACCAATGCAAGTATAGAGCATAAACAAAAAGAGATATGTGTTGGTAATAGTCGATGACTACTCCAAATACACATGGGTAGGTTGGTAATAGTCGATGACTACTCCAGATACACATGGGTATTCTTCCTGCGTTGCAAATCTGATGCTACCGAGATAATAATCGACTTCATTCGCAGAATTCAAGTCAAGTTGCAACTTTCCGTTCAAACCATTAGATCAGATAATGGGACAGAATTCAAGAACAAATCTCTTGAGACGATTCTATATTCTGTGGGAATAACTCATCAATTCTCAGCAGCTCGAACTCCACAACAAAACGGTGTAGTTGAACGAAGAAATCACACCCTAGTGGAATCTGCAAGAACGATGCCGACATATTCAAACCTTCCGTTATTCCTTTGGGCTGAAGCTGTGACAATGACTTGTTTTACAAAGAACAGATCAATAATCAATAAGAGATTTGGAAAGACTCCGTATGAATTTATAAAGAAAAGAGTCCCTAATGTTAAATTTTTTCATGTCTTTGGATGCAGGTGTTTCATCTTAAACGACAAAGACAGTTTGTGGAAGTTTAGTCAAAAAGCAGATGAAGGAATCTTCATTGGCTATTCAAAGGAGTCTGTAGCCTTCCGAGTCTACAATAAGAGGACAAAGACAGTTAATGAAAGCATTAATGTTAAATCCGATGAAGGCGTTGTAATGGCTTCTGAACATACCAGTTCAGGACCCGATCTTAACCAACCGACTTCTATGAAGTCATCTGAACAGAGTGCAGAAAATAATGATTTAAATAAACTGTTCGAGAATTTTTATGAAGACTGCTTTGAACAGACCAAACCTAATATTTCACATTTGGTGCCTGACAGGAATACTGAAGATCCAGTCGTAGTCTCAGATTATTCTCACCAAACTGGAGAGGTTTCAACGACAGACGTACACTTACCTGTTGATAGTGTACTACCCATCCAACCTCCAGTATCTTTTGAAACCCCCTTACCTTCTGAAAATTCAGAAACCCCGATCTCAGTTGATATACCATCAACCTCAGAAGCAAATCCCCGAATTCCTTATCTGGATTTAAACCCCAATCAAGACCAACTTCAACCTTACCCACATACTTTTAAATGGACAAGGAATCACCCAACTGAAAACATCATAGGTGATCCTTCAACTTCAGTTACAACCAGAAGAGCAACCATGAACGAGTGCTTATTTACAAATTTTCTGAGTAAAATTGAGCCAAATACTATAAAAGAAGCTCTCCTGGATGATGAGTGGATCGTGGCTATGCAAGAAGAGCTAAATCAGTTTGAAAGGTTGAAGGTCTGGAGATTGGTGGAGCGACCAAAAGACAAATCCATCATCGGGACGAAGTGGATCTTCAAGAATAAGAAGGATGAACACGGTGTCATCATTCGAAACAAGGCTCGCCTCGTTGCCAAAGGATATAGTCAGCAAGAAGGAATTGATTATGATGAAACATTCGCTCCAGTTGCTAGGATAGAAGCTATTAGCATGTTTTTGGCTTTTGCGGCTCATAAAAACTTTACAGTTTATCAAATGGATGTAAAAACTGTGTTTTTATAGGGAACTGACAGACGAAGTATATACATATCAGCCCGAAGGGTTTACTGATCCTTTGAAGCTTGATCATGTATATAATTTTGATAAGTCCCTGTATGGCCTTAAACAAGCACCTCGTGCTTGGTATGATGCACTTTCAAACTATCTTTTGAAGTGTGGATTCAAAAAAGGCGCAGTGGATACAACCCTGTTTATAAAACGTCATGGTCCAGATATCATAGTTATACAAACATATGTAGATGATATAATATTTGGGTCTACTAATCCAGAATTTTGCAAGAAATTTGCTTTCTTAATGTAATAAAATTTTAAAATGAGCATGATGGGGAAATTAATTTTTTCTTAGAATTACAAGTGAAACAATTGACTGATGGTATTTTCATCAATCAGTCAAAATATATTCAGGACATGTTAAAGAAATTTAACATGGTAAATAGTACTCCTATGAAAACTCCTATGGCTCCGGATTCCAAATCAAAACTCGATGAGGACATTTCAGGAAACCTGCAGGTGTAACTCATTATCGAGGCATAATTGGGTCATTCATGTATTTAACTACAAGTAGACCTGATGTTATGTTTGCTACATTTGTTTGTGCTAGAAGGCACATCCGAAAGAATCACATTTGGCTGCTGCCAAAGAAATTTTTTGATATCTAAAGAGAACACCAAACTTAGGTTTGTGGTATCCCCGGGAATTATCATTTACATTAACTGCCTTTTCTGATGCTGATCACGCAGTTGACAAAATGGATAGAAAAAGTACATCAGGAGCAGTACAATTCCTAGGTGACAAACCCGTCTGCTGGTCATCCAAGAAACAACATTGTGTTTCACTGTCTACAGCCGAAGCTAAATACGTTGCTGTATCGTCATGCTGTTCTCAAGTGTTGTGGATGAAGAGCCAACTCAGAGACTACGGGTTTACACCACAAAAGATTCCACTTTATTGTGATTCTCAAAGTGAAATAGTCATAGCTTCCAATCCGGTGCAACATTCTAAATCCAAACACATTGACATCCGGTATCATTTTATAAAAGATCATGTAGAAAATGGTAATATAGAATTATATTTTGTACCTACTGAATATCAATTAGCTGACTTGTTTACCAAAGTCTTAGATGAAAAATGTTTTAATTATTTGGTATACAAGTTGGGTATGTTGAATATTTAGATTTAAACATTCAGTAGTTACAAATTATAATTTTAAATTTACATTTTTTATTTGATTTAAATTGATGTTAATCTCATATGATTTTAAAGTCTAAATTTTTTAGATTTTAACAAATCTGGATTGTCATGTGCAGGGGGAGTAGACAGATAATTTTATCTGTTTCTGAAAAATCTGATAAATTTTTATCTGATTTTTGTAGGGGGAGCTGCCATTTAAAAAGATATTTTCATCTGAGGGGGAGCTAAAATGCAAAAATCAAGGGGAGCAAATATTTTCTTGTTAAAATTTTGTTTGTTGTTAAAAAAAATTTTTTGGGTTTATTTTTTTAGTACAAATTTTTATTTGATATTTGTTAAATTTTTTTAGTTGTGTTCAATTTTAATTTTTTTGTTCTTTCAAATTTTTTTAGTTGTATTTTTAGTGAAATTGTTTTGTGTGAAATTTTTTTTTGTGTGTGTGTTTAATTATTTTTAGTTGAAATAAAATGGGCTTATAATGTAAAACAAAAGGTGAGTGGGCCGGGTTTTTCAAATTTGAAATTTCAACTATAAAGTTGAAATTCAAATTTCAAAATTACTTTTTCCAAAACCCTCTACTGTTCATCTCCTTCACCGACTCACTCATTCGGATTTCTTCATCATGAAGCAACAATTTTTAAATCAGATTGTCGACATTTCTGATCAACATTGTAAGTTCATTTTATGTTTTCCATTTTATGTGTTGAATTTCAGTTTCAATATATGAGTTTTTCTTCATGTGTGTGTTCATATGTACCTACTACGTGTCTATAGATTTTAGTGTGTTGTTGATTACAATATGAAATTAAATGTGTGTTTGTATGCGGATTACTTTCATGATCTTGAAAATCAAATTTCAAGACTCAGTTTCAAACACACAAACACTAATATGATTTTTTCAGTAATAAAAAGTTCTCGAGTTGTTTTAACTGAAAATTGGATTTTTTTGGTGTGAATTTGTTGTTTCCGGACAATGTTCAGTAAACAAATGTTGTTTAAAATCAATTTTCGAGTAGGACTCAACTTTTACTTAGGCAAAATAGTCCGTGAATTGAAATTTGCAAAATTATCAGTTATATTTGACTTAGAAATGTTTTTAACCATGTTCTCGATTAACAGTTTAAATCAAGAATTTTTAAAGTACTAATCGAGTTGCCTGAAAGTTCACCCGAGAAACTTTAAGTTTCATCCGAGTTGAACACTTCTTGAATCGAGTAAGTGTTATTTATTATACGAGTTGGTTCATTATCAGGACTAAGAAAATTTTTCATCACCCTCGATAACATAGATGATTCGAGTCCTTTTATATTTCATTCGAGTTGTACTTATAGTTGATTCGAGTCCAATTATATTTCATTCGAGGAACCAACAGTTCTATTCGAGTTTGTATATGTGTCCTTCGAGAAAATCACAACTTTATTCGAGTTGTCTCATAAGTTCATTCGAGTTGGTCCATACATTCATTCGAGAAGGTCCTTCAACATTCGAGTTCCATACATATGTAATTTGAGTTGAGTCATGCATTATCCGAGAAATATCCCGTTTCATTCGAGTTTCATACTCATTCTTCAAAAATTTTCTAAGTGTTGGGGAATTTAATTTTTTTAAAGAAAAATTTCACATTTTTCGAGAAATTTTTAAATCTATGTCTTTTTAACATTGGACTCTTAATGATTGACTTTGAAACCTAACAATAATATTTTAATATTATTGTCAGGAATCCCGATGCTTTAAACACAGAAAGACATATTTTTCTAATTTCTAGCAAAATGCTTTAAACATGTCTATTATTTTTCACAGGTTTCAAATGGCATCCCCAGCTCAATCCCAACACTCAAAGTCATCTGATTCCCATTCATCGTCAAATCATACTTTGATTTCCAAACCAGTAAAATCCGCCTCTGTCACCCGACCTTCACTTTCCACACTCATCCCAGACAACCAATTAGTCAAACCTCGATATTGCCTACCCTTTCATGACAACAATCATCGTCTTGATCCCAAGGTCATAAAAGTCAGCCACCCGATCATAGTAGACATTCTTAAAGGCCATCCTTTAGGTTATCTACTTCAATACACCTTAGATTCCCCAAGTCTATCTACAACAATTTTGGCACACTGTCAAGTTTGTCCCAGCTGATGGTAACCATCACTTTAAGGTTACCATCGATCAAATTAAGACGAAGATTACATTAGCCAGGCTGAGACACAATCTGTTTCTACCACGTCGCATCGATACTGTGAATTTTCCAGAGCTAGTAGATTTCGAGGATTTTGTATCCAATGAAGAACTCGTACATGATTTGATCTGCTTAGGATACTCTAAACCACTACTGAAAAGCTCTAAGTTCCGTAGGAATGGACTTAATGGAGAATGGTACACGCTCTTTTGGATTATAAACCAATGTATGACATCCAAGCACACTGGCATAGATAGGTGTAGCATTCACTGTCTTAGAATTTTTCATGGGATTGCGTTTAACAAGCATTATGATTACGCCCAATGTATCTGGGAGGATCTGAAGGAGGTGCTGTTAGCAAAGACGACAAATAGAGCATGAAAGTTTGTCCCACTTCAATGCTTTATTCAAATACTAATAGAGGGAATATTGAGGGGCAATGAACAGAATCCTAAACGCTTAAATGCTCAATGGGCCCTGATTATGTTATGATGAGTCTGCATGGAGTACAAGATTCACCGAACGCAAACATAATGCCAATTCCAGAAGCATTATTAAAATATGCAGATCCAGAGAGTGAGCACGTGAAATTATATCGAATAGATCACGCTCCTATAGAAACCCAAGAACCGGGTTTTCTTAACCAGGGGACTTTAGGTGAGCAAGAACTTCAGCATGGGGCTGATGTTTAGGGAAGCCAATTGGTGAGTGAGGGAGTAGAGGTGCAAGAAAGGGGTGGTGAGGGAGTAGAGAGCAGCTCAGATTTTGAACGTACATTGTCAAATATTGCTGAGGGAGCTGTAGAAGGGAATGATGATGATGATGATGATAATGAGATGATAATGAGAGTGGTCATGATCCTAATGAGGGAGGTGCATAATTGATAGATATCTCAATGGCACAAAGTGTTCCCGAGATGGATATTGTTGAGATAGCAAGACAGAGTGTGAGGGAGATTCCTAGCCCAAACAGGCGGGATCAAACCACATCCGCTGTTAGCTCCCAACTGGGAGTTAGCATTGAATTAGTCAGCATCCTACTGACATCTGCACACCCACTAGCCACTCATTCTCCTCTCAACAGGAGAATGTTTCAACTTCTCACCGGGATGAAACACATAATCTATCCAAAAATCTTTTGATTTTATGGATATTGAACAAAGTACACATCTGCCCGGGTGTACTACTTCAATTGTTGCACAGAGTCTAGAACCCATACACGATACGACACTCGAGTCCACTTCATTCGTTGAAGTAAGTGCAGTTGAACGTCGTGTTACTGCAGGAACAACCTTAGTAACGGAAGCAGTTGTTGCTCCGTCACTTGAAGAGGTTGGACGTCCAGTCGGAGCTACTTCTTTGCCAACTCTAAGTACTGACCACACAGATATTCTTTTCACAAGTTCGACTGTTGTGACAACTGGAAGTCTTCGTGACCCAGTAGTTAGCCCTTCCCCGTTTGTTACGATAACAAAGTTAGATGAAGCCTTAAATGCGGCAGTTGCGGGAGTTAACAATCATATGTCAAGCCAGTTAACAGAAGTGATGAATCAAATGACCAACATTCATCAACTTTTAAAAGGCAAGAATGTAGCTGAAGGAGAAATGAAACAAAAAGATCCTAATCAGGCTATTGAAGAGCTAAGTGAGTTTGTTTATGATCAATTTGACAAAATGCGTGAACGAATGATGGGTCTGGAAAGCACGGTCATTCACAGCCTTAGGCAACTTGTTTGAAAGAGTTTCTACTGTTGAACAATCCTGTAAGGCTCAAGCTTCTGCTCCGAATCGTAAGCATGATGAGCATGATGACGACTCCGATGATGCTCCTCATGAGTGGGAGAAGAGGAGGAAGCTTGATGAGCCAGGTACTGCTGGACTGTTAATGATAACATATCCTGAGAAAGCAACGGAAGCTCAAGAGAAGGGACAAGCTGGAAGCTTGAAGGATAAACCTGTTGATGCTCAAACCGGGCTGGAATTGATTCTTCATGAAGATGTTCCAATTCCTTTGAGTATTCAATCAGAGATCTACAATTTTGATGAATATGAGATTCTGACGATGAAGGTCAAGAACAGATTCCAATGATTGAGGAAGTAGAGAAAGAGGTAGAGATTGATGATTCTGAAGATGATGATGTAATTGAGTTAAAAGATATTGTTGTGAGAGCGGAAAGAATTGAAGAAGAAGAGGTGTTACTTCAAGAGATTTTAAAAGATGATATACCTATACCGACGGTTGAAAAGCCTGAGGTTATGGTAAATGTGAAAGAAGAAGTGATTGAACCTTTTCATGTGGAGAGTATTATACCACCAGTGGTTACAGAGCTAAATGAAGTCGAGATAATGGACAAGTTCTTTAATGAATACATCTTAGCTAACGAATCATAAAGATAGCATCAGTTGAGATTTGAAGCTAAGAAGGTTGTCCAAAGAGAGATCAATGATATTCTAATTTTGCTTAATGAAGAAGAGATTAGCAAAAAGAAGAAAAAGGGGTTGGAGCTATCATCTAAGAAATCTGCAGAGTATACAAGAAAGAGGAATAAGTTACCGTATCTTGAAGATTATTTGGAAAGAAAATTTTCTGCAAGAGACAAGCACCGTGTACGTTCTTGAAGGTTCTTAGAGTTCTGGAGCCTAACAGACCAAACTTGGCAAATTAAGAAAGTTTCTTACAAAATAAAGCTCAACCTATGGATAAAGTCAGAAGTGAATTTAGGATCATTGATCTGGTCAAAATAGAAAAGGATCATTTTCTGAAGATTTTTTATCCTACCTTTACTGTCACAAGATCTGATGGAAATACTTACATGTTTACTGAAGCTGATATGTTCTGGATGCATCTTGTTGATATTGTAGATTTGTTCGATGAACTGTGTCGTAATAAGAGGAATGAACATTGTAGGTTTGCACTAAAGACACTCTTTCATTTCATGCACATTGAACTGGTACTTATGTCTATCCAAGACTTACAGATCGACGTTGAAAGGGGAATGAGAACGATAAATGTTACTCCTCCGAATCGTATTATTAAGTTTTCTGGTGAGTTGAAAGAATTTCAATTGATTATGGTAAAGCGTCCTGCAGTTATGTATAAAGATAAAGATAGAAAGTTGAGGGCTATGCGAAGTATTGAACTGAACAAATTTTATGATGGAACGCTTCAGAAGGTGTTAAGTGGTCTGAAAGGAAAGTTGGCAGCCGATCAAAAGAGAAAGACTAAGAGAGGAGATTTGAGTGCATATGATAAAAAGCTCATGGTTGAATTTATCTCGAAGATCAATTGGAGGTTGTTCAACAGGAAGAGCGTCAGGAGGTTTGAAATGAAGTTGGGGCTATCTAAGTAAAGACTGAGTTTATTTCATCAAAGGGGGAGAATGTTAGATCCTATTTGTAATTGATGAAATAAATAAGTGTAGGGTTAATATTGTACATATTGCATAGTTGTTATTTCATATAAATAGAAATTAGTCTTTTGTGAAATGTCAACTCTGACATTCGATTTGTAATTTGCACGGAAAGTTAGAATTTGGATTAGGGCTACAGTGCTGTCAAGATACTTCGTTGTAAATCATTTTGGCGATTACAATCATTCGGTTAGTATTGATTTGTGTTCTTAATTGTTTGTTTATAATTGTTGATTAATATAACTGGAATTATAGGTACCCATTTCAAGATGGGTTTTGGTACCCACTTAAACTGGGGTTTAGGTACCCAGTGCTAATTATAACAATCAGCTTCTCTTTGAAAAGCAGAAAACAAATTTCTTTCAGTATTTGATAATTGAATATCTGAATTTCTAAAGAAAGTTGAGTTTGAATGTTCAGACTTTTTCAAACTCTTCTTTATGAACAACTGTCCGGTTCTAGCCTGTTTCTGGTAATACTTGTTGTTTTTCTGAGAAAATTTTTTACTGTGAATAATGACCAATATTTCTAGAAACTTTAGAACAATTTGACTTTGAAGATTCACCGGTGTAAATCTTTACCGGAGGTTGTTCAACAATTTTATCTTTGCCTCTATGTATCTTTAACAGATACTTAAGTTTAAGATCAGAAGAAGAATCAAATTTAGAGAATTCAGTTGGATTCTTTTTAATTTCTGTGGATAAATCAGAGTGATCAACTTTAGATTTTGAACAAACTGAAGGATCTTTAACCTCTAATTCTTTTGAAGAAGGAGAATCACTCAATTGTTTGGTAAGATGAAATATCTGATCTTCTAATCCTTTGATAATGACCAAATAAGAATTTATGTCATTATCAAATGATTGGTAATCAGTTTTAAAAGATTGTTTTTTGATTAAAAACATCTTTCTTTCATCTTCAAACAATTTGGATTGAGCTTTAAATCTTGTTCTTTCAGTAAGAACTCTTGTCTTTCCTTCTCAAGAGAATCTTTAGTTAAAGACAACTCTTTTTTAAGAGCAAAAAATTCTTCAGATTTGTTTAAAATACAATTTTGATCGGTCTGATTCATCTTGGAAAGTGTTTCTTCAAGATCTTTAACTTTCTTATACAGTTCAGATCTTTCAGGCAAAATATATTTCATATAAGTTGTAGTCTGAAGATTCTCTCATTTCAACTCATCAAGTTCTTCATTTAATTCAGATATCTTCAAATTAAGAGAAGTACTCTCAGAATTTTGTTTGACTTTCAAGCTCTGAATTTCTTCTTTCAGTATTGATACATCACGTAAAGAAAAAGCTTTATTTTTATTAATCTGAACAAGAATGTTGTAATTGTTCTTACGAATCTTTTCAGATTCAGTAAGTTTTTCAATCAGCTCAAACTTTGAAAAATGTTCATATGTTATGTTGAATTACTTGAAACTGAATCTTCCAAGATCTTTTATGGAAAAATTGAGTGATTTACTGATAAAACTTTGAAAACTATATCAGTAAATGATAACTTGTGAAAAATCAGCTCTGAAATGACTTTTTGACATTGAAATTTTAGCTTTTCTGTAGAAAATTGCCCATAACTTTTTTCTGGAGTGGATTTGGGCCTCGAAAATTTACCATTTGCCGGTTCTAGAAATCATATATCTCGATTTAATCTTCATTTTGGCGTATGGTAGGCCGTCTAACGATGTTCCAGTCAAAAGTTATGGTCAATTTAAGCAGCAAAGGTCAAATAGTCAAAAGTATGATGAAACTCGAATGAATAAGGACTCAACTCGAATGAAGAGTAATGAAACTCAAATGATAAAGGATTAAACTTGGATGGTTAAGTGTGAAACTCAATTGAAACACTAGCAAACTCGATTGAAAGATAATGAAACTCGAATAAGCTTGATTTGTGAATTGAATAAAACTCGAATGAACTTGTAATCCAACTCGAATTACTCTAAATGAAACTCGGATGATGAACAATGAAACTCGGATGAAGAATAATCAAACTCGATTGAACCTTGATGAAACTCGGATAAAGAGTAATAAAACTCGGTCAAAGCTTCATAAAACTCGGTCAAAGCTATATAAAACTCGATCAAAGATTCATAAAACTCGGTCAAAGCTTCACAAAACTCGAATAAAGCTTCATAAAACTCGAATAATGCTTCATAAAACTCGAATAAAGCTATATAAAACTCGGATAACACTAACATTGCAGTGTTGCCCGAGATTCAACCGTTTTTGACAGATTCAAGTCAAAATCCACAAAATTTTTCAAAATTTTCACAAATTGATCTACAAATCACAACGGAGGCTCGTTTTGATGGCAGAAACAACTTTTGTGAAGTCACTTTGGCCAATTCCTGATTTAAAAACTAAAAACGACCAAAAACCTCAAGAACACACACTTTTTCAAAAAATCTGAAAATTTTCAATCAAATTCTGTGTGTTTGGAATTAAAATTTGAGATTTATCTCATTAGATTCGTACTAAAAATTGTCACCTTCGATCCAAATTACACTTCATTTCATCCACAGAAACAAAATCCAAAAAGAATTTTCTGAATTTTGAAAAAAAACGAATGTAACAGTGTTCGTGAATTTACAAAATTCAGATTCAAATTCACTCAAATTCAACCATATTTGGCTCTGATACCAATTGTGAATTCATATTTCATGTAATTCATAACAACATTTAAACAATATATGAACAATTAACAGTTCAATACAATCTGTTGAATGATTAAGAGAGAAGAATATTACAATGAGTTCTTGGTGACTTGCACAACACATTTTTCTCTATCAATCCGTGTATCAGTTTTTAAACAGTTCACACACAGACCTATTTATATACACAATAAAACTATTGTGAATTTACAAAACAAACCCTATACTATTGAATATTTATAATATAGACCCTGAACATTTACACTATAATTGTTTTCATCTCTATGTAATATTTATTCCTAACATCTTAACTTTTCTACTTTACATGATTTATGTGTTTGATGTACTAATTTGAATGATAAACTGAATTTAGTACTAGAGACACATTCATCAATGACTGCTCAAATACAATCATTAAAATCTGATAATGCTAGTTTATTAGACATTAAGGAAGATCTTAAGGCTAAACTGAAAGCTGATGCTCAAGATATGATAGTTCTATAAGACAAGTTAAGTGAACAATGTGTCAGGAATGAACTGATTATGAGCGTATAGAATCACTAACCAAAGAGATCTCCCTAAAAGATAAAGAACTAGCAGACGCTAGGGTTAGGGTGGCTGAGGCGAACAACAAGATTGAAAATTTTAGGAATTCGTCCTTGACTTTAGGCAAGATCTTAGATTCACAGAGACATTCTAAGAAACCGACTGGCCTAGGATATCAAGATGTGCCTCCACCCTTCAATAGAAAGTATGTACCTACTCCTCAGGATGAGACCATGGAATCAGTAAAATCAGAAGGAGTAAATGTAAATGAGCCACCTAAAGTGTCATCACCTATACCTCAGGTTGAGAAAACAGTACAGTTTGTGGAGTCTAGTAGTATGCCAAAACTAGATAAAGCTAAAATTGTAAGTGATACGAAACAAGAGGAGACAAGCAAGGCAATTGATAAGAAACAAGAGTAGATGAGCAAGGCAGTTGAGACGAACATTCATGATACTTGTGAGACACCTAAGACAAAGAGTGCATATAAGAAATTAATTGATAAGATGTCTTGCTTTAAGTGTCATGAGAAAGGTCATGTTGCTTCAGGTTGTCCTTATAAGAAAACTGAGTCTACACCGAACAAAAGAAAACAAGAACAACCTACCTTTAAGTCAATGCCTGGTGATGCGAGCGTGAGTAGTTCTCAAAGTTCAGAGAAAAACTCTAGTGTGATGTCACGATTAGGGAGTAAACAAACACCGGCGTATCCGAGACAGAAAGAAGGACACAGGAATAATTCACCGAAAAGATTTCCAAGTCAATCAAGGTCTGGCCCCCAACCCATCCTTAGGAATCATACACCGAATAGGAGTCACACTCCTGTTAGGTCTCACACTCCTAATAGACCTCAGACACCAAGTAGAGCCCAAAACTATCACAATGAGATGTACTATAACAGAAATTATTCTAGGGCTGTACAACAAAGACCAATTCAAAGGCAAAGAGTAGAAGTTAAACACTCCAATTCACAACCTGTTCTTGGTCAAAAACCTAAGTCACCTGAAAGGAGAGATGGGTATTTGAAAGAATTCACGTTTGTAGAATAGAAAGGTATTACCAATTCAGTCATGGCTTGGGTTCCCCGTGATAACTAATTTGTTTTTTTTTTCATGTGCAGGAGTCAGCTACAAGTCCAAGCAACAAATGGTATGTGGATAGTGGTTGCTCTCGACACATGACAGGGGAGAAAAGTCTACTGAGAGACTTCAAAAGCAGGAATAACGGATTTATTATATTTGCTAGGAAAATAGGAGGTGATATCACTGGATTAGGAACGGTCACTAATGGGAAAATCACACTCGAGCAAGTCTACTATGTAGAGAAACTTGATCATAATCTCATTAGTGTCTCTCAGATCTGTGATAGGGAACATTTAGTACACTTTACTCATAAGGAAGCACTAGTGCTAAAGCCTGGATTTAGGATTCCTGAAGAGTGGATAATGACGAGGGCCTCAAGGAAGAATAATTTGTACATGATGGACATGTCCATAGCAGAATCTTCGTTGGAATCTACATGTTTATTATCCAGAGCTTCAGAATCAGAATCCTTGTTGTGGCACAGGCGAATGGCTCACCTGCACTTAAGGAAGATGAACTTCATCACTAAAAATGGCCTTGTGTAAGGTGTACAAATGAAGAGCTTCCAATTTGAAGACAAGTTTGTGCCATGCAAGAAAGGGAAACAACACAAGAAGGCACACAAGTCTAAGACTCAGAACTCAATTTTCTCCACCTTTGATCTGCTGCATATGGATCTTTTTGGTCCAATCAACAAAAGAAGTATAGGTGGAAGTTGGTATAGTTTGGTTATCACTTATGATTACTCACGATTTCTTGGGTTTTCATTTTAGACATAAAGGACGAAACAGCAGGGACACTGATTAGGTTCTTAGACCACGTTGAGAACGCCAATGGGAAAAGAGTAAAGTGTATCAGAAGTGATAATGGAACTGAGTTAAAAAATGCAGTAATAGATGTATATTCCCTAACTCAAGGCATAGTGCATCAGTTTAGTGCACCATATGAGCCACAACAAAATAGAGTGGCAGAACGAAAGAACAGGACACTGATTGAGGTAGCAAAGACTATGCTTTCAGATTCAAAGCTTCCCACTATGTTTTGGGGGGAAGCAGTGAATACCGCTTGTCATGTTTTAAATAGAGTCCTTACTGTCAAACCACTGAACAAAACCTGTTACGAGATTTTAAATAAACGTCCACCAAATTTAACGGGTTTTGAACCATTTGTGGTGTCGTGCACATTGTTGAAAACTAAACATCAACCTATGTTTGGTGAAAAGGTAGACGAGGGATACTTCCTAGGTTATGTGCTAAATTCACCTAACAAGAGGGTTTTTAACAAAACCACCGGTACGGTAGAAATTGTGTTTAACATCGATGTTTCCAGTTATACACAAGAGCCCCAAATGGTCCAGAATGCTTATTTGATTATGACACTTTATTTAAATAATTTAACGTTCTCTTCACTTGTGATTCAGGCAATCTGGAGAATGACTTCTCAAACTGAGTCTTGATGAAGAAGGTAGAGTCGTTCCTAATTTGAGCATTCCTACAACAACTGAGGTAGAACTATCGTCAGAAGAAGAGTCCCCAACAACTAAAGAACCTTCGTCATCTATTGATGTGAATCAGACAAACAGTCCAGCCTTAGAAGAAAATGATCTCGAGGAGGATGTTCGGTCTGAAGTCATGCCAACATTAGGAGAAATAGGATCTAATATGGGTGACAATCTTCAGGTCGATTTTTTGTAAGTATCAAAAGTACATAAAGATCACCCACTTGAGGACATTATTGGGAATCCAAATGCTGGAGTGAGAACTCGGAGTAATGTGAATGTTAACACAGTGTGTTATCGATGATTAAATACTCCTAAGCATTCCACACGTGTTTGTACTCATGTTTCATCTCTCAAGTTGAGCCGAAGAATATTCAAATGGCTCTAAAGGATAATTCTTGGGTTGAAGCAATGCAGGAGGAACTCTCACAGTTCAAGAAGCTGCAAGTCTGGGAGTTAGTGCCTTTACCTCGTGGAGAAGTTGCAATAGGGACCAAATGGGTCTTTAAGTGCAAAAGAGATGATCGAGGCATCGTTACTCGTAACAAGGCTACACTCGTAGTCAAGGGTTTCAACCAAGAAGACGGGATAGGCTACAATGAGGTGTTTGCACCAGTAGCAAGGCTTGAAGCTATCCGATTGTTTCTCACATTTGCATCCTTCAAAGGCTTTAAAGTTTATCAACTAGACGTCAAGAGTGCCTTCTTGTACGGGAAAGTGAAGGAACTGGTGATTGTCGAGCAACCGCCAGGGTTTACATCAGGCACCTAGGGCATGGTACGAGACACAATCTACTGATCTCTTGGAAAATGGGTTCGAGAGAGGGCGTATAGATAGTTACACTTTTCATTAAGAAGAAAGGGGATGATTTTCTACTGGAACAAGTCTATGTGGACGACATAATCTTTGTGTCGTCAAATGAACAGTTGTGCAAGGACTTTGAAAAGGTCATGAAGTCAAAGTTCGAGATGAGTGCGATGGGGGAGCTGAATTTTTTCTCGATTTATAATTTGAACAAAGAAAGGAGGGTGTGTTCATTCATCAGACAAAGTATGTTTATGAGATACTAGATCTAACATCCGTCATTTCGACCTGGTACATGGAATTATTTTAGTTGATAAATATTCTATTAATATTGAGTTGGTCCAATTATATCCCGTTTCGTGGATTGATACGTGTCGGCAATGGGCTTGCGTGTCATCGGATTATAATTTTAACAAACGGATTATGTTTTTGAGATCGCGGGATTAAATGGGTTAAATGGGCATTAATATTGAAAATGTGATATCGGGTTCGGGTTAATGGGTTCGGGACTGATTAAGATAAAGACGTATATATGTTTGTGCCTTCCTTCTCCCTTATCCATTCTTGAAAAATAACCTAAAGGTGTATGTGTGTGTTTATGTGATAACTCCAGCAAGAATTCAGCTCTGGACATCAAATTGATTGAGAAATTTTGGGAATTGCTTAACTATCTCCATCTCCTTGTGTTCTTGAGTTGTTGAGGTAAGAATTCTCCATCTTTTCTTGTAAGAATTTGAGATATGAGTTACTCAAGTTGGGGAATTGATTATCAGTTGTCATAGTAAACTTGTATCTTGATCTTGAGGTTGTATTGAAGCTGTAGTCGAATTGAGAGGAGTTGTATACTCCTGGGCAGCCATGAAAATCGCAGGTCAGGATGCAGGTTTTCGCGATGTCGCGACGCGACCAACAGGGTCCCCGCGGCGCTACCATTAACCTGTAGGAGAAATCCGAAATTAATCTTATGAAATGAGTTTGGGTCGGTTCAGTGTCGGGATCGTTTGGGATGGGTCTTGTATGCATTCGGGGACTTGTTGGGGGTTGTTCGAGTCGGGTTTGGGTTAAGTTTCGGGTATTGGTCGGGTTTCGGTTCCGTGGGGTTATCGAGTCCGAGTTGGTTTTGTGTTAACGTGAGATAGATATAAGTATATCAGCGGGATTGTAATTGACCGGTTATGACTCCGTGTGCCACAGGGACTAGCGGATCGCGAGTCGGATTCGATCAGAGTGTTCAGACTTCAGGAAATCAATCAGGTGAGTACTCGAGTCGTTTTCTAAACGCGCGCCATCTTTTACGTTATAGTCATGTAGCTATATTGTGTGTGTTATATATAAATGAGACAGGGACGTGAACCTCAGGTTTACTCTATTTCTTTATACGTGTTATGTATGAGATGTGAGATCGGTTTCAGGGGTCTGTGATGTGTTCCATACGGACAGTGAGTCGCGAAAGGGATCGCGCACGTTGACTGTCCCTAACAGTCCTTGGGGCGTATATATACGGCAGGGCCTGTAGCAGGGTAGCTTCCGTGCTACAGGGTATTACTGACCATTGCTGTGTGCGATGTGTCCACCGGGGAGGCGTCCCCACAGGGCTTGTGTAACTATCCAGATCTTACTTGTGTTTATATACCTGAGATGCGTGTTGGGTTATCGGGACAGGGATAAGGATTGTGTGCTACGTGCTATGTGTTATGTGCAGTGTAAACCCTCGTGTGCTCACGGGCTTTATAGCTCATGTATTCGAGTCTAACATGTTCAGGGAATCGGAAGGGACCACAACAGCCATAGAGATAGGTTCGGGGCGAGCTTGAAGACTATTCATTCGTCTGTATAGTGTATAATAATGTATGGGACGGTCATTTTGGGAACGATGTATCTGATAGTCAGTATTACTGTGTTTAGTTTAATTTGGGATTGCAAATGTATTATCCATGTTTATCTTCGTGTATAAAGTTTTAAATTAGCCGTAATCTGCATTATCCTATGACATGCGTGTTATAGATCCGTTGCGTTATTGCCACTTATGATATTATGTTGACGTGACATTTCCGGGAACGGGAGGGGTGTTACACTAGAACGCATTGGGATGGAAGGAACAAAACTCATGATACAATTCACCACACCAATTCAAGTCATTCACAATCTCGGACCGGGTACCGATAGTGATACTGTTGTGGATCTTATGTTATATCGCGCCATGATTGGGTCACTTATGTATTTAACTGCTTCCAGACCTGACATTATGTTTGTTGTTTGTTAATGTGCCAGGTTTCAAGTAAATCCCAAAGAGATTCATATGAAAGATGTGAAGCGGATTTTGAGATACCTGAAGTCAAAACCGAAGATGGGACTTTGGTATCATGCTGATGGAGATTTTGAATTAGAAGCTTACACAGACTTGGATTATAGCGGGTGCAACTTGAACAGAAAGTCAACAATGGGAGGTTGTCAGTTCTTAGGAGGGAGACTTGTATCCTGGCAATGCAAGAAACAAAGTTCGGTAGCCGTATCCACATGTGAAGCCGGATATGTAGCTACGGGTAGCTGTTGTTCACAGGTTCTGTGGATTCAACAACAATTGAGGGATTATGCTTTGACTTATAATCATACTCCTATTAGGATAGACAACCAATCCACGATAGCAATAACCAATAATCCGGTAAAGCATAGTAAGACTAAACACATAGATATACACCATCATTTTATTTGTGACTGTGCAGAGAAAAACCTGATTAAATTGGTAAAAGTTCCAACGGAAGACAACTATGCGGAATTGTTCGAAAAAGCATTTGATAGATCACACTTTGAGTTGTCAGTCCAACTAAACGGGATGCGAAATTCAGAGTAACCTGACCTCTTTAGGTAGTTTTTCTAAATTTTTAGCTTTTAATTTGTTTTACTAGTTAATTCAAAAATAATTATATATAAAAGTAATAGATACATAAAAAAATTCAAAAAATGAGAAAAGTTGAAAAAGAAAAAGGAGAGAGGTCTTAGAGTTACAGGTTCAACATGACGAGATTTAGCGAAGTCTTACAAACTCTAAGTGTTGAACTTTCACACATAATGCACTATAAAATTTCAGTGATGTACATATTCATGTTCTGATATGTTGGTAGGCATAAAACATGAATATTTTCCTAAAAGCCAATAAAATAATCCAGAAATTGTCATATATGTAACTAACTTAGACGTATGACCAACAGGTCTTAATTTCTATGTTAAAGGCTCACATACAGTATTTATGAATGAGGTATGTAAATCAGTCTGGGGGATGTATTGCTTCATCAAAATACATCTTAAATAAAGAGCAAGCATGAGTCGTAAAGAAAGGCAAGACATGTCGCCTTGTTGTACGTAAGTACAAACCTGTCACCAGCTGTTTTGACTTAATATAATAAGATATGTCACTTTGTTGTACGTAAGGTATAGACCTGTCACCGCTATCTTGGCTAAATATAAGAGGAATGCTCTACCCTAAGACAAACTAAGACACTCTGTTGTACGTGAGTACAGAACTGTGTCCGACGTTTGCATTTTAAAGATGCTATGCAAATACCAAAAAGTCATAATGATTGTATGTCTGTCTTGATTACAGAGGTATGTCTAATTGTGGGACACGTAAGGTGATTTCTTGATAAATAAAAGGGCCAAAGGAAAGTGCTAGTGTTGCGTGTTTAAGTGGACAACAATACCAATAATCGGCATGGTGTGTATGTTACAACAAACAAAAAGGGATGTTAAGATTCCAAAGTGTGAAAGTGCATCACCTGAATTGCGTTGGAAAAGATATCTGATTGATCCTTCTATGTCTCTCTCGCAAAAATATTTAGTTTGTGTTATTTTGTCTTTAAATTCTTGAAATTTACGCTTATTTATTTTCAGTTTCTTTTATTTCATTTTATTTTACTTTATTTTATTTTATTTTACTTTATTTTATTTTATTTTATCTTATTTGATTTTAGTTTACTAGGTAAATTTTAAATAAGTAGGATCAGTTGCTCAAAGTGAAGTGTTCCGTGATAAGTTCAAAAGGTTGAAAATTTTTAAAGTTTTTTAAAGTTTCTCAACTTTAGTTCGTGACAACCTAAGTCCGTACGAACTTATTGGCATAAGTTCGCACGAACTTAAGTTCATACGAACTTAAATCATGTAAGTTCGTAGAATAGAATGTCGGACCTATAAATAGTGACACCACATTAAATTCATTCACCTACACTAAACGAACTTACTCTTCACGAACTAATTAGGCGACCACGAACTTATTTCAGCAATTACGAACTTATCGTACTTCTACGGTTTTGCTTCTGTTACACGAAGATACATACTGTTCCATCTCGAACTTACCACTATTCACTTTTGGTTTAACTTCTAAACAACAAAGTAAGTAGATTTGGGAGTATAAATGGATGTTTATCGTGTATTTTGAGTTTAGATATTAGAAGAACAAAGTGTTATAAACTCTAAGTTTAAGGATATAAAACTTAAAATGGAACCTTAGTAAAGTCGATTAGAACCTTTGAGGACTAGTTTCATTGGTTGATTAAGTCTCAAAAGTTGTAAATCTGGAGTTTCACTCGAAAATCGTCGACCACGAACTTGTTCTTAAGAACAAGTTCATATGAACTTATGAGCCTTAAGTTCGTGTGAACTTAATTCAAAATATCAATAAGTTTTTAGGAACTTATCCACACTAAGTTCGTGTGAACTTATATGTTATGTCCATATGGTCATAAGTTCGTACGAACTTAACTAAGTCCGTGGGAACTTAAATGATTTAAAAAATTCAATTTTTTTTAGTTTTAACTTTTTAATTGTATGTGCAGGAATGGCAGAGCGTGCTTTCATGAATAAGCATAACATGGTGGTGAGCATTGACTTGTAGGCACCGGAAGCTGGCCAATACCGAGAAATTTTGCCATTTCGATCTCGATCTTTAGTGGTGTATGCACTGACGCATATTCCAACCCTGATGATACAATATATTCGACAATTCTTGAGTACACTTCATTTGATAGCTCAATCATGCCCCCGTACTCAGGGCTACAGTTAACGGACAGGCGATTGGGTTCTCAGCTGCTGATTTGAGAACAATTCTACATTTGGGGTCTGAAGCACAAGAAAATGGACCAGTTGATTAACCAGCTCAGTTTCGACAAGGGGCTTTTTACAGGATGGGTATTCACAAGATTTGGCCAATGCTTCCTATGTTAAGAATGACCTTATAGGGCAGTGGAGGTACTTGATGCATGTTCTTCTACTATGTCTTGCACTGAAAAAGGTCGGTTTCGATGTGATGACATCTAAGCTTCAATCAGGGATGATCTTACTTGTTTATAACAAGCCATATAGCTTTTCAAGCTTTTTTTTGCCGAATTCATCCATCAAATCATGGCTCCTAGTCGCGAGCGCTTTTTGCTGTATCCGCGTTTCGTTATGATGATCATTCGACACCGCTTGCCGAATTATCCACCGTCAGCAGAGGTGGTTGTTGTAGCAGGCATAGACAAAAGAATATTTGCAGATTGTCAGATCCATAGTCAACGACGGGCCGAAAATGTGCACCCATAGCTTACCCTGTTGTTTGGTGCTTTGATTAATGAGGAATACGTTACTACAGCTGGAGATGGCTGGTTGGATAACGACCAACAGGGCCCTGTAGCGGCTCCAGAAGCAGCAGCGCCTGCCCAACGTCACCCGGTTCCAACATCAGCAGCAGTGGCTACTACACCGGTAGTTCAAGCTGACCCAAGACAAGAAGCGTTGGAAGATATTTTTGCTGACGGGGGAGCAGCACAAGCAGACATCGCTGAAGAAGTGATTCAAGATATTCTTCAACCCCGTGAAGCTCCAGGAAACATTTTTGAGGATATCGATAATTATCAACCAGAGCAATCTACTGCGGCCGTTGAGACTGATTCCAAGACAGATTCAGACGAGGCCAGTGATATCAGGGAAGCTGCAAATCCTTCAACGACCTATGGCTGCTATCGTTCACGATTGATAGTGCCACAACTGAGGAAATGCGGCCACAACAATCATTGCATCTTCGAGATGAAGATGACGAAGAATACATGCCTGAAGAAGAAACTTTAGTTGAGAGGCATCAGCAGGCAAAGCGACAAAGTACAGATCAACCAATGCCCTCAACCTCTGAAACAGTTACCACCACAGAAGCTCCATCAACGTCAGTTCCACCACCTCCCGAGTCAACCTCATCTGCCGGCCAGAGCCCTCTTGTCCTTAAAGCTCAAATTGATGGTCAGGCTGTACAAATCCTTCAGCTGACAGGGGCGGTTATTGAACTTCAACAATATAATGCCCGGTTGGATAAAATAGTGGCTGATCAGCAGCAAAAGATTGCAAATCTGGAGGCTATGCTGGAAAAATTGCTGAAAGATCAACCATCTCAGGGGGAGACTTGCAGGGATGATGCCTTAAGGCATATATAGAGAGAAGATGAAGGAGATGACCCGAGTGCTCAAAAAGACAGTGAGCTGGCAGATCTTTCCTCACAACAATCTGCTCAGCTTGCTGATACTCAGGGGGAGTCTAGATCATCAGCCGTAGACAAAGGAAAAGGCAAGCCTCCAGAGGCGACAGAAGTAACAGAAGAAGATATGATTGGAGCTTTGGCAGCATTAGAAGAAGAAGAGATAAGGTTTGACTTTGAAGATGAGCTGGAATAGGAGGATCTTAAGGAAAGGGAGTTTGTTCCTAAAGATGTACCTGACTGGAAATCTGATGATGAAGTGATCTTAGACGAAGATGATGATGTTGATGAATTTGTTGTACATAAGCAACCTGTCACGGAAGAATATGTAAATGAAGATCAGAGTCTGATGGGTCTAGATACGCTAAGAGCTGTATTAAATGATGAATCAGATCCTAAAATACCTGACATGGAGCTCTCAAAGGAAGAGAAGAAGAGATGGTGGTTTAGTGTTGGGAAATAGTTTAAGTATACTCAAGCTGTTAGTTTAGACTTCTCAGACTGTTAGTAGATTTTTCATGTAAGTACAAAGTTCATGCTGCTAGTTGAAGAAACTCGAGCTGCCAGTGTAAAAGTTCAAGCTGCCAGAGCAAAACAACTCAAGCTGCTCAGTTCATGCTGTCAAGTCATTCAAGCTGCTCAACAGTTTCATAAACAGAATGTGCTGATTTTCAGGGAAGATATCTACACGAAGATTCCAGCATATCTACTATCAGAGAAGTCATAGTCCTTCAAGGAAACACGTCCATAAAGCAATATAAATAGACAGAATATTGTATAGAAGATATGCGCATAGATAGAGAAGTTTTCTGCATATTTTTGAGTCTGTAATTGCTTTATTGTTTAAGTTTTCTTAAGCCTCTAAGGTTGTAAAACCCTAAGAACAGTCTGTGTTCTTCGTCTAATCAAAACAGATTAGATGTGATTGTAATCATTGAATTCAGCAATACAAACAGTCTTGATTACTTCTTATGTTTTATGCTTTATTGATTCTGAAAGTTTTTGTTAAAATAATTAAGTGTTATTCCGCAAACTTCTTAATTAAACTTTGATTCAAAGCAAGATTATTGATTTATACTCTGATAAATTCAAATCAGTTAATCTTGGTTATTCATAATTTTCATAATTTTTAGATCCTGACAAGTGGTATCAGAGACAGGTTTGTCAAACCAGGTTATTAAAATCAGGTTTTTCAAACCAAGTTGTTCTTTGTTTTCAAAGTCAAAAACTTTCTTTCAAATTTTTAATCTTTTTCAATGGAATTTGAAAATAGCAGCAGTGGATCTGGGCAAGGACTCAAAGTGCCTATGCTCAAGCCCACTGAGTTTGAGATGTGGAAACTCAGGATTCAACAGCATATTCAATTCATTGATTATGCCATATGGGAAGCTGTTGAATTTCCTCCTGCAGTTGATCCAGAACTTGATGCTGAGGGAAAACCAGTCAAAACTCCTCCAAAAACTGAACTTGAAAGGAAGGCTAGAATGAAAGAAGTGAAAGCACTCACATTATTACAAATAGCCATTCCTAATGCTTATCAACATCAGTTCAAAAAATTTTATACTGCTCACTCTCTTTGGAATGCCTTAGAGAAGAGGTTTGCTGGTAATGCAAGTACCAAGAGAAATCAAAAGGACCTCTTGAAACAGCAGTATGAAAACTTTTCTGGTGGCAAGAGTGAAAACCTCACTCAAATTTTTGACAGGTTCAACAAACTGATAAGTGAACTGGAAAGTGCAAAGGTCAATCTGGATCAAGATGAAGTCAACAGAAAGTTTCTCAGATCTCTTGGAGAAGAATGGACAGTCTATGCTGCACAGTGGAGAACAAAAGACACACTTGATGAGATAGAATTGGATGATCTGTACAACAGTCTAAGAGTGTTTGAGACTGAAATTGATGCTAAAAAGAAATCCTTTTCTTATAATCACAACACTGCTCTTCTGTCCTCTGAAAAATCTAATAACTGTGATTCTTTTTCAGGAGGTGATGGCAATTCTGCTGAAACTCATTATGAAGCTTTTGTTGCCAATGATGGATTATTTGCTCTAAATGTTGAAGACTTGGAACAAATTCATCCAGATGATCTTGAAGAGATGGATTTAAAGTGGCAACATGCAATGCTGACCATGAGAGCCAAAAGATTTCTGAAAAGAACTGGTAGGACCAATTTTCAAGTCAAAACAGAAGGCAAACCATCTTTTGATAAATCAAAAGTGGAATGCTATAAATGCCATAAGCTTGGTCACTTTGCCAGAGAATGTAGATCTCAAGGTCAACAGCCATCAAGGACTTCACAGCCCATCCAAACTTCCTCATCAACAGCACTTGTCTCTCAAGAAGACAATGTGTTTGACTGGAGTGATCAGACAGAGGAAGAATTCCAAAATCAAGCACTTATGGCAGAAACCTCAAATGTCTCCTCAACTGAACTACCATCTGAGGTAAATTCTAAACTCTGCTCTCAATCATGCAAAAATATGGTTAAAAAGTACAGAGATCATAATGAGAGCATGTGCAAAACTCTAGCTAAGATGGAAGAAAGGAGATATGAATATATGCAAGCCATAGAAGATCTGGAAAAACAGATCAATGATTATAAGGATAATGAGATTCAAATGGGTTATGATAGAAACTATCATGAATGGGAGAAAAAGGAACTCAATAAGAAAATAGAATCTCTGAATAAAAAGGTAGAAGAAACTGAACAGAAGGTGTTAGAGGCTAATGAGAAACTGAAATCTGTTAACATAGATCTAGGTAACTTCAAGTCAGCAAATCAGAAGCTAGAACACCTAATGGAAGTTCAATTCAAAGATAGAGTCAAATCTCAGGTCAATCCCAAAGAAGGAATAGGATACAGAGCTACTCCACCTCCATATAATAACAAGTACATTCATCCAATGAGTGAAGTTGCTGATAGACTTGTTAATGAACCACTAGATGAGTCTATGACTATTGTAGATCCTATCCTTGATAACAGTCCTGAATTAAAAGAAGATAAGAGTCAAAATAGAGACTGTGACACAAAGAGTGCACCCATAGAAGTCCAAGTTCCCTGTAAGAAAGGAAAAGAGAAGATGAGTGTATGCAATGCTACTCCACAAGTTTCTGTGCATTCTAACTGTAACACTGCATCTTCATCAAAAGGAACTAAAAGAGGTAAAACTGTTTCTATCTGCACATGCCAAAAGCATGGTGTTCAAAAGTTTCCTAAACAACAGGAGGTAAGAGGAAACCAGAGAAACAAGAACCAGAAATTGACAGAAAAGTCTGGTGTTCCAATTCAAACTGTCAAAAGATGCTTTCACTGTGGAAGGAAGAATCACTTAGCCAAGGATTGCTTTTACAAACCAGCTGTTGGAAAACAGACTGTGCATCACACAAAATCAAATCCTAAACAGGCAAAGCACTCAAAAGTGAAACCTTCCACAGCAGCTCCAAAGAGAACAATTGATCACAGATTCTCAAAAGTTAATAAAAAACAGTCCACACATCAAAAACAAGTTTTGGCAAAGCCTAAATCAAGTTTTAAACAAATATGGTGTGTCAAGGACAAATCTGTTGCTCAAACTGCTAATGCAAAAGATCAGACTGCTAAGTCAAAATCTGATGCTGTTAGTGCAAAAACAGAAACTGTTAGCACTACAAACACAGCTCCAGCTGCTGGGCATCAAACTGGAGCTGCTAGTGAATCATCTGAGACTGTCAGAAGAAAAGATGATCAAAATAATTGGATACCTCATATTATCACTAAATACTCTCCAAAGACTCCATCAGTAGATCTCACCAAATACAAGAAATCAAAAACAGTTTTTAGTTATGTCAATGTACAAGGCCAACCCAAAACCAATTTGGTTTGGGTTTACTCCACTACTAACTAAGCTGTTATTTGTGCAGGGCAACCACAGGTCTTCTCATAGGACACGATGGCATCTGGACAGTGGATGCTCTAGGCACATGACAGGCAATTCTGAATGCTTGTCAAATTTCAAAGGCTTTGATGGAGGTTTTGTCGCATTTGGAGGCAACTCAAAAGGAGGTAAGGTTACAGGTAAAGGTACTGTAAATGCAGGCAACATGACATTCCATGATGTTTTGTATGTTGAACAGCTTAAGTACAATTTATTGAGTGTCTCTCAAATCTGTGACAAACAAAACATTGTTCTGTTCACAGATTCTGAGTGCATTGTTCTTTCAAAGGATTTCAAAATTCCTGAAAATCTTGTTTTACTTAGAACACCAAGAAAGGACAATGTTTACTGCCTAGACACAGCTCTTTTGACTAAATCAAATACTTTAAGCTGTTTAATATCCAAAGCATCATCAAATGAGTCTGCTCTTTGGCATAGAAGGATGTGTCACATGAACTTCAAGTCCATGAATGATTTAGTTAAAAAGAATCTGGTAAGAGGTTTACCACAAAAGGAGTTCATTTGTGATGATCATTGTGTAGCATGTCTTAAAGGTAAGCAACACAAAACTTCTCATAAGGCCAAAGAAGTAAATTCAATCTCATCTGTTCTTCAGCTGTTACATATGGATCTATTTGGTCCAACATCTGTTTTGAGTTTGAATAAAAGGGCATACTGTTTAGTCATTGTTGATGATTTCACCAGATTTACTTGGGTTTACTTTCTTAGGTCCAAAGATGAAACTGCTGAGCTTGTTAAGTCTTTTATCCTTAAGATAGAAAACCAATCCAATTCCAAAGTTAAGGTGATAAGATCAGACAATGGAACTGAATTTAAAAATCAAATTCTAAACAGTTTCTGTGAGTCCAAAGGTATTGCTAGACAATATAGTGCACCAAGAACACCACAGCAAAATGGTGTAGCTGAAAGAAAGAATAGAACATTAATTGAGGCTGCTAGAACAATGTTAGCTGATTCCAATCTGCCTATGACTTTCTGGGCAGAAGCTGTTAATACAGCCTGTTATGTTCTAAATAGGGTTCAAGTAGTTCAATCACAAGGGAAAACTCCCTATGAGTTATTCCACAACAGAAGTCCCCTAATAGCTTTCTTCAAGCCTTTTGGATGCCCATGTACTATTCTTCACACTAAGACTCACTTAGGGAAGTTTGAGAGTAAGGCTGAAGAAGGATTTTTTGTAGGATACTCAACTCAAAGCAAAGCCTATAGAGTATACAACAGTGTGTCTAAAACAATTGAAGAAAGTGCCAATGTTGAATTTAATGAAAATACTGCTAACATCAGAGGCACTGGTCCTGATTGGTTATTTGATTTAGATTCACTAACAAATTCTCTGAGCTTTGCTGAGTTTACTGCAGAAGCTGATGCATACAGGGTTGAAGCTGCTAACACAAATTCTCATGCTGCCAATACAATTTCTCATGTTGTTGGCACAAAGTTTCAGACTGCTGCAGATTCAACAAGTTGGGATGATTTCACCACTCTACCACTTCTGTCATGTGATCCTCCAGGGGTCCTGAGCACTCAACATGATGCAAATCCAGACACTGAAGTGCCATTCCCAAGTCCTGATAGCACAGCTCAAACACAAAAGGAAACAACTCCAGTTTCTAGGCTAGCAGTCCCAACAGCTTCTCAAGCTGTTAGCCTAGAAACTCAAGCTGTTCCAGAAACTGAACCATTCACTGGTTCTGATGGAGATGACACAAACCTTGGAACGTCCTTCCAAACAGAGAGAGAGCCCACACTAAGAGTTCATAAGTATCACCCTCTCAATCAAATACTGGGTGATCCAAGCACTCCTGTTCAAACAAGGAAGATGGTTCACAATGAGACTGCTGCTGCTGAACAAGCAGTTCCGGAATTCAGCCTAGCTGCTTTTGAACATGCCTGCTTCATGTCTCAACTAGAACCTAAAAAGGCATCAGAAGCACTAAAAGATTCATCCTGGATTGAAGCTATGCAAGAAGAGCTTTTACAGTTCAAAATTCAGAATGTATGGACTCTGGTGGATCTTCCTAAAGGTAAGAGAGCAATAGGTACAAGATGGGTGTTCAGAAACAAGAAGGACGAGAGAGGAATAGTCATCAAAAACAAAGCAAGATTAGTAGCACAAGGGTACACTCAAGAAGAAGGAATAGATTATGATGATGTCTTTGCTCCAGTAGCAAGAATTGAAGCCATCTGACTATTTCTAGCATATGCAAGTTTCAAAGGCTTTAAAGTGTATCAAATGGATGTTAAGTCTGCTTTCTTGTATGGGAAAATTGAAGAAGAAGTATATGTGTGTCAACCTCCTGGTTTTGAAGACTACAAGTATCCAGACAAGGTCTACAAGCTAGACAAAGCTCTCTATGGTCTTCACCAAGCCCCCAGAGCATGGTATGACACACTGTCCTCATATCTTCTACAGAATGACTTCAAGAGAGGCACTCTGGACAAAACACTTTTCACTAAATCCATCAAGACTGAGATTCTTCTTGTCCAGATCTATGTTGATGACATCATCTTTGGCTCAACTAATGATAGGTTGTGCAAAGATTTTGAGGCCCTAATGCATAAAAAGTTTCAAATGAGTTCAATGGGGGAACTCACATTCTTTCTAGGGCTGCAGGTCAAACAGAAGCCTACTGGTCTATTCATAAGTCAATCAAAGTATGTCAAAGACATACTGGAAAAGTTTGGCTATCAAGACACAAAGGTTGCAAGCACTCCAATGGATCCTCATAAACAGCTCCATACAGACAAAGATGGCATAGATGTGGACATTCATCTATACAGATCCCTTATAGGATCTCTCATGTATCTAACATCTTCTAGACCTGATATAATGTTTGCTGTCTGTGTGTGTGCCAGGTTTCAATGTTCACCAAAGGATTCTCACTTGGTTGCTGTTAAGAGAATCTTCAGATACCTTAAAGGCCAGCCACATTTAGGCCTATGGTATCCCAAAGACTCTCCTTTTGAACTAATCGCCTATTCTGACAGTGACTATGGTGGTTGCAACATTGACAGAAAATCCACAACTGGTGGATGTCAATACATAGGAGCAAGACTGGTCTCTTGGCAATGCAAGAAACAAACAACTGTCTCCACATCATCCACTGAAGCAGAATACGTAGCAGCTGCAAGCTGCTGCTCCCAGGTAATGTGGATTCAAAATCAGCTAAGAGACTATGGTATGAATTTCTTATCCACTCCTATTTATATTGACAATTCAAGCACCATTAGCATTGTGCAAAACCCAGTGAAATTCCCAAAAACCAAGCATATAGAAATCAGATTTCACTTCATCAGAGATAGTAATGAAAAGAAGTTAATCCAAGTTACCAAAATACATACAGATGATCAGCTAGCTGATCTATTTACAAAACCTTTTGATGTAGGAAGGTTCACTTTCCTAATATCAAACATTGGTATGGTAAACATGGATTAATTGGTTTCTATTATTATCATCTTTATATGCTAACTTAAGGGGGAGACACTGTTCTATTGAAAAGTTGCACAATTTTACACTAACAGCATGAGTCTTTTCTCATGCTGCTAGTTCATTTTCTCGGACTGCTAGTTATTTTCACTTGATCTGTCAAAGTGTGCAGGGTATTTAGGTAATTTTCAAATGTGTGCGCGGGACCTAACCTTTTCGAAACCTTTAAAGGTCCCAGTTTCGTTCAGTTGTAACTACCAGTTACATATTCTTCTTCCACGGCCTTCTGTTTTCTCTCTGAACGATACACACATTCTTTTCAAACCCTAAACCCCAAACCGTCGTTTCTTGATCAATGGAGTTCGTAAAAGAACACAACTGCCTCCCATACACCCTGAAACACACTGACCTTCAACCGTTCCATGAGATGATGGACTTCCTCAGGCACTCCCATATCCACTATGCCCTCAATATTAACCCCACTATATACATATCTCATATTGAGCAATTCTGGAATCGTGCCTATGTTCAAACCATCAATGGAGTGCCTACCCTGACTTCCACAATCGATGGTAATACCATCAATATCACTGAGGAGTCCATCAGAAGTCATCTGCATCTTCAAGATGCCACAGGTATAAAAGACCTATCTCTTACTGCTTTACACTTTGGTCTTCAAAATATTGGATATAGGGGTCCTGCTGATTCTTTTACTTTCTTGAAAGCACATTTTTCTCCTAAATGGAAATACCTTGTGCATATTATTCAGCAATGTTTAAGCCCCAAAAGAACTGGTTGGTCAGAATTTTCTTCAAATATTGCCACTGCCTTAGTGTGCTTTTCTACTGGCCAACAGTTCAATTTTTCAAATATGATCTTTCAAGGAATGTTAAGGCATCATTCCCTGAAGAATGGGAAATTTTTGATGTATCCTCGATTTTTGGCAAAAATAATTGCACACACCTGCACTACTTCTAATTTACATAAGAGGATATATGTTTCCCATAGGCACTCACTATCTTCAATCAAAAGGCTGATAAAGCCAAGTGCCAATTTTGTCAGCATTGATGCTCCATTGCCCTCTGCAATGATGAACATCATCACAAGAAACAGAGGAGAGGGGCCTGAGCAGACACAGCCTAACATTACTGCTTCAACCCCAGGACCCCAACCCACTCCTCATGATACACATATTCCCTCTGATCCTTTTGTACAGCCCAAACGCCCACTAAGATACTTATATAAAAGGAAAAGGGGACCAGGAGCTCCTTCCTCCTCCTCCCTTAGACAAGAGCCATATATCCCTGTGCAGGAGGATACTTCTGCACAGAATATCCAAAGGGAACCAATTGAGGACACTCCCAACCTCACTCAGGAGGTGAACATCTCTTCTGAGACTGTTCATATGGGTTTTGTGGCTGGCACTACTGATGTCTCTGCACAAGGGGCACAGGACAGGGCCAACATCTCTAAGACCACACCCAGGGCAACAGCAAGTGTGCAAACACGAGCTGGAAGTCCCCAGTACCAAGAAAAGAGGGGCCCAGAGGTTTCTACTTCTGGTGTTAATGTCAGTGATAGACCACAAACACCCCTGGTGTTTTCTGATCTTGAGACTAGCCTGCAACTGATGCTCTTAACGGATCCAAAGCTGAAACCTGTTGTAACAATGTTGGAATACCAAATGTCCATCATTGCTGCACAGGGGGCACAAATTTATGCACTCAAACAGGCAGAAGCTGCTCACAATCAGAAACTGGCTAATCTACACAAAGGATTTACTCTTTGTGGAAATAAGCTCATCAAACTAGAGCAATTGATTCAAACCCATGTGGCAAAGGTTGTAGGTCCTTCTGACCAAACCAATGCTTCCAAAAAGGGGGAGAATCAAGAAGTCCCTGAACCAGTCCAAGCAGCATCAACAGCTCCATCTTCTAGGCTAGCAGTCCCAACAGCTTCTCAAGCTGTTAGCCTAGAAACTCAAGCTGCTTCTACAAGAGCAACTGGAGTTGTTATAAGAGAAGGTATTCAAGCTCCATCTAGTTCAGTCCAACCTACATCTTCTGCTACAAAAGATAAGGGCAAGGGTATTCTGATTGAGTCTCCAAAGCACAAATTTTCTACCAGAGAAGCCCAGATTGCCTTTGATGCTGAGATTGCCAGAAAGTTAGCAGAAGAACAAGATCAGGCCTTAGACCAGCAAACCCATGCCCCAATGCAAGATGATGAAACCTTAGGAGATTACCTAAGAGGGTTTGTGGTCAAGCAAGGTGAAAGGAAGAGGAAGATGCCAACTGGGCATACCAAGGCTGAGGAGAGAAGATTCTTAATCAATTTTGCCGTTGCAGCAGATATTCCAAAGAAAATTGCTCAGTCCTTGACTACTGAAAGGCTGCAGGAAATACATGACAGAGAAATGGAGAAAAGAAAGAAAACAATTGTCAGGATCTAAAAATTATGAAAATTATGAATAACCAAGATTAACTGATTTGAATTTATCAGAGTATAAATCAATAATCTTGCTTTGAATCAAAGTTTAATTAAGAAGTTTGCGGAATAACACTTAATTATTTTAACAAAAACTTTCAGAATCAATAAAGCATAAAACATAAGAAGTAATCAAGACTGTTTGTATTGCTGAATTCAATGATTACAATCACCTCTAATCTGTTTTGATTAGACGAAGAACACAGACTGTTCTTAGGGTTTTACAACCTTAGAGGCTTAAGAAAACTTAAACAATAAAGCAATTACAGACTCAAAAATATGCAGAAAACTTCTCTATCTATGCGCATATCTTCTATACAATATTCTGTCTATTTATATTGCTTTATGGACGTGTTTCCTTGAAGGACTATGACTTCTCTGATAGTAGATATGCTGGAATCTTCGTGTAGATATCTTCCCTGAAAATCAGCACATTCTGTTTATGAAACTGTTGAGCAGCTTGAATGACTTGACAGCATGAACTGAGCAGCTTGAGTTGTTTTGCTCTGGCAGCTTGAACTTTTACACTGGCAGCTCGAGTTTCTTCAACTAGCAGCATGAACTTTGTACTTACATGAAAAATCTACTAACAGTCTGAGAAGTCTAAACTAACAGCTTGAGTATACTTAAACTATTTCCCAACATTTAGGATAGAAGAGAAGAAGACAGACTTGGCCACAAAGAAGAAGATGAAATTGCCAAGTCTAAGAAATTTGTCAGGTGGAATCTTATGCTGGTTCTTTGACAGAGAACTACGGCTATTTATATTAAAAGAAGAGATGGGTTACAGTATCTGAGAAGAAGACTGAAGGACTTCAGCTCCTTTCCAAGTGTGAAGTGAAAGAGTTGGCCTGGAAGGATCTAATCAACCTAGGAGACGACCCCTACACGTTGAAGTTGTTGCAAAAGTTATCAAAAGAGAGGGTCGGTTTGGAAGGTTTGAAAGAATTAAGCCAAGAGTTGGTAAAGGAGTCGTGGATGAATCAAGAATAGATCCTGTTACTAGGAGACCAAGGACTAAGATAGTCTACAAATCGGTAAGATCTTTGAAGAAGGTTCCGTTGAAGACTATGCCACAGGACGTTCTGAGAAACATGAAGTGGTGGTACGTCGACAACGAAATAGCTGAAACAATAATGGAAGATGAAAAAGAGAAAGTTATTTTGGAGGTGTATGATCCCTTGCATCTCGTAAACCTATCTCGGGGTGACCTGTAGAAGCTTCAAGAGCAGCCGATTTTCTATCACGAAGGCTGGAAATCTGAAGGCAGGAAATACCAGAGAGTGGTCAGAGTTTGTATTGAACAGGGACTCCATGCTGGAAACAATCTAAATAGGCCTAGAACTATAGATTAATGAAATCAACTAGAAGCTATCGTCAAGGGGGAGTCTGTTGGTATACCCGGTGTGACGACAGTAGTCTAGTTTAGTAATTGATAGTCATTTGTAATAGATAGGACGTTACTAATACAAGTCATGATTATATGTTCATGTTTATGTCTTATGTTCATGATAGCGTATTGTGTTTATGATTGCATGTTAAGTTCATGATTGCTAGATAAAGTTCATGATGTATGAACTTATGAAGATAAGTTCATGAGGTATGAACTTATGCCTGATAAGTTCGTATGAACTTATGGATGATAAGTTCATACGAACTTAGTTGCATGGGCTTGAACTGATAAGTTCATGGGCTTGGGCCATGCACGAACTTATGGGTTATATCATGAACTTATTCTCAACAATTCCTCATAACTTCGAGAATATGCTAAACAGACGATTTTGAGAGATATTGATCGATCAGAGGAGCGATACATCTTGTGGGGTTGATATTCTATCGACTAGCATCGTGTTTGGCTCTGTGTTCTGCGTATGATTGTTCGTGATTGATCCGTTATCGTTAAACGAGGATTCCGCACTCGTTTGACGACGTTACGCCTCGATAGATCCGAGAGGCACAAACCTTACAGTCGAGCAACCGCTAGGGTTTACAGATCCTATGTATCCGGACAGAGTATATAAACTGGATAAGGCTCTGTATGGGTTACATCAGGCCTCCAAGGCTTGGTACGAGACATTATCTACTCATCTCTTGGAAAATGGGTTCGAGAGTAGGCGTAGAGCTAGTACGCTATTCATTAAGTGGAAAAAGGATGATTTTCTACTAGTACAAGTCTATGTGGACGACATAATCTTTGGGTCGTCAAATGAACAGCTGTGCAAGGACTTTGAGAAGGTCATGAAGTCAAAGTTCAAAATGAGTGCGATGGGGGAGCTGAATTTTTTTCTAGGTTTACAAGTTGAACAACGAAAGGAGGATGTTCATTCATTAGACGAAGTATGTCTACCAGATACTAGAGCGCTTCGGGATGGAAGGAACAAAACTCACGTCACATTTCCGCACGCCAATTCAAGTCAACCACAATCTCGGACCGGGTACCAAAAGTGATACTGATGTGGATCCGACGTTATATCGGTCCATGATCGGGTCACTTATGTATCTAACTTCTTCCAGAACTGACATTATGTTTGTTGTTTGTTTATGTGCCAAGTTTCAAGCCAACCCTAAAGATATGCATATGAAAGCTGTGAAGCGGATTCTCATATACCTGAAGTCAAAACCGAAGCTGAGCCTTTGGTATCATCCCGATGGAGATCTAGAATTGGAAGCTTACACAGACTCGGACTATAAAGGGTGCAGCTTGTACAGAATGTCAACAACAGGAGGTTGTCAACTCTTAGGAGGGAGACTGGTGTCCTGGCAATGTATGAAACAGACTTCGGTTGCCGTATCCACATGCGAAGCCGAATATGTAGCTGCGAGTAGCTGTTGTTCCCAGGTTCTATGGATCCAACAACAATTGCGGGGATTATGGTTTAACTTATACTCATACTCCTATTAGGATAGACAACCAATCCAAAATAGCAATAAACAATAATCCGGTAAAGCACAGTAAGACTAAACACATTGATATACGTCATCATTTTATTCGTGACTGTGCAGAGAAAAACTTGATTAAGTTGGTAAAAGTTCCAACGGAAGACAACTATGCAGATCTGTTCACAAAAGCATTTGATAGATCACGCTTCGATTTGTTAGTCCAACTAAACGGGATGCGAAATCCTGAGTAACCTGACCTCATTAGATAGTTTTTCTTTATTTTTTTTTTAGCTTTTAGTTTATCTTTCTAGTTAAATTACTTAAAAAATTATAAATAAAATAGAAAAAAAAAAGGAAAACGAGGAGAGAGGTCTTAGAGTTCAAGGTTCAACATAACGAGATTTAAGCGAAAACTAACAAACTCTATGTGTTAAACTTTCACACATAATGCTCTATAAACTTCAGTGATGTACATATTCATGTTCTGATGTGTTGGTAGGCATAAAACATGAAGACTTTTCCTAAAATCCAATAAAACAATCCAGAAATTGTCGTATGTGTTACTAACTTAGACGTATGATCAATAGGTCTTAATTTCTGTGTTATAGGCTTACATAAAATTTAATTATGAATGAGGTATGTATCGCTTAATCAAAATAGATCTTAAACAAAGAGCAAGCATGAGTCGAAAAGAAAGTCAAGACATGTCGCTTTGTTGTACGTCAGTACAGACCTGTCACCGCTGTTTTGACTTAATATAGCAAGATATGTCACTTTGTTGTATGTAAGTACAGACCTGTCACCGCTATCTTGGCTAAATATGAGAAGTATGCTCTACCCTAAGGCAAACCAAGACACTCTGTTGTACGTCAGTACAGACCTGTGTCCGACGTTTGCCTTTTAAAGGTGATTTGCAAATACCAAAAAGTCATAATGATTTTATGTATGTCTTGATCACAGAGGTATGTATAAGCATGGGACACGTAAGGTAATTTTTTGATTATAAAGGCCAAAAGAAAGCTCTAGTGTTGCGTGTTTAAGTGGACAACAATAATGATAATCGACATGGTGTGTTTGTTACAACAAACAATAAAGGGATGTAAATATTCAAAAGTGTAAAAGTGCAACACCAAAAGTGCGTTGGCAAAACTATGTGGTTGTATCTTCTATGTCTCTCTCGCAAAAATATTTACTTTGTGTTATTTTGTCTTTAATTTTCATTTCTTGTACTTTAATTTTATCTTTAATTTTCATTTTATTTTAGTTTATTAGGTAAATTTTAAGTAGGTAGGAACGAGGTCAAATACTTGGATTTATTCCAGTTGGAAAAACAATAGACGTGTGATAATAAGTTACTCAAAGTGAGGTGTTCCGCGATAAGTTAAAAAAACGTTGAAAATTTTTCTATGTTCGTACGAACGTAAGTATATTAAGTCTGTGCGAACTTATTTCTAAGTTAAGTTCGTTTGGATATAAGTTAGTACGAACTTATGGCAACTAAGTTCATGGACCATGTGTAGGGCCTATAAATAGTTCCAAAGCATTAAACTTGTTCACCAACCTAGAACGAATTTATCCCTGATGGACTTAATTGGAGATTACGAACTTAGCGTGCGAGTACGAACTTAACGGACTACTTACGGTTTTGTTTTTATTTCACGAAGATACCCATCGATTCTTCTCGAACTTAACACCCATACTCTCGTTTAGATTCTAAACATTATAGTAAGTAAGTTTAGGGAGTTTCATTGGATCTTTAAAGGTTAATTTGGCTTTTGGTGTCCGAATAATAAGGGTTTAATAACTCTCGGTTTTAGGATATAAACCATACAATTGAACCTTACTGAACCCAAATCGAACCCATTAGGACTAGTTTCATTTGTTGATTAAGTCTAAAAAGGGTTAAAGTTTGGAGTCACAATTTCAAAAGGCCGACCACGAACTTGTTCTCGTACGAACTTAATTATACTAAGTTCGTGTAAACTTATTTCAAATTTCAAAATTAAGTTCGTTTGGATCTAAGTTCGTGCGAACTTATTTGTTTACAAAAATTCAATTTTTTGAATTTTAATCTTTATTGTGTGTGCAGGAATGGCAGAGCGAGCGTTTGTCAACAAACACAACATGGTGGTCAGCATCGATATGTAGGAACCAGAAGCAGCGCCGTACAGGGACATTATGGCCTTTCTGACCAGATCCCGAGTAGCATACACATTAATGCATAATCCAACATTGATGATTCAGTATATACGTCAATTTTGGTACACATTGCATCTGGACAGCTCTGTCCAACCCCCGTACTCAGGGCAACAGTGAAAATGCTCCTACAGACTATCCAGCTCAACTACGCCTAGGGGCTTTCCAACGGATGGGTTACTCGCTTGATCTGACCAAAGCCTCATATGTAAAAAGTCGACTGATAAGGCAATGACGTTAGTTGATGCATGTTCTTCTTGTCTGTCTATCCCCGAAGAAGGCAGGTTTTGATGTGATGACATCCAAGCTACAATCTGGGATGATCTCACTTGTATACAACAAGCCATACAGCTTCTCTGGCTTCTTTTTTGTAGAATTTTTTAATCAGATAACAGCTCCAACTCGCGAGCGATTCCTGATGTATCCTCTCTTTGTGATGATGATTATTCGTCACTGTCTGCCTAATTTTCCACCATCACTGGAGGTTGTAGTTACAGGCATAGACAAACGAGTCTATGCTCATTGTCTAGGCCACAACTAGAGACGGCCTGAGAATGAGCGTACACAGCCTACTCCACTATTTGGAGCTTTGCTTAACGCTTACTATATGGATGGATGGATGATGTGCAACAAGGTCTACCAGCGACCCCAACAGTAGCAACATCTTCAGCACAAGTGGCGCAACCAGCCCGGCATCAGGCTGTACCAGCACCAGCAGTAGTAGCACCTCCACCTGTCGTTCAAGCTGATCCTCGACAAAAAGCTTTAGAGGATATTTTTTGCTCATGGTGGAGCTGCTCAAGCTGATATTGCAGAAGAAGTCATTCAGGATATTATATCAAACACGTGAAGCACCTGGAAATATCTTTGACGATATTGAGAACTATCAACCGGACCAGTCTAATGAGGCAGTTGATCCATCTTAACGCACGGAGCCCGATTCCGAGACCAATTCGGATGCGTCAAGGGATATTAGGGAAGCAGAAATCCACCAACAACTTATGGTCGTTATCGTTCTCATTTGATTGTGCCGCAAACTGGGCAACAGCAGACATGGCAGCTTCAGGATGATGATAATGATGACTATGAACCAGAAGCGGAGAGTTTGGTGGAAAGACATCAGAGGGCTAAACGTCAAAGGATAGATAAATTGATGCCCTCTACCTCTGCGGCAGTACCACAACCAGAAATCACTATAGCCAAACCATCGACTTCAGTTCCACCTACACCCGAGACAACTACATCTGACAGCCCAATCCTTCTTCGTCTTGAAGCTCAAATCGATAATTAGGCTGTGCAGATTCTCCAGCTGACTAATCCGATAATTGAACTTCAGAAGCATTACGTCCAGCTAGATCAGACGATGGCTGACCAGCAATAGAAAATTGCCACCCTTGAGGATCTACTGGCACAAAGTTTGAAAGATCGTCCAATTCAGGGGGAGAGCTGTAGAGAGGATGCCTTGAAGCATGTTCAGAGGGACGATGAAGAAGACGACCCAAGTGCGAATAAAGACAGTGAGCTGGTAGATCTTTCAAAAGGAAAATTTGTTCAGCTTACTGAACCTCATGGGGAGTCTAGTTCTTCAGCCCTGGAGAAGGGCAAAGCTAAGGCTACAGAGACAAGAGACGTAATTGAAGAAGACCTGATAAGAGCTCTGTCAGGGTTAGATGAAGATGAGTTGAGGTTTGATTTTGAAGATGACTTAGATCAGGAAGATCTTGAGGAAGGAGAATTTATTCCTGAAGATATACCTTATTGTAACTCAGATGATGAAGTGGTCTTAGATGAAGATGATAATGTTGATGTAAATTTTGTCTATAAGCAACCCGTTACGGAGCAATATGTGAATGTAGATCAGAATCCGATAGATCTAGATGTGCTGAGATCTACACTTAATGATGAATCAAATTCTGAGACATCTCAGATGCCAGACAGTGTTCTTTCGAAAGCAGAGAAGACGAAATGGTGGTTCAAGAGAGAAGAAAAGAAGATAGACTTGGCTACAAAGAAGAAGATAAAATTGCCAAGTGCAGGAGAACTATCAGGTGACATTTTGAGCTTGTTCTTTGAGAAGGAACTGCAGGTATTTGTATTAAAGAAAAGAGATGGGCTGCAATATCTGAAAAGAAGACTGAAAGATTTCAGTTCGTTGCCAAAGTGTGAAGCTAAAGAGTTAGCATGGAAGGAGCTTATCAACTTAGGAGACGACCCTTATGCTAAAGTAGTCGCAAGAATTATCAGAAGAGAGGGTCAATCTAGAAAGTTTGAAAGGATCAAGCCAAGAGTTGGAATAAGAGAGGTAAATGAAATGAGAATAGATCCTCAGAATGGTAGACCATGGACCAAGATGGTTTACAAACCAGTCAGATGCTTAAAGAAGGTTCCTTTGAAGACGATGCTACAGGATGTTCTGGGAAATATGAAGTGGTGGTATGTTGACAATGAAACTGCTGAACCTATAATGGAGGATGAAGACAAGAAGATTATTTCGAAGGTATATGATCATTTACATCTTGTGAACCTATCTCAGGGTGATCTGCAAAAGCTTCACGAGCAGCCAATCTTCTATCATGAAGGTTGGAGATCTGAAGGCAGAAAATACCAGAAAGTGGTTAGAGTATCCATTGATAGTCAAGTGTAATAGATAAGGCCTTATGAATACAAAGTCATGTTTATGTCTTAAGTTCATGATTGTGTATTAAGTTCATGTTTGCATGATAAATTCATGATTCAATGATAAGTTCATGATTTTAGGTATGAATTTATGGCTAATAAGTTCATACGAACTTATGGCTGAGAAGTTCATACGAACTTATATTTGATAAGTTCGTACAAACTTAGCGGCATGGGCTTAAACTTATAAGTTCGTGGGCTTGGCCTATGCACGAACTTAGCGTATATATTATGAACTTATGTTCACGAATTTGAGAGACTTGGAGAATCAGAATTTCAGACGATTTTTTGAGAGAAACAAAGCGACCAGAGGAGCAATACAGCTTGAGTTGATATTTCGTCAACTAACATCGTGTTTGGCTCCGTTATCCCGTGTGCGTTTCGTGTTTGATCCGTTAGTGTTAAACGAGGATTCCGCACTCGTTTGACGCTACAACGCGTTGATAGCTAGATCTACTAGGGAGGGACCTTACAGAATCACAACATAATATCATTGGGGTTACAAGGTTAATCATTTATTACACACAAGCCAATGATTAGTGTTTAATTCGAGTAAGTCCAAAAAGGAACTCTACTGCTCCCGCCCCAAGAATCAACAAAAGAATGGAGCTCCTATCCTTGCTCCAAACCGTTTCTAACAAGTAGGGCCAGCTGTGCCTTTGCCCTTATCAGTTCTTGAAAAGAATAATAACTAAATGGTAAACAACCTGGTCGTTTAGTGAGTTTCTAGATTAAGGTACAATGCAATATATGAATGATGCCATGCAATGCCATTAAATGAATCAATAATCTCAGGAGGCCAACTAATGGAATATAAGCTACCACATTGCAGTTACCACACACTCAGACTTACCGTACAATGGGTTTCCAATCTACTGCTCGATTACCACAGACCACAGGCTTATCGATATGCAGTTTACAATGATGCCATACGATTACCACAAACCACAGGCTTATCGTTTTAAAGGCAATAATGGTTACCACACGCACATAGTTACCATTATGATTCCGCTAGGTTACCACACACACACAGGCTTACCATCTCAACGGAGAGGTCAAATGAATGATCAACAATCTATCAACCGAGTGACATAATACAACGATAATATGTGTGATGGAAAAGCATGTAAATAATGAGAATGGTATGAAAAGAAATAACATACAATTCATGACATGCATATGAATACATTAATGCTAGAACTCAATGTGGTTTCGTAATAATAACCCCCGGTATCGATACCGAGTTATAATCGTCGCAAATAAGAGTAATAATCTTCAAGGAACTTAACCCTTCGAACTCCTACAAATAAGTTCATAAATATAGTATTCATAAGTCTTTTTTTTTATAAATTCCCTCGGTATATATATATATATATATATATATATATATATATATATATATATATATATATATATATATATATATATATATATATATATATCCTTGAGCTTCCAATTACGGGACCCGTCTCGTTTTCGAGACTATAATCAGATTCATAATGTTAGTAATTCATACCATCTAACTTTAATGGTCATAAAAATATCATACCATATGGTTCTCAAATAAAAATGAAGTTCGGTTCCCATCTGGGCCATGCCCCATCTGAAGATCAGGTGCACCGGGCCATACCCCTGACCCGAAGTTCGGGTGAGCCGTACCCCTGACCCGAAGTTCGCGTGCGCTGGTCGTACCCTCACCGGATGTTCGGGTGAGCCGTATCCCTGACATGAAGTTCGATGCCCTAGCCGTACCCCTTAACCGAAGTTCGCGTGCACCGGGCCGTACCCCTCACCCGAAGTTCGGGTAAGCCAGACCCCTGACCCGAAATTTGACACTTAACGTTTTTTTAAAACAACCATAAAAACTCATCTATATTTAATATAAATGGTTGGGAACTATTTCCTAACCTAAAAATATCATTTTACCCTCATTTTAAACATCAAAAGTCATATATATTCAATGTGGATGGTTAGGAACTTTTGCCCAACCTATAAAAACTATTTTAACAACTTTTTAACATCAAAAATACTCTTTTAACCTCTTTGAATCTTCAAGTGTTCATATGAACCCTATTTTGGGTTTTTGAGTTTAACCCACGACATTCATTAAATCTTACATATTATGTCTTTAAATGATAAAACTAACACCATACATACATCTCATTTGAGATCTAAGACCATTTAAGTTATTTCCATAAAAACCCACTAAGGGTTCTTCATCTTTAAATAAAAACATGGTAGAAAGAGTAAGAAGAAAATCAAGATTCCTAATAATAACAAGGTTGTGTACATTTTTGATCTTTAAAATCGGTATAGTTGCTTCTAAAAATATGATTTCTTTCTTCCTCAATGAAGAACTCAGGGGGCGTTTGGTTCACGGAATCTGATGGAATTTGAAGGAATTGGAATGAAAATTCAATTCCAATGTGTTGTTTGGCAGTAAAAAGGTATGGAATGAAGATTCCATTTTTTTTTAGAAAAACGCCACTTTTGAAGGAATCTATTTTCCTTGGGTTAGTGTCATGGAATTTAAATTCCATTCCAAAGATTTTAACAGTTCTAAAACCAAACCCTAGACTTCATCTTCACCTGCCTTCATTTCTATTCCGACAGATTCCATTCCTTGACAGATTCCATTCTAGGAATAAACTTTCTGCGAACCAAACGCCGCCTCACTTTCTCTCTTTTCTTTATAATTTTTGGTTGCTTGAAAAAGGTGAATACACATCATGTGTGTGTCTGCGTATCTTAATAGGGAAGGAAGAGAAGATTTCTCTCCTCCCTTTTCCAAAAACCCTAAGGTGCAGTTTGGTTGACTGGAATCCGAGGGAATTGGAGGGGAAAGGAATCCAATTCCAGGCAATTCATGTGTTTGGTTCAACTATAAAAAGGATATGGATTCCATCAAAATTGAAATTTTCCAATGAATGAAGGAAAATAACATTCCTTCACACTATGGATGGAATTCAATTCCTTTAAAAACAAAAAGTGGTTGATTACAAAAATACCCCTTACGTTTAACACACTACACTACACCATGTCATGTCTTACCCCACTCACCCTACCTACCTACCCACCCACCCTACCATACCCTACCCCATCCCATCCACCTACCCCAACCCTCCTATGCTATCCAACCTACTACCTACCAAACCTACCCATACCCACCCACCTATCCCTCATCCACCCCACCCACCTTGTCCTACCCTATCCATCTCATCCTATTTCTACTTTATAGACCTATCCACCTTTACCCACCCTACCCTACCCTACCCCATCCCACCCACCTCTACCCACCTACCTATACGTTACCTACGTTGTCCAACCTACTCTTACCTACTACCCACCATACATACCTCACCCACCTACCCATCCCTCATCCATCATATGTTACCCACCCAACCCACCTACCCTTACCCTACCTACACTATCCAACCTACTCTTACCTACTACCCACCATAACTACCCCTACCCACCCACCACCCCTTATCCACCCTACCCACCCTATTCCCCTACCCTATACAGCTCATCCTATTCCTATCGTAGAGACTTATCCACCTCTACCCACCCATCTCATCCTACCTTACCAACGACTTATGAAATTGGATTCCAATTTCATTTTTAGCCAACCAAACATGATTTGGATTCCAATTCCAATTCCTTGCAGATTCCAATTCCTTAACAGATTCCAATTCCTTTTAAAACATTCCGAGAACCAAACGCCACCTAAGACTTTCACTATTTATTGTTAGGCCATTGGAATTAATTACATTTCTTTTTAAGGTCCTTTATCCACAATCAAGACTTGTTTATAAATAATTTACACAAAGTATTCAATTACACTTATGAAATCTCAGTAAAATTTACAATTATTTTCTAAAAATATATATTTAATACTATGGTCGTTGCAATTTCTACAGTAATCATCTTTTAATTTAAAATACAAATCACATTGCTACAACTTGCATTTATATTACATTTCAATATTGAATTGAATAGTTTTGATATGATTATACTAAATATATTCAAACACCGCATTAATCGATTCTTATGTCATACTAAACATTATTTAATTGTCAAAGTACATTAACTATTCTTGTCATTCCAATACAAACCAACATTTTATTTTTCTTTTATCATATAAGTCCCGATAATAGATTTTATCACTAATATTTAGCAATTAACACATAATATTGCCCTTAAGTTCGCCATTATAATTGTTTCAGAAAGTTAATTACATTTTTAATAATTGGGGTGTTACATATTATTTATGCATTAATACATTATCATTATAGTTAAATATTTGTTAAAGTTATTATTTAATTATAATCTGTTTGAATATTTTGTTTATGTTTAGAATTTTATCTTATATAAAATATAATAACATCATAGTTAAAAATAATCCATTAAAATAAAATATCAAAGGTTACAATGTTACAAGAATCATAGATTGTTCAGTGTGTCTATGTGGACGTTGTTCATGCATCATTGCGAATAGGGAACCAAGATCTCACATGTCTGCTTATTTCTACGCTTGACACGTAACATCAAGGAATTTATGTTCTAGTAATAAATCTTTTCTCCGCGGTGTAAAACATAATAAGACGTATGAATTTTCATTTGCAAAGTGCTTTAGATCATGATCCATGTAACCTCCGGGCTTAATGAAGTAAAAAAAATCTTTGAGTACGGGCATTCATTACGTTACCCAACTGTTGCATAACTTCTCTCTCAAGCATGTCTTTTGTTAGTTTATCAAGTTGTACATAATCAACGTAATGTACAACACCTTTATCGTATCTTCTAGAGGGTAATTCAGTAAATAAGCCACCATGGTGAAAATTTATGGTGATTAGATCATCAAACTCATCTTTGTAGAGAATAAAATGTCTAAGGATGTAAGATTGTAGATAATGATTTGTATATATTATGCGGAATTGGAAGTGTAGTTACGGTAGTAATGTTGATCTATGCCTGATTGATTCGGTACTCTAATATTCCAAAGTGAGAGATGTGTCACAATATTATTTGAAGTCGTCGGTGGACGACGAGTGTTACTAGGGTTTGATGTGTTTGTTCTTGTTGTACGAGGGTTTGTGTCACCTGCTTGAATTTCGTTGATTGAAATGTTTGTTGGGTTATTCGAGGTTGGTTCATCAACCCAGGTAAAGAAGTCACAAGTTAGATGTTCTAGGATGTTCACGAAGTCATACGCCACACAACAGTAGTACCGTTGACCAGCGTGCATCGATGAGTTCGAGTTTTGTATGACAGCTACATCCCCACACTTGCAGGTAACGATTGTTATTCTACGATATTGGTTCTTGGGGGTAACAGAGCAACCTGTCATTGCAGTAATATAGTTTACGATATCTTAGAATTACTATGAAATTGTAATAATAAATATAGACAAGATTATGTCAACTACGATGTGACAAGGCACTGTAATTCGGTGTTACGAACACTGAATGTCAGGAATAATAAGATTCTGTCAGCTACAAGATGACAAGACACTGTAATTCGGTGTTAGGAACTCCGATTGTCAGGACAGTAAGATTTTGTCTGCTACGAGGTGACAAGGCACTGTAATTTTGTTGTTACGAACACCGAATGTTAGAAACAGTAAGATTCTGTCAGCTACGAGGTTATATATTTTTAGTAATCAACTGTTGATATATTTTTTAAATTCATCTTACATACTCCTTACGCATACTTATCGGACGTCAAACATGCCACCAAGGCATGTTTATTAATGTTCACATAAAATGACAAAGCTAGCCTACATGTCTACTTTGGCACCCGAAAAATAGTGTCTGCCAATGTTTTTGTAATCAACTGTTTATATATTATTTAAGTCCATATAACATACTAACTACTTATACATTCATTTTACAAGTTACTCGTACGCATACTTATCGAACGTCAAACATGTCACCGACGCATGTTTATTAATGTTCATATTAAATGATAAAACTAGCCTACATGTCTACTTTGGCACTCAAAAAATTGTGTCTGCCAATATTTTTGTAATCAACTGTTTACATATTATTTAAGTTCATATAACATACTAACTACTCATATATTTGTTTTACAAGTTGCTTTACTTGTACGCATACTTATCGGACGTCAGACATGCCACCAAGGCATGTTTATATATATTCACATAAAACACATGTTAAAATGCATACTTAAAGAACACATGTGTTACAATGAGTAATTAAAGAAAACATATGTTAAAGAATAAAAATAAAGTTTACATTTAATTAGAAAACACATATGTTACAACACATAAAATTTAATACAAATGCATAGTAGAACACTACTGAAAAGTTAGTTGCGAGTTTTGGCATGTCCGATTGTGACTTGGTTGATGACAAATCTCACATCTTCGAATATGTCTTTCTTCGGCATCTCGAATATCCATCTCATTGCGTATTCGGCGACCATGTATTCTCACCCTAGCTGTTGCGAAACATGTTCTATCTTATTTTAATCTCCATCCAGGTTCTGTCCATAATTCCTTGTTTTTAGTGGTTGAAAGTTACACAGTATTGTTTTCAATATGTATCAGTCGTATAGACATCATCGACAATGGAATCAAAGGAAGAACCTCTTTGACTACAGAAAACTATTTCATGTGAGCATTGAAACCTATTCATCTGTGTTAGGCACAAAAAGGCCTCAGTCAAACCTGTTCTACATCTTAGGGGGATATTTTTAATCAAACTTGTTTGATACACTTGAAGGTATAATTTAAGGACTGTTAATGCCTTATTAAAACCTGATAAGTGATTTGCAATATCATTCAAATATGTTTACCCTGTTGCATTTGTTGCAACTAAGGCAGTTTGCCCAAGCTGTTCTATTCTGTTGAACAGGCTGGACATAAACTGTCTACGCTGCTCTAACCTGTAGAGCAGCTTGGACAAATTCTAAGTATTCTGTTCTTTGTGAACAGGCTAAAACACTTTATGGAATATGTTTCCATGTCCTCATGTATTGTTTTGGACTACAAGATCAGTTTACAAAGTGGAAGACAAAAGTGGAAAACAGAAGCTGCAAAGACTGCCTACGTTGTTCTGTTACATGAAGACAAAGTGGATATTTGAAATGGGTGACAGACCATTTCTTATATCAAAATGGCCATAACAGAAGATGAAAGGTTGAAAGTTGACATTCCTCTTTTAGTTAAAGCCTTCTACAACAGAGACAAAAAGGAAAAGACAAAGATTCTACAATGTAAAGACAAGTCTGCTTTGTCAGAACGTGCAGAAAAGTTGTTTTGTCTTTTTGGAAAGACATCCCACTATCTCTATGTCCAATGAGGAAGCTTCACTGAGATTCTCAATGAGAGTATAAAAGGAAGCTTGTAAGAAATGTGAAAAAACTAAGAGTGTGATATTCAGATCGTGCAAAGAAGTGTGTTTTCATGCATGCAAATCTGCTTGAATAAAACAGTATCGTGTGTCCAAGCTGTTCTTATTCAAGCTTTCCATCTGTCTGTCTTATAAACAGTGAGTTCATCTTAATGAGTGTATTCATTGTACCTAGTCTTAGTGTGTCTTAGATTAGTTAACATCTGTTGTATCTGTCATCTCAATTTGAACCATTCCGCAGTTCAAGCTTGTTTGTAATTAACACTTGTTGATAATATACACAAACCCTGTATTCCCCCCCCCCCCCTCTACAGCTTAGAGCAACATACTAGATAAACCTTTTGGGACCTACAATTGGTATCAAAGCAGATAGAGTGTGTGTTAACTCTAGATCTCTCATTCTCCCTATTTTCCCATGGACAACAGTGCTGCCAGCTCTTCCTCTTACTATGACAATGGTTCAATGGTAGAACCCCCCAAGTTCAATCATCAGAAATTCTCTGGTTGGAAGTGCAGAATGATGCTCTACTTAGAGAATCTGGATGTGCAACTACCAGAGATAGTAATGGAAGGTCCCTATGTGCCAACTTCTGTTACTACTATCACTCCTGCTGCTGAAGGAGCTGTTCCTGAAATCAGAACCTTTGAAAAGGCAAAAGCTCAATGGTCTGATAAAGACAAAAGGCTGGGTGCTCTTGATGCAAAGGCGTGGAACAACCTGGTTATTTCTTTTCCTGATGATGTGTTCAAACAGGTTGAGAAAATGAAGACTAAAAAGGAGATGTGGATACTTTGTGTACCGTCTATGATAGTCCCACTATCACACTGGATAACAGGATCACCAATCTTGTTAGACAGTATGAACTCCTCTTTGCAAAGCCAAAGGAGTCCCTCACCGAAACCTATACCAGATTCACTGCTCTAATCAATGATCTCAAAGTTGTTGGGATCACCAAGGACAACTTAACTCTGGTAAACAAGTTTTTGGACATTCTGCCTGAGGAATGGAATTATTTCTCTACTATCCTTGAAACTCAGACACCATCAAAGGTATGGATCTTGTAAATCTGTATGGGTCCTTACTAAATGATGAACAATCAAGGCAACAGAAAATCAATGCCTTGGAGATGTCCAAAAGAGGTGCTGCCTTAGTGGCCAGCATGAGACAACCTGCTGGTCAGATGTGTGAGGTGTTCACACAAGCTGATCAACATGTTGATGATGAAATGGAAGAATTGTCTGAGGAAGAAGACTGTGAAGACCTTACTGAATTTGATGATGAGCAAATGATTGCAATGCTTGTCTATAAATTCAATAAGAAGAGGTTTGGGGAAAAAATGCTGCAAAAGAAGTCAGGTGCCATAAAAAAGAAAGCATTTGGCAAAACTAAGGCTGAGTGATTTAAATGTGGCAAAACAGGCCATATAGCTGCTCACCGTGTGTCTAAAGTTGTTGGCTGAACATCCAAACCATACAAGACAAATAAGGACGATAGCTACAGGGTGAAGTACCTAATGGCCATGGCTAAGCTGAGAAAATTGGAAGACTAAGTGGCTTCCAACAAGCAAAAGGGACTCCTGGCTGAGACATGTGACCGGGAGGAATCTGATTCGTCATCAAATGAAGAAGATAACAATTGTCTGATGGCCAACACTGCTGTCCCATAAACAAGCAATTTTAAACAAGACCTGGATGAAGCTGAGGTTCTCAGCAGGTTGGAGAACTGGAACCCAACAATGATGTATAAGGTTGGATTAAAATTCTGATGAAAAAGTTAAAATGTTTGAATATTTACTTGTTGATTTAAAAGCTGCTATTGAGAAGCATAATGCTTTGCTGTCTGAGATCTCCAAGCTAAAAACTGATCTTGAAATAAAAACTAGTAAACTGGTTAGCTTCCATAAGTTGGACACTGAACTTGATTAATTAAAACAAATCAATTCCATTTTATTAGAAGAAAAGAGAGAAACAGACACAAAACATGCCAAGCTTCAAAAGATTGTTGACCCTTGGTGCCAATCTGCACAAAAAGTCAATCATTGTATCAGCCAACAGATTCCTGCTCAAATCCAAGCCTATCTTCGAGGGGATCTAGATACAGCAGCTTCAGTTGTTGAGATAAATAATCTGGAAAAAGACTTATCCACTCTTGGTGAGCTTCCAAATACCTTCATTCAGAAAGTAAATGGAAATCTAGTCTCAACAAATAGGTTTGTCAGGCCTCAAAACACTAACAGCTTGTGTGAAAAAGGTCTAAAAACTGATGATGGAATATGTTCTCCATCAAATCAGCCTGCTAAGTGCTCAACAGGGTCACACAAGCAAAAGAAGGGAAAACAAGTTCAATCCACAGCTTTGGACACTAAACCTGTCAACAAGATAGGTTCTGGATCTAAAGCTGATGGTAAGAAACCTGTTAATCCTTTTGATGCTGAGCATTTTGAGAAAAGGTTTTCAAAAGGTAAGCAGCCTGCTTTCAATAGGGGTAAGTCTCATGTTGAAAGTAAATCTACTATGATTTTAAATAAGTTTTAAAATCATAGTGGAAAATTGGTTATAAATGAAGGTAAGACTTTCAAAACCAAAAGCAGTGATTATGTTGATAGGCAACATCCATCACATCTCAGTAAAGGCAAAGGCAAAGCCATTGCTCAACCTGAGAAAGTTGGGAATAAGTTTCCCAAACGTGTGGAAGGACAAAGGCCAATCAAAGTTCCTATATTTGATCTTTGCCCTCCTAAAAAGAGGAAAGAGGATACAAGTAAAACTATTGTTGTTGTGCCTTCTACTCAAACTGTTGATTTTTATAAAAATAGTAATAAGTTTACTAAGCCTGCTGAGAAGTTCAACAAAAATGTTCCAGAATGTGTTTCTGAAAGTACTTCTTTCAAAAAATCTAAAAAGAGAAAATGTTATAAATATGGGAAGAAGACACATATGGCGAAAGACTGTCCTGAAACTGAGGACATGAGGCCTGCTGACACTGCTAGTTCCAACATTGCAAAAACCAGCAGTGTTGGAAGTAACATGGTCAATGAGGATAGTATCCAAGCTGATACAATCCAGATAGGAAATATTAGTGTTGATCTTACTGGTCCATCAAAAAATGTTGATGAAGAAGGAGAACTCATCCCTATGATGAGTTCCCCTAAAAATAACTAAGTTTTTCCCATTACACTCTGCAGGTTAAACAACCATCCCAGGTTTGGTACTGGGACAGCGGCTGCTCAGGCCACATGACAGGTTGCAAGGATCTGCTGAGTGATCTCAGGCATGAAAAAGGGCCAAAAGTCGCCTTTGGTGATAATGTTCAGGGATCCACAGAAGGATATGGAACCCTTCAAGCTGGTGCTGCTATATTCAAAAGAGTAGCCTATGTGTCTGGGCTGAAACACAATCTTGTAAGTATAAGTCAACTGTGTGATGCTGGCTACAAGGTTAACTTTGATGAGCACCCGGGGTACATATTAGATTCCCAAGGAAAAGTTGTGACGTGTGCACAAAGAAAGAAAAGTGTATATGTTGTGGACATGAAATCTGCTGATCCCACAACTGAAACCTGCTTTATCTCAAGAAGCAATGCAGATCTAACTTGGTTATGGCACAAAAGGCTATCACACCTGAACTTCAAGAATACCAACAAACTCTGTAAGAAAGAGTTTGTAACAAGTTTGCCATCTATAACCTTTGTTAAGGACAAACTCTGCACAGCTTGTGAGAAAGGCAAGCAGCAAAAAACACCTTTTAAATCCAAGCATAATTTTTCTATTGATACTCCTCTCTTCTTAATCCACATGGACTTATTTGGACCTGTCAGTGTCCCAAGTCTAGGAGGTAGAAGATACACTCTAGTAATGGTTGATGAGTTCTCCAGGTTTTCATGGGTGATCTTTCTGAAGACCAAAGGAGAGGCTGCTAGAGAAATTATTGGATTTATCAAAAACATGGAAGTACTGAACTCTGCTCAAGTTAAGCAGCTTAGAAGTGATCATGGTACTGAATTCAGAAACAGTACTCTTGAGGACTTATGTGAAGAAAGAGGGATCTCACAAAACTTTTCTGTTGTAAGAACTCCACAACAAAATGGAGTTGCTGAAAGGATAAACAGAACTCTCATTGAAGCTGCCAGAACCATGTTGCGTGCATTAGGTTTACCTTCATCATTTTGGGCTGAAGCTGTCAATACTGCATGTTTCACTCAAAACAGATCATTAGTGGTGAAAAGGTTCAACAAGACTCCCTATGATCTAATCAAAGGGAGGAGGCCAAACATTAGTTATTTCCATGTGTTTGGATGCCCCTGCTTCATTCTAAATCATAGGGACCAACTGGCAAAATTTGAACCCAAAGCTGATGAAGGTGTGCTTGTTGGATATTCTGCTATCTCTAAATCCTACATAGTATACAACTACAAAAGAAAGGTGATAGATGAATCTATCAATGTCACCTTTCAGGAGTCTAGGAGTGCCCCCACCAAAGCTGTTCTTGAATCAGTTTCAGGAGAGTTCAGCTTTGATGATCTCATGCATTCCATCAATGATGAAAAGGAGTCAAAGGCTTCCACATCACCCAGAGTGGAACCCGTTAACCACAGTGGGCATGATGATGATTATGTTGGTACACCCTATGTGAATAAGTGTACTGATATAGTAAATGCACCATGCCTAGAACCAATCAATGTTGATCTTCCTGAATCCTCTGTTGATGTGTTCAACAATAGAGACTCATGTTCAACAGCAGAACAGGCTCATGATAACAGTGTGTCTGGAAATCTTGAAAGCTGTTCTACAGGACCTGATGAAGATGAAAATAATATAGAAGAATCTTCATTGAGACATGATCCTAAGTGGATCAGGTGACACCCCAATGATCAGATAATCGGTGACATCAACAAAGGGGTACAAACAAAATGGGATAGCTTAGGAAACTTTTGTCATGTCATTAGAAATAAGGAAAGACTGGTCGCTCAGGGCTATAGACAAGAAGAAGGAATAGACTATGATGAAACATTTGCTCCAGTGACCAGGTTAGAAGCAATTCGTTTGTTTCTAGCCTATGCTACCCACAAGAGCATAAAGGTATTTCAAATGGATGTAAAGAGTGCATTTTTAAATGGTAAGCTGCAAGAAGAAGTGTATTTCAAGCACCCTCCAGGTTTTGAAAGTGAACAACATCCAGGTTTTGTCTATAAGTTGGACAAAGCTCTCTATGGTCTAAAACAAGCCCTTAGAGCCTGGTATGACACTCTTACTGATTTCCTTATGAGCAATGGCTACTCCAGAGGTAAAGTGGATACCACATTGTTTATAAAGAAGGTGAAGTCTGATATTATGCTTGTTTAAATTTATGTGGATGACATAATATTTGGATCTACTAATGAGCAGTTATTCAAGAATTTTTCACTACTCATGAAATCAAAGTATGAAATGAGTATGATGGGTGAACTTACTTTCTTTCTAGTATTACAGGTTAAACAAACCTGAAATGAAATTTTTTTTAATCAAAGAAAGTATACTTTAGATCTTTTGAAAAAGTTTAAATTTGATCAAAGTTCTCCCATCAAAACCCCAATGGCAACCAATGTAAAATTGGATGTTGATGCCAGTGGCAAAGCTGTTTCAGTAACAGCTTATAGAGGCGTGATTGGGAGCTTGCTTTATTTAACCGCTAGTAGACCAGATATTATGTTTGCCACTTGTTTATGTGCTAGGTTTCAAGCTGATCCTAAGGAATCACATCTAGCTGTAGTAAAAAGAATCTTCAGATACCTAAAGGGTACACCAGGTTTGGGTCTTTGGTATCCCAAAGACTCCAACCTTGAACTAATTGGATATTCAGATTCTGATTTTGTAGGATGCAGGCTAGACAGAAAAAGCACAACAGGTGGATGTCAACTCCTTGGTGCAAAGTTGATCAGTTGGTGTAGCAAGAAGCAGAACTCAGTTTCTACTACCACTGCTGAAGCTGAGTACATTGCTGCTGGAAGCTGCTGTGGGCAGATTCTATGGATGCAGCATCAGCTGGAGGATTATGGTCTTGTATATAGCAAAACCCCTATTCTGTGTGATAATACAAGTGCCATAGCTATTTCCAACAATCCAGTCTTTCATTCCAGAACAAAGCATATAGAAGTCAGACATCACTTTATCTGAGATCACAATCAGAAAGGTAATGTGGAGGTATGTTTTATTTCCACAGATGAACAGCTTGCAGAAATTTTCACCAAACAGCTCGATGAAAACAGGTTTAATTACCTTGTAAGCAAGCAGGGCATATTAAATAAAAGTGACTAAGTGTCATTGATGCTCTAAGAGATCGCATGTTTCAAACTGCTCAAATTTCTCAGAACAGCTTAGACAGAACAGGCTCTGCGTGTTTTATACTTAGCCAATTTTTGAAAATTTGGACAGCTTGGACATATAACAGGCTTGACAAAATAAGTTTTCACTTCAAACCTATTATGTTGTACAAACCTCCAACCTGCTCACTCTCTAAATCTTTCATACAAGACATTGTCTTGTAACCTGATTAGCTATTGAACAGAATCATGCTCTTATCTAGCTGCACAGGTCAAATGAACAGCTTGGGGATGCTCAGTTTATGACGAAACCTGCTCATCACATGTTTGAAAAATAGCTTGGATCATCAGTTTTAATTACATTTCTTCATAATTAAGTTACTTAATTTCTGTATTTATTTAACTTAATTACCTGCAGATAATGTTTGTTAACGTGTGTTAGTAGTTAAAAAGGTTCAAGTGGTCTGACAACCATTCTGACATGGCAAACCGTTCCATTTTCCGTTAATGAACATTTCAAATCAACCGCCCAAACCTTTCTCTCTCCTACTCACTCACATTCAAATCCTATTAATACCTCCTTCACTGTTTCATCTTCTTCTTCCTCTCTACTGCTTCCATAACTACCTGAAAAATCCTAAATCGACTAAGTGACCAACATCCTTCATTCCACTACTCTCAAATGGCTCACCAAAACAACCCCCTACTTCTAGTTTTCGTTGGTGATGATGTGGAAAAACATTCCTCAGTCACCACGATGCTCACTCTGAAACCCCCTAACTATATAACCAACTTAACCATTCCCAAAAACTACGTGGGAAAGGGTTATCAAAAAATGGTGGAGTTTCTGCAAGTTCACCCCCTGCATTATGCTATGACTGTCTCTCCTGGTGTCTTGTACAAGGAGATGGTATATGACTTTTGGTACACCTGTGCTTATGACCCATCAACCAAAACCATCAGGGGAACCATTCTCAATGGGACTCAGACCATTGAAATAACCACTGCTCTTCTCAAGGAAGTCCTTCACCTTCCTGTTGCTGAAACATACGACAAACCACAGCCTGAGAATGATCAGATGGGAAACCTGCTACGCTTCTGTGGCGTAGCAGAACCCAAAGTTGGAGCTACTCTGTTCAGAAGGGATTTATCACCTACCTATAGTTTCCTATTTGCCTCGGTTGTGATGTGCTTTAGCAGCAAGGTTGGTTCATTTGACCAGCTTAGCAGAGATGAAATCCCCATAGTCCTACAGTATGTGGATGGGACTACACTGAACACGGCTCGTTGGATTTTCGCGAATTTGAGAAACTTGGTACAGCAAGAAACTCGCCCAGCTGCTATCAGATACCCAAGGTTTCTGAGGCTAATCTTCAAACATGTCTGTGGTGAGCAACTCCACAACTCTCAGCCCTTGTTAGCTACTGTTGCATTCCCTGTCATTGGGAATAGAGTCTTTTATACTTCAGTTCTTCCAAATGAACCTCCTCTCTCTACACCAATGAGGAGGTTACTTGCTTTGGTGGAAGGACCCTCTACTTTGAGGGTGGATCCAGTGGCTGCTCCCAAAGGAAAATCCAAATCCAGGCCCAAGGTAGTCAAAAGAGGCCCGGAATCGACTGAAGCTGAGCCTGTCCGCAAGAAGGCTAAAACAGTTAAGTCTAAGTCTGCCCCATCAGCCTCAGTGGCTGAGGGGGAGCAGACTTCTCACCCTGGTTCACTTGTTAAACATGAAGCCTTTGTGGCTGGTGCCTCTGTGGCACCTGAGACCATGGAACAGGTTAACCCCCTGATTCTGACCCAGTCTCACCACCAGTCCAAACACAAATTCCTGCTACTTCTCCTCAATCCCCACCATGTCTCAATACTCAAGGAGAAAATCTCTAGTTAGGAATAAACCATCATCCTATACTAGCCCCTCTGACCCCTCTCAACAGGAGTCAGTTGACAAAGAAGCAACCCCTACTGCTTCTCCTATTTTGGGAGAAAGTTAAGCACATCTAGAGCAGGCTTCACTCCAACAAGAGTTAACCCAGAGTCAGCCTAGACCCTCTGGTTCCTCCCAACAGGAACCAATTGTACAAAAGGAGACTACCACATCCACTATCCCAGCCTCCTAATAGGTTGGGGATATTGAACGACAAGAGTTCACTCCACTCCATATGAGTCCACACAGTCTTCACCTCATACTTCTCTTACACCAACTGAGTCTGCATGAGGTGCCAAAGCTGCTGGAACAGACCATCCAACAGATCAGCCTCAAACTTCTGCTCCTGGTGATGCAGTTGTTGTACACCCAACAGCTGTTGAAGGACCCTCATCCCAATCTGATGAACCTGAGGGAATGGACCATCCCTCTGGTGAGGCTGCTCCCAAGTGTAAATTCCATCATCAGGTTTCACCACTGATGATGTTGAAATGCACATCCCCTCTCCCCATGAAGAGGTACCTATAAACCAAGGCACTGCTGAGGGAATCTCCCCAGGTCTTAATGAAGGTGTTATAGCACAAGCAGCATCTGAAAGGCTACCAACTCCTACCACTTCACCTGATGATGCAGATATAGCCACTCTTTGACCCTTCCAAGCTGGGCCATGTCACTTATCCCCAGGGTATGGAATTATTGTCAAAAGTCTCCGTACCTTCCCCCTCTAATCCACAAACTCCTACATCTTCCCCATCACCATCACATTCACATTCTTCTCCCTCTACCCAATCCAAACAATCCACAGATACTCCTTCATCTCCCAAAGATCTTCCTTTGAAGGATCAGCTCTCTTTGCTGACCAACAAAGTTTGTTCTTTGGAAACCTCAATGACCTCCCTACCTTCTATTATCTCAGACTCTGTGTCTGCTCAGCTAAAGGAGTTCTTTGATTCGTTCAAGACTTCCTTTCCAACCCCTGCTCCCCAAGCTGATCAATCCTCACAGCTGCTTGCACTCACTACACAGCTGCAAACACTCTTCACTACCCTCTCAACAATTCTTTCTACCCAACAGGACTCTGTGCCCTCCCTGGCAGCTGTTTCCCAACAGCTGTCAGCTCTCCTTGACACTTGTATGAATACTCTCCCTTCCATTTTGGCCAACTTGAACACCTTAGTGGTCTCTCTGTCAAATTATGTGTCATCAAACCTTGATGATATGCAAGATTCTCTTGAATTAAATCTTGCACAGCTTCAAAGTTTGTTGTTCACAGCTTCTGACAGGGAAGACATTGCTTAGCTGTCATCTCTTGCAACTTCCCACTCTGTCTCTCTTCAAACCTGTATTACCCAACTTGCAGAGGTAAAGTACAACTTGGCTTTCTTAGTGAATAGCCTTGTTGCTTCCAAACCTGCTGCTAAAACTGCTGCCTAGCCTGCTGAATTCATTTCTTCAGGCAGACCCATTGTTAAAGGCTCTGTGCCATCTCCTTCAAAGGGGGAGAAGATATCTGCCTCAAAGACCAAGTCTAGGGGGGATAAATCTTCATCTCCCTCTAAGGAGAAATTAGCATTAGTGGGACAAGAAGCAGGTGTCTCACAAACAGGTCCTACTGTGGATGTCTCCAAAACAACTGAAGCTGCTCAGCCTACTCAGGCTGGATCTCCAAACCCTGCACCATCTAAGGGGGAGGAATCCATTCCTGGGGACAGGCCAAGTAGAAGGAGACATCTAATATTGGAGCAAACTGAAAAAGAAGAGGAGGAGGAACCTAAAACTGTCATAACCACAACAGCCAAAGGGAAGAGGAAAGCCTCATTGGAACCTGACTACCTCGAAGCTGCTCATATAAAATTTGTTAAGGCTCGGGCCAAAGAAATGGGTGTTCCTATGGAGACCTATTATGAATTTAAAGAAGAACAGCTTTGATCCATTAAAAGGCTAAAGAGAGAAGAAGCCTCTGCTAAAGCTGCAAAGGCCTTGGCATACAAGGAGGCTAGAAAAGATAAAATGTCTTCCTTGGATGTCCAAAGGAAACTGCTAGAGGCTGCCAATGAGTCAGTGGCTGAGAAGGAAGGAGAGAAAGAAAAGGGTGCTCAGGTCTCTGTGATCAAGTCTAAGCCAGCATCCTCCTCTACAAGAGCCCAAAAAGACTTTGACAACTTGGCAAGGAAGAAGTTCTTGGATGTTGCCAATAGAAGGCTTGCCAAGGAAACAATTGTCAAAGTTGTTCCCATTTCAAAGAAAGGCAAATAGTGGAAACTACAGATAACCAGGATGGGTGCTGAAGGTCTTGACTGGAAGCATATGAACACACTGATGTTGCTCAAATGGGATACAGAGAATGGGTGGAATTGGCAGTTGCCCTGAGTCAGTCTAAGTCTGAAACTGCTAAGACTATCAGGGCATATGTCAAAACTTTAATGGAAATAGTTAAGAATCTTGGCCTGATTACAGAAGAACAAATCAAGGGTACCTCAGTGGTTGAACCCAATATTAAGGCCAGGAGAAAGAGGAAGGATTCTAAGCTGGAAGAACTCCTAATAATGATTGATCAAAGAGATCTACCTGTTGAGATCAAGGGAGTAGATCACAGCCTACCCAAAGGAGTGGAAGCTGAGGAAGACAAGCTGATAGAGGAACCTGAGCTTGGGGTATTTTTTGTAGATCCCCTATCAAAGAAAAAGTTTTTCCAGAGAGCATCAGACTTGCATAAGGTTGGTCTTAAGCAGCTCATAACTTTTAGACTTGCCAACTCCTTCAAATAATATGCAAGATGGAGAGCAGCTATCTGGGAACAGCTCAAAGGGTTCCATGAGAGAGGAGAGCTTCAACATCCTAACTTCATGTTCCTCAGAAACGAAATGAAGGAAATTGAGGAAACGAGGGAGCATTTTGAACAAGTGTTCGAAGAAGAACCACAACAGCTTGGAGGTCCATTTGCTGCTGAGTAGATGAAGAATGGAAGCTGTCCATAAGTTGGACAGACTTGCCATTACTTGATCCCACCATCAATAGTCCAATGATTGAATTTTTCATGTACATATGTTGTACTCTATTACATTAGTTGTAATCCTTTTATTACATCAGTTGTAATATACTCTAGTACATTAGTTGTACCTCTGTAAAAACATGTGTTGTTTGCAATCGATATCAATGTATATATAAACTGGTCTTTTACTTTACTTCAATGTTGTAATTCCATTTCAGCAAAATGTATTGTAAAAATCTATAGAGATTACTAATAGAATCAGCTTAGACTGATTATTGCAAACAGGGGGAGATTGTTAGGCACAAAAAGGCATCAGTCAAACCTGTTCTACATCTTAGGGGGAGAACTTTTAATCAAACCTGTTTGATACACTTGAAGGTATAATTTAAGGTCTGTTAATGCCTTATTGAAACCTGATAAATGATTTGCAATATGAGTCAATGCTGTTTACCCTGTTGCATTTGTTGCAACTAAGGCAGATTGCCCGAGCTGTTCTATTCTGTTGAACAGGCTGGACATAAACTGCCTACGCTGCTCTAACCTGTTGAGCAGCTTGGACAAATTCTAAGTGTTCTGTTCTTTGTGAACAGAACCTGTTCTTTGTGAACAGGCTAAAACACCTTATGGAATATGTTTCCATGTCCTCATGTATTGTTTTGGACTACAAGATCAGTTTACAAAGTAGAAGACAAAAGTGGAAAACAGAAGCTGCAAAGACCGCCTACGCTGTTCTGCTACATGAAGACAAAGTGGATACTTGAAATGGGTGACAAACCATTTCTTATATCAAAATGGCCAAAACAGAAGATGAAAGGTTGAAAGTTGACATTCCTCTTTTAGTTAAAGCCTTCTACAATAGAGACAAAATGGAAAAGACAAAGATTCTACAATGTAAAGACAAGTCTGCTTTGTTAGAACGTGCAGTTAAGTTGTTTTGTCTTTTTGGACAAACATCCCACTATCTCTATGTCCAATGAGGAAGCTTCACTGAGATTCTCAGTGAGAGTATAAAAGGAAGCTTCTAAGGAATGTGAAAAAACTAAGAGTGTGATATTCAGATCGTGCAAAGAAGTGTGTTTTCATGCATGCAAGTCTGCTTGAATAAAACAGTAACGTGTGTCCAAGCTGTTCTTATTCAAGCTGTCCATCTGTCTGTCTTGTAAACAGTGAGTTCATCTTAGTGAGTGTATTCATTGTACCTTGTCTGAGTGTGTCTTAGATTAGTTAAACATCTATTGTATCTGTTATCTTTGTTTGAACCATTCCGCAGTTCAAGCTTGTTTGTAATTAACACTTCTTGATAATATACACAAACATTGAGAAAAGTATGTTGAGTTTTAAATAGCTGTATCCCCCCCCCCCCCCTCTACAGCTTAGAGCAACATACTAGGAAAACCTTTTGGGACCTACAACCTCCCATTTTCCACATGTGCATGTACAACGTAAAGACTAAACTGTGTAATCATTTCCCCCTGTCATTTGTCGTCAAGTTTGAGACCACGTTGTACGTACCCTGTGCATAATTAAATTTAATGATTGTGTGTTCTTTTGCGTGTTGTTCACGAAGCGATAACAAACGCCACATCCTTTGTGGTAACGGCGTATCGCAGTTTAATGCTTTTTCACAATGCTTTCTTGTTCCACACATTTGTTGAAAGTGTATTCTATGCAAGCTCTAGTTGGTAGTAGTCTAGCTGCATGCAAGGAATTATTCATGCACTCTGCTATGTTTGTTGTGAGGTTGTCCCAACGTATATGATCACGATCATGCACCAGAGTCCATTTACTTGTACCAATTTCCTTTATATTTCCAAATATCCTCATTTAGTTACATGCATTCTTTAACGAAATATTTGTACTTCCTCTTCTGGGTTGTAGAACCCCTGCCCCAACACAGTCTCTTCAATGTTGATAGCGTGAACTGTGTCATAAGATTGCTTCGTACACGGTGCAGACAATAACGATGGTAAGCAAACAGCTTCATCCAATCATGCAGATTCTACATTGCGTTGATGATCCCTTTATGCCTGTCCGAAATTACACATAAAGGCTCTGTTGATCTATTGGCAACGTACAACCTAAACATTTCAAAAAACATGCCCAACCATCATTCAATGATAGCATATGCAATTTGCAAGACTGTTGTATGCATCATTTGTAACTGCCGTTAGTGACTTCCCTTTATAATAACCTCTCAAATGTGTTCCGTCAACACAAATTACTGGATGACATATTTGAAACGCTTTTATAGCAGGTCCGAAGCTCCAAAAGACATTTGAAAGTTACACAGTCAGGATGGCTTTCAGGATGATGTTGCCATTCTATAATTGTGCCTTTGTTTGCATACTATAATGCCTTGCAGTGTGTTGGCAACTCTTGAAAGTTGCTTTCCCAACTACCATACATATTCTCAATAACCTTCTTTCGGCCATACCACCCCTTCATATAAGACACATCCATTTGAAATTCATGCTTTATATGGCTTGTACCTGTTTCACAGGCATGTCGATCTTTTCTCATACGAAATGGCTTACACTAACAACTATGTCCTTCGATTTAAAGGACCGGTTATTGTTGCGGACGACACTCCCATAGCAATTATGTGCATCCACCCACTTATAAATCTGCCACAGATTTCTTTTCTTTTTCTTTGATGCACAAACGATCCACTTGCACTTGCGTGCTGAGACAACTTCCTGGGATGGTTTATGAGTCGTGTAACGCTTCACTTTAAAGATGGTGGGTGTGCTTTCCACAACAATGAACACTCTATTTTTTTGGATATTCCATCTTCTAATGGCAAATATAAGATCATCTTTTCCCTTGAAGCACATTTTTCGCCTTATTATGTTAGTTGTGTGACACCACATATCTAACTCCTCATCTTCAATCCAATCTGGTAAGTCGTTTCCATTCATGTTTTGATGGAACACAGAAGAAGTTGGTATTGTTATATTTAGAGAAGAAACTTCCACATCTTCGTCATCGTCAGTGTCGGGATATATTTCTTCGTCAACAGATTCTTCCTGCGGTACATAATGTTCAGAGCTACAGTCATCCGAGTCTTTAAAACCACCGCAAGTCGTGATGCCTTCACAATCTTCATGATACTGTGAATCATCTAACATGGTTTCTAATACTGTATCACGTTGCTGTGAGAATGGAAACATCGTTTGGCCCACGTCGTATTCTTGAGATGTATAAGCAGTATGTTGTGAAAGAAAATCATAACTAAGTTTGACGTCCATAGCATCTGAAACATATATGTTTTAAAGTTGTTCCAAAAATGAAAATGATTGTGCTGGTGCTTGATTGTGTTCCTCCAAGATAACTTTGACGTGTCCCATAAAATGATGTTGTGTGCTTGCCAAGTAGTACAAAACGCCTAAGCTTTCATAGCCAAGCACTTCTGATCGAATGTCAATACCTTGGAACTGATATATGAGGTACAAGCAAACTTTGGACACCCTCCTAGATGATACCAACTCTAAAAAATCACTGTAGAACATACGTTGTTCAATAACTATGGTAGAAGTATGGGTTATGAATCACAAATAATGCTACCAATGATATAAGACACACAAACCCCCAAATACAAATTAACAAGAAATGAAGTATGTGGCTCCATAACAAAACACTATACATTTACAAACGGAAATAGTATTTGTGGATGATAAAGTGTTATATCTTGCATACATTTTCAATTCATGTATATGTAGGTGAAACAACTTTTGCTAGGAGGTGAAAAGGCCCTGTAATTCGGTGTTACGAACACCGAATGTCAGCAACAGTAAATTCTGTCACCCAGGAGGTGACAAGGCCCTCTAATTCGGTGTTACGAACACCGATACATTATAAATAGGCCATGTTACTAAATATTTGTTCACAAAACATAGTGACTAAACAAAAATGAGTTCAACTACAGCAACTAAAAGTTGGTACATTTCTGGACTAGAAGATCCGAAACCTGACCTTGAGCATTACAGTAGTTTATCTTCATAATTAACAGTTATTTAGCTTTTTTGAATTTTTATGCATCTATAATTAATTTAACTTTAACAGATGAGTTTGAAGATGTTTTTAGCATCAAAGTTCATGTAAACGGAGTATTCACAACAGAGTCAGGTTGTAATCGACATGGGCGGTCCCTCACAACCTCTTCAGACACAGAGAGATACACAATCTCATTGAATTGATTTATTTTAACACAATGAACATAATGGATTTCTCCATTGATGTACTCTCGGCCTGACTTATTTGTGAATACTCCGTTTACAAATTCGAAGGTCAGATTCGAAGGTCAATTAGTTTCGACCTTAATTGAATTAGTTTCGACCTTAATCGATTAAGTTTTGGTAATTCAATGGATTTCTCCATTGATGTACTCTCGGCCTGACCAAACAGATTCGAAGGTCAAGGCAAACTCGAAGACACAGCAGATTCGAAACCCTATTCGATTCTAGTCCAAACTCGAATTAAACTCGAATGTCAGCAGACGCGAGACCCTATTCAAAACTAGCACAAACTCGAATTAGATTAGAAAACACTCTGTATCAAATTCGAAAGGAGCGGACTTGGTTAGACTCGAGACTAAGTGAAACCCTAATTACTCCTAATAGATTCGAGCGCTGCAAACTCGAAAAACGGCTAATACTTTGATTTTTTAACGTTTTGCAGATTAAATCAATATTTTTACAACGAGAAATATTGATTTCTATCAAAAACGAGAAAAACACAAAGTATTTCCCGGATGACGGTTTGTTAATCTCGAAGAACACGAATAAAAAACACGAAGATGAATGAAAAACCGTCCAAAAGCGTCAAGAAACCTAGGATATATCTTGATGAACATGAAGAACACCAAGAACACCCCGTAGGCTCTGATACCACTTGTAAGGTCTACCTAACACAGATCTATCTAGACGCAGAACCGTCAACGAGTGCGGAATCCTCGTTAACGGGTAGACGGTAACAACACTCACTAGAAACACGGAGACTATCGGAAGCTGCACGAACTACACAAGCACGAGCCTACGAACTGATTCTCTCCGAAACAACACTAACGCTGATGATAAACTCAAAATCGCTTAATGCTTAATCACTCTCGAATTCTGCAAAAAGTCTAATAATTAATCGAGTCTATCCCTAATTATAGAGGCTAATTAGAGTCTGTTATGGGCTAAACTCGAATCCGGCCCAAAGCCCATTCGAGTTTGACCCATCTGACATTCTCGAATCTGCCTAAATGGTCACATTCGAATCTACCAAGAGACTCATTTGAATCTAACCAGATTCGAATCCTAGTCCTTAGATAATTCGAATTTACCTTCTCACATAATTAACTAAGTATTGAAACTTATGTTTTTACATTATCATTGAATTTATCTTTGATCTTTTATGTTTGAACTTCTTGTAATATGTTACATTAAGTTCAAACACACAAACAATAATAAATAACAATCATATATAAACATATAAATCTAATACTTGCTAAACCATAATGTTGGATCACTTAGACTGCTATCGTCACACAGGGTGTACCAACAGATATAATTCCGGAAACACAACCCGATGTCGAGCCCGAGCATACTAGAAAAGATAAAAAACAAAAAAGAAAATGACAACGAGGACTCCCACTCAACTTTAGACCCGCAAGAAGAGAAGACCTTGGCACGAGCATGCCTCGATGTTTCTGAAGATCCAATTACCGGTGATGAACAAAATAGAAATGACTTTTGGAATCGAATTTGGGTACGGTTCCACCAAGAAATGGGCAAAAATGAGTACCGTTTGAAAGACCAATTATATACAAAATAGAGGAATGTTAACACCGTCATTAAACAATTTTTAGCAATATTCCACTCTATCCACTGGGAAAGTGGTCAAAACGATGTCAACATTTTACAAAAAGCACTTACAATGTTCAAAGACATGAATGGTTATCCATTTCGACATATCAAAGTTTGGTCGGTGGTAAAAGATTCCTCAACTTGGCAACGTGTTCCGACGACCGACTATTGAACTTGGGTCTAAACAATCAAAAACATCAGACTCTAACGAGTACACCATGGCGTCGGATGCGCATATCGGAATCAACCTTTAACGACAAAGACAAGGATGACGACTCCTTTGAGGTCCCCCACCCACATGGCCGATTGGAAGGAACGCGGCAAAATGTAAGGGTAAAACGGCGACAAGTTCCGGTACCACCAATGCATCGAGTTTACAAGATCTTGAATCGACTACGACAAATATGACGTAGTTACAAGATCGTGATTTTTTGTTGAAAAAAAAAGATGTCATTGTAGGTCCCGAGAGGTTCCCAAAGTATATAGTTATAAGCTGTAGAGGGGGGGTGAATACAACAATTTAAAAACTACACACTCTTTTCTCAATGTTTGTATGTATTATCAACAATTTGTTAATTACAAACAAGCTTGAATGCGGAATAGTTCAAGCTGAGATGACAGATACAACAGTATGTTCACTAGTCTAAGACAAACTCAAACTAGAATACAATGAATACACTCACTAAGAAGCACTCACTGTGTTTACAAGACTTAAGGGAATAGCTTATGTAAAACAGCTTAAACACACAGATGCTGGTTTACACTGAAGGCTTGCATGCATGAAAATCACACTTGCACGTTCACTCTTGGTTTCAGCACTTAGCTTTCTTCACACTTCTTTCTGTCCTTAGAAGCTTCCTTTTATACTCACTCAGAGGATCTAAGAGAAACATCTTCATTGGACGGAATGAAAAAGGAGAAGTCTTGTTGAAAAGACAACATAACCTTTTCTGCACTTTTCTGAAAAGCAGACTTGTCTTCACATGTGCAGAACTTTTGTCTTTTTACTTTGTCTACTGTTGCATTGCCTTTAACTAATTTAGGAATGTCAACTTTGCGTCTTTCTTCCTTGTAAAGGCCTATTTTGATATAAGAAAAAGGCCTGTCACCCTTTTTCAAATAACCTTTTGTCTTCATGTTACAGAACAGCGTGGGCAGGCTGAGCAGTTCTGTTTTCCACTTTGTCTTCGACTTTGTAAACTGATCTTGTAGTCAAAAACAATACATTATGACTTGGAAACAAATTCCATAAAGTGTCTAGCCTGTTCACAAAGAACAGGTTCTGTTCACAAAGAACAGAACACTTTAAAAATGCCCAAGCTGCTCAACAGTGTAGAGCAGCGTAGACAGTTTATGTCCAGCCTGTTCAACAGACAGAGCAGCTTGGACAAACTGTCTTAGTTGCAACACATGCAACATATACAACAGCTTTAGACTGATATTGCAAATCATTTTCAGGTTTCAATAAGACATATAACAGGCCTTAAATTCAACCTTCAAATGCATCAACAGGTTTGATTATAAATCTCCCCCTCAGATGTAGAACAGGTTTGACTGAGGCCTTTTTGTGCCTAACAGAAACTCTTAAAGATCTTGTAGTTGATTGTTGTGTTGATTAAGATCGTGGTGGCTTACAGCAGTCCAGTTCAAGATGGCCAATTTTGCCACAGTTGTAGCAAGCTTCAGGTTTTCAGGGACAGTTATCCTTATGATGCCCCTTCTACCCGCAGCAGTAGCAATAAATATCCTGGATTCTGCATTCCCCGGAATGAGTCTTTCAACATCGGTGACAATCCCATTGTTCAGTAGTGGCTGAGAAGGCACTTCCCCTTCTTAGTGAAGGTGACGATTGTTGAGATGGGTGTTGTACTGATCGTGACAATCCAGAATAGCCAGTTTCTCATTGCCTCTTTGGCGGTGACGGTTGAGTTGAGTTGTAGCAGCTGATCCCATAACATACCGTGAAAGTACCAAAATCTGCTCCACATTGCGACCAACCTCTAACATTCCAACAAAAGTATTATGTCGAACACTGCTCATTTTTTTACGTATCCCCAGACGTAAGGTTGCCTACCTACGGTTCCTATCTCGACGTGATGCCGTCCAACGAGTGTGGAATCCTCGTTAGCGGTTTGACGGACTGATCACACACACACGGAACACGGAGACACACACGATGATAGACGAACAATAGAACGCCCCGACACGTGATTCTCTCCAAGAACAAACACAAAATCGCCTTGCAAGTTCGAGATCGCCTCTACCTTAATCTCAGCTCTGGTTTTGCAAAAGTTGTTAATTAAAACGAATTAACACTTAATTATAACCCCTGGTTCGAACTTGCTCAGGACAAGTTCGACTAAGCCCAAGGCCCACAAACTTGTCCTCCATAAGTTCGAACCAGTGACTTTGAACTTACCTTTGAACTTATGTTTGAACTTATCTTTGAACTTATGTTTGAACTTATTGTTAAACATCAATTACAACCAAGTTGAAACATACATACAATAAATATCAAACATATATCAAACATATAACAAACATGTATTAATATGCAATTACTAACAAATTGACTATTACAAAATATCGTTTATATTTAGACTGCTATCGTCACACAGGATGCACTAATAGACTCCCCCTTGATGATAGCTTCTAACTATATATATTTTGTCTAAGTACTAGAACTATATAAACTACTACCAGCATACAATCCCTGATCTATACAAACTCTAACTACCTTCTGGAACTTCTTGCCTTCTGATCTCCAGCCTTCATGAAAGAAAATTGGCTGATCATGAAGTTTTCTCAGGTCGTCCTTAGATAAGTTGATCAGATGCAGTGGATCGTATACTTTCAAAATTACTTTCTCCTCGTAGTCCTCCATCACTGCTTCCGCCGTCTCATTGTCAACATAGCACTACTTCATGTTGCTCAGTACATCTTGTGGCATTGACTTCATCGGCACTTTCTTGAGGCATCGGACTGGCTTGTAGACCATCCTAGCCCAAGGCTTTCCAGTGTTGGGATCTATTCTTGACTGATCTTCAACTCTTTTACCAGATCTTGGCTTGATCCTTTCAAATCTTCCAAATTGACCCTCCCTTCGTAAAATCTTGGCAACAACTTCAGCATATGGGTCGTCTCCTAGATTGATCAATTCTTTCCAATCCAACTCTTTCACTTCACACTTGGGTAGTGTGTTGAAAACCTTCAACGTTCTCCTCAAGTACTGAAGCCCATCTCTTCTCTTGAGTACAAAAAGATGCAGTTCTCTATCAAAGAACTAGCTTAAGATTCCTCCTGAGAGATTTCCAGGACTTGGCACTCTCATTCTCTTCTTCATCTTCAGATCTGTCTTCTTTTCTTCCTTCCTGAACCATAGCTTTATCATATCTTCTCTTGTTTGCTCCTTTTCAGCTACTTCAGGTTCTGATTCATCCGTATACGCCAGGTTAAGCTCGTCCAGATCGATCACATTCTACTCATTATGAATATATTGTTCAGTGATAGGTTGTTTTGGGATGACTACTTCATCAACATTGTCATCCTCATCTTCTACAACCTCGTCATCCGACTTCCAATCCATAATCTCTTCAGGAATAAACTCTCCTTCCTCCAAGTCTTCTTGATCAAGGTAATATCCTCTTCATCATCAAGACCCCACAATGCTTCAATCATTTCATGCTCGGTAGTCTTTGAAGCTTCTCCTTCGTCTCCTTCTCTCACACCCGACTGACTAGGCTCCCCCTGAATTTGAGCTTGCTGAGCAGTCTTCTAAGAAAGATCTGCTAGCTCACTCTCTCTTTCTGCATCTGGATCATTGTCGTCGTCATCTTCTCTCCTCTCCTGAACTTCCTTGCAACTACTCTCCCCATGAGCTTGCAGATTTTTCATTAAGTGCTCTAGGAGAGTTTTCATTGACTTCATCTCAGACGCTTGATTAGCTACAGGAGTTCTCAACTCAGCATTCTCTTGATCAAGTCTGGCATTATGCGCTTGTAGCTCTTTCACTGCAGTTGAAAGTCGAAAAATTTGGACTGTTTGGAAGTCCACCTTTCCTTTCAGCTCTGTGAACCGCTGATTGTCAGTGAATGTAGGTGATGTTGATGGAGTAGCCGGTAACACAGGTTCAGGAGCCGCAGTGGATGGAACTTCCTGCATGAATCTATGCCGCCTCGCCCAATGCCTAGGTACGAGTGGAACTTCTTCTTCCTCTTCAAAATCAAAGTCTTCTTCCTCTGCATTCCTACCTGCTGGTCTGGTCATTTTTCTCCTACTGACCACTAATCTCGATCCATATCTGCCCATAGTGACAGTCGGATCAACAGCTTCTATCTCCTCAGAAGTAGACTCGAAGGCGGTCTCTACTTGACCCTCAGCCTCAGCCTGTACTCTTTCTTCCTCTTCTCCACCCTGGACCTCAGTGTCCATATCCTCAGCCTCAGGTGGCTGGTATTCATCAATTTCTCTAAATATATCATTAAACTCAGTCGGGGGCTCCAAAATCTCTTGAACTAATTCTGCTGCAAAATCATGCTCGACAGCAGTTCCTTGAGCCCATATCTCTTCTAGAGTTTGTGCACTCTGATCAGTTTGTTGGACCGAACTCGACAGGCCTGCAGCTTCTGTGGATGGACCAGCTGCAGTAGTTTCTGATTGTCGGCAAGAAGATGGCCTAGCTACCGGAGCTCGTCTAGCCGGAGCTCTTTGCCTCTGACGCTGTTGCTATTGCTGTTGTTGTTGTGGCTGTTGTTGTTGTTGTTGCTGCTGTAGAACTTCTCCTCCCCATTTATCACCCTCTGGGGCTACAAAATCAGGGTCAATAAAGGCTCCGAACAGAGGTTCCAATTGCGGTCTGACCTGCTCAGCCCTTCTCGCATTATGCGACTGGCAGTCAGCAAAAATCTTTTTATCAATAATGGCCAAGCCATTTGTATCTGGAAGTAGTGGCAAATTTGGCAAAAAGTGGTGGATGATCATCATCACAAATCTAGGATACATAAAAAATCTATCTCTGACTGGAGCTGTGATTTGATGCACAAACTCACCGAAAAACATCTCAGAGAAACTAAATCTCTTGTTGTATACTAAGGCAATCAACGCCAATTGCAGCTTGGATACCATAGTATCAAAACTGGTCTTCTTCGGCGCAAAACAAACCATTATGACGTGCACCAGATAACGTCATTGGCCAATCAAGCCACTCTTCACATATGAGGCTTTCGTAATATCTTGGGCGTATCCCATTCGCAAAAATGCCGCTTGCCTTATATGAACTAGAAAATCTATGGATCCCGCCTCTTGGTCCTCTGTGCCTAGCTGAAGGATTTGACGCAACATATCGGCTGAAAATACGATTGGCTGTCCCCCAACCCTTGTTCTTAGAACTGTCGGCGTCACTGAGCAATCCACTTGGAGATGCTCCCAAAATTGACGTACATAAGGCAGAATGATTTGCAGGTTATGTGTCAGAGCATATGACACTCGTGACTGAGTCAGAAAGTCGAGCATATGCTGGTACGGTTGAGCTTCGGGTAATTCCCTATCCACAGACATAACCATGTTATGTTTATTAAAGAAAGCCCGATCACCCATATCTGCACATAGAAACAATAACCAGTATTAGTAATGGAAAAAAAATAAAATGAATCTTGTTTATTTCGAATTTGCATAATTTCGAACTTACATAAGTTCGAAATCCAACACATTCAAATTTAGACAAGTTCGAATTTATTTTAAAACATTCGAATTTAAAGAAATTTGAAGATTATGTTCGAACTTGACTGACTTCGTGTAACAACCTAACTTTTGTTGATCATGTAATGTGTGATTTGAGATAATAATATAATTTTATTATATTATTTAGGTTGCAAATTTTAATTAAGAAAGAAAATTTATTAAATCAATATAATTTTAAATTATATTTATGATATTATAAAGATGAGTAAAATAAAAGATATGTAAAATACAAAAGTTTAGTGGGTTAAGTGGTAAATGTAACCAAATTGATATATAAACATAAATAAATGGTCATTAAGATCATTAACACAAAAACTTCTCTCTCTCTACTCTCTCACTAAAATAATCGGCCAACCTCACCAATTCATCCAAAATCGTTCATTAAATTACATTCAATTGAAGAATCAAGATCAAAGAAAGTACAACAATCATCAATTAGCAAGAATTTGAGGTAAATACACTTTTAATTTCAATTTCTATGTATATTTGGTTCGGATTTGTGAGAAACCGAAACCAAGAATTTTAATTATGAAAAATGTTGTTGCATGTGTAAAATTAAGATAGATTATGATGAATTTAAGATAATAAAAGTGATAGAAACTAAAATCATGGGTTGGATCATCCAAATTATGAAGAAATCGGAATTTTTATGAAAAATAATGTTCTTGACAAAAATTTCATATTTTGGATGATCTTGATTAATATATAATGTTATTGATAGGGAAATTTGTATAAAATTAACCTAAATATGATAACATATCAAAATACTAAGTTGCATGTTGATTAAAATGAGTTTTAGTGTATTTTATGTAAAAATTCGTATGAGCAATATGAAGAACATCAAGAACACCAAGAACAAATCTGGAAATTTATGAACATGAAGGATCCGAATTCGGATATGTCCGAATTCGGATGATGCACCACTTCGGTTCTCATATTTCGGATGTGCTGTTCCAATTTCGGATGCTACAGATTCGGATCTCATGTTTTGGATATGTCCCAATTCGGTTGAAATGATTTCGGTTTTGATCCTAATTCGGATGACATCAGTTTCGGTCCTGTATCCGAATTCGGTGGATGGGTTGGTCCGGATCCGGATGATCCGAATCCGGGTTCCCAGTCCGGATGTATCCGAATCCGGATTGATCCGGATCCAATTATTATATTATGATATTTTAATTAAATGATTTATATATCTATATATATAAGAAAAAGAGAACTTATGAGAATTTAATGAAAGATTGACAAGATATCAGTTATCAGAATCAGATAGAATTACAGATTTTAATGACCAAAAGAAATAATGAAATTCCATGATAATGATGATGATACAGACGATGAAATTAACATGATATTATCATGAATGAATTTGAACAGGTTCAGTTATTATCTGAACAAAGATTTAAAGACTTAAAGACTTGAAAGCGGGTCTCTGATTTGAAAAGAATTGACAGATTACAGATTGACAAAATCCTGAGATAACTCAGGTGGCAGATTCATATATCTGTTTGACCAAGACCCAGACCTGTGAGTTATAGATATTCAGATTGAACATGCATAGATCCGGTTGAGATATATTGATGCTGACAGATTTATTGACATTCATTTATCAGCTGAATTGAGACCTGTGCACACCATGGTTGGGTGTTGCCCAGTGAATCATGATAGCTATTTGTTTATCTTTTCATATTGCATTTAATATTGCTTCAGACTTTGCTTTATGATTCATTGCTATCATGACTTCTAAGACATATGCTTCCATTATTGATCAGACCTTTGATAGATTGATTTAGCTTGACTAGCCCTTATGGTCTATTGTTCTAGACCCGGCTATTTCACCAGTTCTTATGAACTTGGTAATGACCTCCGATGTTCCGCCATATTGACTTACTGGTAGCTAGCCCAGTATGTGGCTGATCCCCACGATTTAAGCGTGAGTGTGGCTTGAACGTCATCCGATTCTATGATTCTATATCTCAATCATGAGGGCTGTAGCGGCAGCCAAGACATATCACGCTGAGACTAATGACTCCGCTTGACACGCATGTTGATATTGAAAATCTATAAACTCACTAAGCATTGCTTACAGATGTTGCATTAATATTTTACAGGTAAAGCCAAAGGAAAATCACCTGCAGGACCTAGTACTTAGGTCATTCAAGATCCAATTTTTGAAGATTTTCTAGACCACTACTCAACAAATCTTTCTGGTATTGATTGGAAGACAACAATTGTGGTGGTTCTGGGTAGATTTGATGTAATGTATGATATTATGATTAGATTAGATGTTACCCTTTTATAACTTTATTTTGAAATATGTAAACTTAATCCTAATCTTGTATGTACATGTAATTTTATTATTCTGCAATTTAATTACCCTATCTTAGTATGATTGATATCGTGTTTCATGAATTGGGACCTAGACTTTGAGGACTGCCCCGTAAGGGAAGGTCTTCACAGGATGGTATCAGAGCACTAGTTTGAGTGAATCAAGTATTACGTGAGTATACTTGATCTCAAACTGAAGCAATACATATGTATCAATCATTTAGGTGGTTTGAACTGAGATAGGATGTACAGACTGTTAGGATGGGAAAAAGGGTACATAGATCTAAGTCTATAAACTGAAAGTTAATTGATTTTAATTTTCAGTAGAAGATGTCAGGATCAGGATCAGGTGATATTCCCAGCAACATGAATCCACAACAAATGTTTGAAATGATGCAACAACTTCTAGCCCAACACTCACAACAACAGAACAAAATAATACAAGAACAGTTTCAGGCCAGAGATGAGGCCGGAGCTAAAAGACGCGAAGAAAAGAAAAATAAGAGAAAAGAAAAGCAAGTCCAGACCAATGAATCTGATTCTGATAAATCTAATTCTGAAACCCAAACTGCTCAGCCAAAAGGCTGCAAGTTTAAAGATTTTAAAGCCAGCGGTGCCCTAAACTTCGAGGGTACAGTTAATCCGATTCAGGCGATGGATTGGATTAGTCACACTGAAGAAATCTTCAGGATTTCTGATTGTTTAGACTCGAAGAAAGTAAGTTATGCGTCTGCACTATTTGTGGGAGCTGCCCGTGCATGGTGGAAAACCCAGCGAAGTATCTATGGTGAGGAGGTGATTCAGACTTTAGAATGGGAGCAGTTTCTTGATATGTTCAACACAAAATATTGTCCGATCGACCAACAAGATAAGATGGAAGTCCAATTAATGCAGCTGACTCAGGGGACAAAGACTGTTGATGAATATGAGCACGAATTCTCAAGACTATGCGGCTACTCTTCCTATCAAGTAGCTACCGAGGAAAGAAAGATGAATAGATTTCGTGTAGGACTTAATCCAAGATACAGACATCCGATGAGCGCTATCAAATATAAGAGTTATCTAGAAATGGTAGAAGCAGCAAGACAGATCGAGCGAGGATACTTAGAGTACGGCGATCAGCTTTATGCTCCGTCTACTAACCCGATGAATCCGTCTCCTCCAAAGAAACAGCGATTTGGCAGATTCTTTAGGCCGAATAAGTCTCAGTCCCAACAATCTCAGCATAGTTCACAACAGAAAGCACAAGTTTACTCCCTCACGAACGAGCCACGATTCTGCAAGCGATGCAGAAAGTCACACATGGGGTTGTGCAATCCAGAAGATGTTACTTGCTTCGCGTGCAACATGATCGGTCATAGTAGTGAAGAATGTCCACAGCAGGGACGTGGATGTGCAAAATGTGGTAAAAGGGGACACTTTATGTATCAGTGTCGTAGCGGGCCGCGTTATCAGTCTCAGTCATCAGCTGGAGGGTCTACAGGGAAAAGTTTTGCTGCAACGCCGACTGCACGGACTCGAGCTTTCCAAATCACAGCCGAGGAAGCAAAAGAAACACCTGATGTAGTTACGGGTATGTTTTTACTTAACTCGATTCCGGCTCGTGTATTATTTGATTCTGGCGCAAGTCGTTCCTTCATATCGACTTCTTTTGCAACAAGATTATTTAAATCCCCATCGAAACTTCCTATGGTACTAGACATTGAGACAGCTAGTAACAATTTCGTTATGGCTGATTCCGTTTATCGAAACTGCACACTACTTGTTGATAATATCGTATTTAATCTCGACCTCATCCCGATTCCGTTAAAAGAATTTGATGTCATCATCGGCATGGATTGGCTAATGAACAACGAGGCTACAATTATCTGCAACCGACGAGTCATCAGAATCAAGTCATCAGACGGCCGAGTACTTGAGTTCAAGGGCGAGAAGCGAAAAGGTGATCACTGCTTTATTTCTGTTGATAAAGCTTATAAGTATCTATCCAAGGGTCGCGAGTCCTATCTGTGTTACGTTTTATCTGAATCCAACTCTGAAAAGAAATCGTTGTCTGATATTCCTATCGTCTGTGAGTTCCCAGACGTATTCCCTGACGATATTTCCGGAGTGCCACCGGAACGTCAAGTTGAGTTTAGTATTGACTTGGTTCCTGGTGCGGCTCCTATTGCAAAAGCTCCATACAGACTTGCACCTGCAGAAATGCAAGAAATGTCTAAGCAACTGCAAGAGCTGTTAGAGAAGGGGTTAATCCGACCGAGTTCTTCTCCGTGGGGTGCACCAGTTCTATTTGTTAAAAAGAAAGACGGAACCTTCCGTATGTGCATCGACTACCGCGAGTTGAACAAAGTCACCATAAAGAATAAATATCCTCTGCCCAGGATTGATGATCTGTTTGATCAACTGCAAGGAGCTAGTTATTTCTCAAAGATAGATCTCCGTTCTAGGTATCATCAACTGAAAGTAAGAAATGAGGATATACCGAAGACAGCCTTCCGTACAAGATACGGTCATTACGAATTTCTCGTGATGCCGTTCGGCTTAACAAATGCACCAGCGGCATTCATGGATCTCATGAATCGCGTGTGCAGACCAATGTTGGATAAATTCGTTATCGTGTTCATAGACGATATTCTGATTTACTCCAAAACGGAGGCTGATCATTCCGTTCATCTGCGACAGTTGCTAGAGTTGTTAAGAAAAGAAAGACTCTACGCAAAATTTTCTAAATGTGAATTTTGGCTCAGACAGGTATAATCTCTATTATATATGTCTTGAGCTGTTTTCCTTAACTATTCTATGATTCACATCAGAATTTGAATTTCTATTTTGATTCTTATAGATCCAGTTCCTTGGCCATGTTGTTTCTGGCGAAGGGATTTCCGTTGATCCTTCGAAAGTCGAGGCCGTTCAGAAATGGCAAACGCCTCGTAATGCCTCTGAAATCCGAAGTTTCCTTGGATTGGCCGGTTATTATCGGCGATTCATAAAGGACTTCTCAAAGATTGATGTGCCGCTTACAATGCTAACACGAAAGAATACTCCTTTCGTTTGGACCGATAAACAGCAAGAGGCATTTGACATTCTGAAACAGAAACTTATTCAAGCGTCGATCCTAGCCTTGCCAGAAGGTAATGATGATTTCGTTGTCTATAGCGATGCCTCTGGTACTGGCTTAGGATGTGTTCTGATGCAAAGGGGAAAAGTAATTGCCTATGCTTCAAGGCAATTAAAAGACTATGAGAAAAGTGCACCAACTCATGATCTTGAGTTGGCTGCTGTTATCTTTGCGCTGAAGATCTGGCGTCACTATCTATATGGGACTCGGTGTCAGCTCAACACCGATCATAAGAGTCTCAAATACCTTTTCACTCAAAAAGATCTGAACATGAAGCAGCGTCGGTCCTTGGAGCTTATCAAGGATTATGACTGCGAGATCTTATATCATCTCGGCAAAGCAAATGTTGTCGCGGATGCGTTGAGTAGAAAAGTATATCCAGAAAAGTGCTGTTATGCCCTAACTCCAGTTATATTCTCTTCTGATCTTATTAAAGATATTCGAGTTGCTCAAACTGAAGCGCTGAAAGAAGAGAACTTAGATTCTGAAAATCTAAAAGGGCAACTACAATTTCTAACTCTGAACCATTTGGGACTTCACTGTCTCAAGGGAAACCGAATCTGGGTTCCTAAGTATGGTTCAATCCGTAGCACTCTTCTATCCGAAGCTCATCAGTCCAAGTTATCTATTCATCCTGGCAGCTCAAAGATGTATTTTGATCTGAAAGCTGATTACTGGTGGCCAGGAATGAAGAAAGACATCGGAAAATGTGTTGAAAGCTGCAAAGTATGTCAGATGGTTAAGGCAGAACACCAAAAACCCTTCGGGGATATGCAACCACTGCCAGTTCCTGAATGGAAGTGGGAGCATATAACTATGGACTTCATTACGAAGTTGCCAAAGACCAAAAGACAGCACGACTCCATCTGGGTAGTCGTTGATCGTTTAACGAAATCAGCACATTTCATTCCAATGAAAGAAACTTATTCTCTGGATAGATTGGCACAGTTGTACATCACTGAAATAATTTCACGACATGGTGTGCCGAAATCTATCGTATCAGATCGTGATAGTCGTTTCACATCCAGATTCTGGCAAGCTCTACAAGAAGGGATGGGTACTCGGATTTCTATGAGTACTGCTTATCATCCAAATGCAGATGGCCAGAGTGAGCGTACTATCCTAACTCTCGAAGATATGCTTCGTGCCTGTGTTCTTGATTTAGGTGGTAACTGGGATGACCACTTGCCGTTGGTCGAATTCTCGTATAATAACAGTTATCATTCAACAATCAAGATGGCTCCTTTTGAAGCTTTATACGGAAGAAAATGCAGAACTCCTACCTGTTGGCGCGAAACAGGTGAATCGCCAATAGCAGGACCTGCCCTTCTACAGTTGACTCATGAAAAGATTCAACTTGTTAGAAGAAATATTCTTGAAGCTCAAAGCAGGCAGAAGTCATATTATGACAACCGGCACAGATCAATCAATTTTGCAGTTAATGATTGGGTGATGCTGAAAGTATCCCCAATGAAGAATGTGGTACGGTTCATTAAAAGAAACAAGTTAGCTCCGAGATTTATTGGTCCGTTCAAGATTGTCGAAAAGATTGGGAATCAATCTTATCGTCTTGAACTACCAGCTGACTTAGCTGGAATACATCCTGTATTCCATGTTAGTCATTTGAGAAAGAGCTTAGCTGACGAAAGAGAAGTACAGATACCACATGTTAACCTACAGATAGATGAGAAGCTTCGCGTGGTTGAAGAGCCAGAACGTATTCTGGACTCGAAGACTAAGAAACTACGAAATAAAGAGATACAGATGGTGCTCGTCCAGTGGAAACACCACAAAGGTTCGCATCAGTCTTGGGAATCCAGAGATGTCATGAAAGCTACTTATCCCAGTCTGTTCGAACAATAGCTAACTTCGGGGACGAAGTTTGTGCGTGGTGGAGCCCATTCTGTAACAACCTAACTTTTGTTGATCGTGTAATGTGTGATTTGAGATAATAATATAATTTTATTATATTATTTAGGTTGCAAATTTTAATTAAGAAAGAAAATTTATTAAATCAATATAATTTTAAATTATATTTATGATATTATAAAGATGAGTAAAATAAAAGATATGTAAAATACAAAAGTTTAGTGGGTTAAGTGGTAAATGTAACCAAATTGATATATAAACATAAATAAATGGTCATTAAGATCATTAACACAAAAAACTTCTCTCTCTCTACTCTCTCACTAAAATAATCGGCCAACCTCACCAATTCATCCAAAATCGTTCATTAAATTACATTCAATTGAAGAATCAAGATCAAAGAAAGTACAACAATCATCAATTAGCAAGAATTTGAGGTAAATACACTTTTAATTTCAATTTCTATGTATATTTGGTTCGGATTTGTGAGAAACCGAAACCAAGAATTTTAATTATGAAAAATGTTGTTGCATGTGTAAAATTAAGATAGATTATGATGAATTTAAGATAACAAAAGTGATAGAAACTAAAATCATGGGTTGGATCATCCAAATTATGAAGAAATCGGAATTTTTATGAAAAATAATGTTCTTGACAAAAATTTCATATTTTGGATGATCTTGATTAATATATAATGTTATTGATAGGGAAATTTGTATAAAATTAACCTAAATATGATAACATATCAAAATACTAAGTTGCATGTTGATTAAAATGAGTTTTAGTGTATTTTATGTAAAAATTCGTATGAGCAATATGAAGAACATCAAGAACACCAAGAACAAATCTGGAAATTTATGAACATGAAGGATCCGAATTCGGATATGTCCGAATTCGGATGATGCACCACTTCGGTTCTCATATTTCGGATGTGCTGTTCCAATTTCGGATGCTACAGATTCGGATCTCATGTTTTGGATATGTCCCAATTCGGTTGAAATGATTTCGGTTTTGATCCTAATTCGGATGACATCAATTTCGGTCCAGTATCCGAATTCGGTCGATGGGTTGGTCCGGATCCGGATGATCCGAATCCGGGTTCCCAGTCTGGATGTATCCGAATCCGGATTGATCCGGATCCAATTATTATATTATGATATTTTAATTAAATGATTTATATATATATATATATATATATATATATATATATATATATATATATATATATATATATATATATATATATATATAAGAAAAAGAGAGCTTATGAGAATTTAATGAAAGATTGACAAGATATCAGTTATCAGAATCAGATAGAATTACAGATTTTAATGACCAAAAGAAATAATGAAATTCCATGATAATGATGATGATACAGACGATGAAATTAACATGATATTATCATGAATGAATTTGAACAGGTTCAGTTATTATCTGAACAAAGATTTAAAGACTTAAAGACTTGAAAGCGGGTCTCTGATTTGAAAAGAATTGACAGATTACAGATTGACAAAATCCTGAGATAACTCAGGTGGCAGATTCATATATCTGTTTGACCAAGACCCAGACCTGTGAGTTATAGATATTCAGATTGAACATGCATAGATCCGGTTGAGATATATTGATGCTGACAGATTTATTGACATTCATTTATCAGCTGAATTGAGACCTGTGCACACCATGGTTGGGTGTTGCCCAGTGAATCATGATAGCTATTTGTTTATCTTTTCATATTGCATTTAATATTGCTTCAGACTTTGCTTTATGATTCATTGCTATCATGACTTCTAAGACATATGCTTCCATTATTGATCAGACATTTGATAGATTGATTCAGCTTGACTAGCCCTTATGGTCTATTGTTCTAGACCCGGCTATTTCACCAGTTCTTATGAACTTGGTAATGACCTCCGATGTTCCGCCATATTGACTTACTGGTAGCTAGCCCAGTATGTGACTGATCCCCACGATTTAAGCGTGAGTGTGGCTTGAACATCATCCGATTCTATGATTCTATATCTCAATCATGAGGGCTGTAGCGGCAGCCAAGACATATCACGCTAAGACTAATGACTCCGCTTGACACGCATGTTGATATTGAAAATCTATAAACTCACTAAGCATTGCTTACAGATGTTGCATTAATATTTTACAGGTAAAGCCAAAGGAAAATCACCTGCAGGACCTAGTACTTAGGTCATTCAAGATCCAATTTTTGAAGATTTTCTAGACCACTACTCAACAAATCTTTCTGGTATTGATTGGAAGACAACAATTGTGGTGGTTTTGGGTAGATTTGATGTAATGTATGATATTATGATTAGATTAGATGTTACCCTTTTATAACTTTATTTTGAAATATGTAAACTTAATCCTAATCTTGTATGTACATGTAATTTTATTATTCCGCAATTTAATTACCCTATCTTAGTATGATTGATATCGTGTTGCATGAATTGGGACCTAGACTTTGAGGACTGCCCCGTAAGGGAAGGTCTTCACACTTCGAACTTGTAGATATTTCAACAAGTTCGAACTTGTGACAAGTTCGAACATGAAGAACATGTTCGAAGTCGGCCATTTTTAAACAAAAATCCAAGATTTTAACCCCATTTGACTTAGAAAACAGTATCAACTAAGTCCTATTGGGTTCGAATCGAAGTTATGTCTGTTTTATTTTAACTTTTGCCGGTCTAAACTTGTGATTTTAAACCACATAGTTTAAACCCAAAAACCATCAAATAAACTCGATTTTTTTGCTATATTAACCCCATTTGACTTTGTATAAAAATGATTACTATACCTAAGTATGTGAGTAGGTTCGAGAAAAGTGTGCAAAACTTCGAGGAATAGGAAGAAAATCGAATGCGACAAGTTCGAAGCAACAAATTCGAGATCGTCGGACAAGTTCGAATGATTAAAGTCGAAGGTAGGTGCCTTTAATGACGTACTGTTGACCTATTTATACCAACTACCTTCGAACTTGCCATATGTTCGAACTTCCTGACAAATTCGAAGGTTAGTTCGAATTTGTCTGTCTTTCGAATTTGAGGAAAATTTTGAAAATACTTGATTAAAATTCAATTTTTTCGTGTAATGGAATTTTTCAAATTTTGCAAAATCATTCACACCAAGCTACAGAATTTCACGCAATATTTGTTTATCCAACCAAAAATGCATCCTAGTAACTTTGACCTTTTTCCTACTTAAAATAAAATAAAAATAAAATAAAATAAAATAATATATTTGAACAAAATTTAAACTTAAGCTACTCTAAACTACTTTTAAGAAATTTTCGACCTATACTAACAGAATATTTTTGTGAGAAAGTCAAAGAAGGTTCAATCAGATAGCGGTGTCAATACGCACTTGCAGTATTACACTTTCACACTTAGAAATTTTTGATTCCTTTGATTGTTTGTCGTGAAGTACAAACCAAGTCGATTGTCGGTATGATTTTCTCTTTAAACATTTTACACTTTGGAATATCCATTGGCCTTTATATTTATCAAGAAACTACCATATGTGTCCCATACTTAGACATACTTCTATGATCAACACAGACACACAATGATTATAACTTTTTGGTATTGCAAATTTTCTTTAAAAGGCAATCGTCGGACACAGTTTTGTATTTACATACAACAGAGTGTCTTAGTTTGTCTTAAAGTTTATTTAAAGCTAGCAAGACAGCGGTGACAGGTCTGTACTTACGTACAACAAAGCGACTTTTCTTGCTAACTCGAATCAAAACAGAGGTGCCAGGTCAGTACTTATGTACAACAAAGCGACTTGTTTTGACTCTCTCCTTTTTATCAAAATTCTCTTTTCTTTTCTTTTCTTTAAGATGTATATGATGTTGCTATACTTCCCCCAGAAAATTTGCATACCTCATTTAGAATCATCGTATCTATGTCTCTAACATAGAAATTAAGACCATTTGGTCATACATCTAAGTTAGTTACACATAAGACTTTTTCTTGAATATTTTATTAGCTTTTGAGATTCCCTTTGTATATTATGCCTACCAACACATCAAACAAGAAAATGTATATCACTTAGGGCTTAAGGTGCATTATGCGTGAAAGCTTAACACTTAGAGATTGTATCGACTGTGCTAATTTTCGTCACTTTGAACCTAAGACTTAACTTATTTTTCTAATATTCTCTTTTTTTTAACTTTTTATGGTTTTCTCTCCTTTTTTTTGTTTTTCATAATTAAGATAAGCTAATAAACTAACCTACTCACTTACTATAAAAGGAAAGAAAATATACTAAGGTCAAGTTACTCTGGATTACGCATACCATTTAGTTGAACTAACAACTCAAAGCGTGACTTGTCAAAAGCTTTAGTAAATAAATCAGCATTATTATCTTTCGTTGCCACTTTTACCAGCTTTATTAAGTTCTTTTCAGCACAATCACGTATAAAATGATGTCTTATGTCTATGTGCTTTGTTTTACTGTGTTTAACTGGATTATTAGTTATAGCAATAGTAGATTGATTATCTATCCTAATGGGAGTATGAGTGTAACTCAAACCGTAGTCCCGCAATTGTTGTTGTATCCACAAAACCTGTGAACAGCAACTACCAGCAGCTACATATTCGGCCTCGCACGTTGACACGGCTACCGAAGTCTGTTTCTTGCATTGATAGGATACGAGTCTCCCTCCAAGGAACTGACAACCTCCAGTTGTTGACTTCCGGTTCAAGCTGCAACCTCCATAGTTTGAATCTGTGAATGCTTCCAATTCCAGATCACCATCAGCATGATACCAAAGTCCCAGCTTCGGTTTTGACTTGAGGTATCTCAGAATCCGCTTCACAGCTTTCATATGCATTTCTTTTGGATTGGCATAAAACCTAGCACAAATACACACAGCAAACATTATGTTAGGTCTAGAAGCAGTTAAAGACATGAGTGATCCGATCATGGCCCGATATAGATTCGGATCCACATCAGTATCACTTTCTGTACCCGGTCTGAGATTGTGATTCACTTGAAATCGGAGTACTGAAGTGAGCAATCAGCTTTGTTCCTTCCATCCCGAAGCGCTCTAGAATATCGTAAACATACTTCGTCTGATGGATAAACATGCCCTCCTTCCTCTGTTCAACTTGCAAACCCATAAAGAAGTTTAACTCTCCCATGGCACTCATCTCAAACTTTGACTTCTTCACCTTCTCAAAATCTTTGCACATCTGCTCGTCTGATGACCCAAGAATGATGTCATCCACGTACACTTGTAACAAGATAAAATCATCTCCCTTTCTCTTCACGAACAATGTACTATCTATTCTCCCTCTTTCAAACTCTTTGTCTAAAAGATGAGTTGATAGCGTCTCATACCATGCCCTTGGTGCCTGATGCAATCCATACAGAGCCTTATCCAATCGATATACTCTTTCGGGAAATTTCGGATCAGTGAACCCAGACGGTTGTTCGACGTACACCAGCCCCTTCACCTTTCCATACAGAAAGGCACTCTTTACATCAAGTTGATAGACCTTAAAACTTTTGAAGGACGCAAAGGCTAGAAACAAACGAATTGCCTCGAGCCTTGCCACTGGTGCAAACACCTCATTGTAATTGATTCCCTTTTCTTGGTTGAATCCCTTGACTACAAGTCTTGCCTTGTTGCGAGTAACAATACCCCGATCATCTCTCTTGCACTTAAAAACCCACTTGGTTCCTATTGCAACTTCTCCTCGAGGTAGTGGTACTAACTCCCACACTTCCAGCTTCCTGAATTGTGACAGTTCTTCTTGCATAGCTTCAACCCAAGAATTGTCTTTCAGTGCCATTTGCACATTCTTCGGCTCTACTTGTGAAATAAAACACGAATAAAGGCAAGTGTGAAAAGCCTCGGAGTCATTAATCATCGACAACAGCACTGTGTTGTTATTCAAACTACTCCTAGTTCTCACACCAGAATGCGGATTTCCTATGATGCTCTCAATTGGATGATCCTTGTTTATCCTCAATGTTTCAATCTCATCGACCCTTAGATTATCTCCAAAGTTAGATCCTATTTCACATAACGGGGGAACGACTTCAGACGGTATATTTTCTTCCTCATGATCACTGTCCTCGGAGTTAGAAGTATTTGTCTGATTCTCGTTTGTAGGTAACTCAGGTTCATTCTCTGCTGGAGACCCATCTTCTGTCGTTGTAGGCTCAGAAGTTGATGGAATGCTCGTCTTTGGAAAACCTTGACCGTCGTCATTCAGATTTAATGACGATAAGTCATCTTCAATTGTACCTGCATTTTCATCCAAAGGAATGTTAAACGATTCAAACAATGAGTCATAATCAAATATCCATTCCGGACCAGTTTGGGGTTCATGGGTATAACTTGTTACATCAATGTTATACACAATTTCTACCGTACTGTTTGATTTAAAAACTCTTTTGTTTGGTGAATTAGGCACATAACCTAGGACATAACCTTCATCAGCCTTTTCACCAAACTTAGGTTGATTTTTTTTTTCATTAATGTACACGCTACCCCAAACGGTTCGAAGCCAATTAAATTTGGTGGTCTTTTATTCAGAACTTCATAACAGGTTTTGTTCAATGCTTTGATAGTAAGGACCCGATTTAAAACATGACAAGCGGTATTCACTGCCTCCCCCCAAAACATGGTAGGAAGCTTTGAATCCGAGAGCATGGTCCTTGCTGCCTCAATCAAAGTCCCGTTCTTCCGTTCTGCCACCCCATTTTGTTGTGGCTCATAAGGTGCACTAAAATGATGCACTATGCCTTTGGAAGGCAATATACACCAATTACTTGTTTTTAAACTCTGTTCCATTATCAATCCTGATACGTTTTACCCTCGTCTCATAGGAGTTTTCGACTTGGTCTAAGAACCCGATCAACTTTGCAGTTGTCTCGTCCTTCGTACCTAAAAAGAAAACCCAAGCAAATCATGAGTAATCATCAGTGATAACTAAACAGTACCAACTACCACCTATACTCCCTTTGTTGATAGGTCCGAATAGGTCCATATGGAATAAATCGAAAGTCAAAGCTATAGAGTTCTGAGTCTCTGACTTGTGTGATTTCTTGTGTTGTTTTCCACTCTTGCACGGTACACAATTGTCTTCAAACTGAAAACTCTTCACCGGGACACCTTGCACCAGTCCATGTTTAGTGATGTAGTTCATTTTCCTCAGGTGCAAGTGTGTCATGCGTCTATGCCATAAGACTGATTCGGTCTCTGAAGCTTTAGACAAAAGACAGATCGTTCCCATCGATGAATTTGAGATGTTCATGTCCAACATGTACAAATCGTTCTTCCTTGGGGCTCTCATCATAATCCATTCTTCAGGAATTTTGAATCCCGGCTTCAGCACTAACGCTTCAGTATCAGTAAACAACACTGAATTCTTCTTATCACAGATCTGAGAGACACGGATGAGATTATGAGCAAGTCTATCAACGTGATATACTTGATCAAGTGTGATAGTCCCATTAGTGATCACTCATGTTCCAGTGATATTTCCTCCCTTGTTCCCAGCAAATGATACGAATCCCTTGTTACCTCCCTTGAAGTCTATGAGCAGACTTCTTTCCCCAGTCATGTGCCTAGAACAACCACTGTCGACGAACCACTTATTGTTGAGACTTGTAGTTAGCTCCTGCACATGAAAGAAAACAAGTTAGTTATCATGGGGAACCCAAGCCATGACTGACTTGATAATACCGTTCTCATCCACAAACGTGAACTCCTTTAAATACCCATCTCTCCTTTCAGGTGACTTGGGTGTTTGATTGAGAACCTGTTGTGGAGCAGAGTGATTTAAATTCACTCTTGGCCTTTGGTTAGGCATTTGCTGTGGAGCCCTTGAATGATTTCTATTATAGGGCATTTCAGATTGATATCCCTGGGCTCTACCTGGTGTCTGATGTCCTACAGGAGTGTGAGACCTAACCGGAGTGTAAACTCTTCTAGGTGTTGTACTCCTATTAACTTGTTGAGGTCCTGACCTAGATTGATTAGGGACTCTATTCGGTGAATTAGTCATAACCACTTCATTTGTTCTAACCGACACCGGTATTTGTCTAACAGCAGTCTTTGGTGTGGCATTCACAATCTTCTCAGAGTTTTGAGAACCACTTGTGCTAGCTACACTTGATGAGGGTTTATGTTGTTCAGGCTTCCCAACACTAGATGTAGATTCTACCTTTTTATATGGACAGCTAGACGCAACATGTCCCCTTTCATGACATCTAAAACAAGATATTTTATCAATTGACTTCTTATGAGTGCCCTTTGACTTTGGTGTCTCATTAGTATCAGTTTCTTTCTTCTCAACTACCATGACTATTTCCTCCTTCTGATTATGAACCTCAAGTTTAGCTTCTCCTAGAATTTTGTCACTAGAAGACTACACAAACTTGACTTTCTTAATCGTAGCTTAGTCACTTTAGTTGATTTATCCTTATCAGATTCAGATACAATTTCAGTTGCTACCTCTGACTCAACTGGTTTATCAGTTTATCCTGAGGCTGAGGCACATAATTATCGTTAAAAGGTTGAGGACTCTCTTTATAACCTAAACCTACTGGTTTCTTAGACTGACGTTGAGCATCTAAGATTTTCCCTAGATTCAGTGAAGAGTTCCTAAGCTTTTCTAACTTACTATTTACCTCTGCAAGCTTAACCTTTGATTCAGCTAGTTCTACCTCTTTAATAGTAAGTTCTTTGGTTAAAGCCTCAACATGCTCATACATAAGCTCTATCCGGACACACTGCTCACTTAATTTGTGTTTTAGAACTATTACATCTTGAGCATCTGCTTTCAGCTTATTCCTAAGATCTTCTTTTATATCGAGGAGACTAGCATTATCTGATTTTAAGGCTTCTATCTGAGCAGTTAAATTGTTATGTGTTTCTAGAATTAAATTCAACCTATCATTTGAAGTAGCACATAAAACACATAAATCACGGAATGTAGAAAAGTTCAGAATTACCTTTGTATGATCTGATTCCGCGTTTGCCATTTGTGCGGCAAACTCCAGAATAGTCTGATTGTCTGACTTTTCCCCCAACACAGGACTTGTATCTTTCTGTTCTCTGTCCTCTGTTACTTCCTCTGTTCCGCCGTCCCCAGTCTCTGTCACTTCAGCCATGAAGGCTCTAGCATTAGACTCTGGATGTGAATTCCAATCATACGTCCTATCAAGTTGTATGTCCGATGATACGTTGGTTAATAGACCAGCGATGTTCGCTTGATTACTCGAACTACCAGGCTGATATAACACTTAACCTTGGATTTGTCGAACCCAATCTTATTGTTGCTAACGTTCAGATTTCTGCCTGTTCGTTTTATGAACCTTTTGACCCTCTGAGACACCATGGCCAATTGCCATTGAAGATCCATTTCCTACAAAACATCAAGATCCACCTGATCATAGTCCTCTTCCCATAACGCAGGATCGTTGATTTTTCCTTGTACACAATTTCCATATGCTGCAACAAACGAAGCCAACATATTCAGATGAGTGTCGGCTGATTGTGCACTCATAGGCATCTTTATGTACTGTTGAGAAGTAGATGCTGATTGAGTCGGTTTCTCTTCCGGTTTAGAATACCCTAAGAAAGCCCGACTACTTGTGTCTTCTACGTCCACTGGAATAGATGCTTCACCCGAGAAGAATGTTGTAGTTGTTTTCAGTTCACTTGCGACCGAAGGTTTGGACTTTCCAAAATACATGTCTGGATCTTGGACTTGGTCATATTCCCTCTCTTTCTTAAGTAACTGAAAGTTGTAAGCCCACAGCGTACCAATAACTCCTTCGAGCGTAAGAGTTTTGAATTTTTCTTCATCATGCGTTATGAGCACTACGTACATCTCCCATTTCGCTGGTAAAGCATCAAGAAGTTTCTCAATCTTCTCAAGTTCACGATACTCGACATCGTGATTATCCAATTCCGTTAATAAGTGGTAGAACCTTGTGATTGTCTCATCCAGCTTTTCGTTTTTCAATGCTTTGAAAATTGCGAATTGCTGCTTAAGCATCTCGGTCCTTCCTATTCTAACCCTTGGATTTTCCTCACACCGTTTCCCGAGTGCATCCCACAACTCTTTAATTGTACGATGATTCCTAAATGTGTGTAGAATCTCCTGAGGTAGTGCCATGCGAATAATGGAAAACGCTCTGTTCTCAGCCTCATATAGTTTCTTGTCATCATCCTTCATCTTCTGATATGTCAGGACTCTCTGACGACCCTCAAACTCCTGAGTTGGCGGAATGTATCCCTCGTCGATACAGATCCACATCCGCATGTCATTGAAACGAGCGAAATCAGCAAACCTATCCTTCCACCAGTAGTAGTCTTCCAACCTCATCAGCTTTGGTGGAGAATTTGCCTTACCAACCTCGTGGTCCATTTCGATAAACTTTTGCAAACTAGTCATTCTTTCTAAACTTTTTGAATTAGAACTTAATTTTGAAATTAATTTAAATCAACCCTTTCGAACTTAAGTAAGTTCGAATTTGATTAATATTAAATTCGTTTGAAATTAAATTCGAGTTCCAATAAGTTCGAATTCAACAAATTCGAAATTCTGACAAGTTCGAGGTTCCTGACAAGTTCGAAATCTGACAAATTCGAATGCTAGCAAATTCGAATCTCAGCCAAATTCGAATGAAACCCTAAAATAAATTCGAGAGGAGCGTATTTGCTGACAAGTTTGACTTTCTGACAAATTCGAACAAACCCTAATACCCCCTATGTTCGAGCGCCACAAGTTCGAAAAACAGCCAAAAGTTCAAATTTTTTAAGTTTTCAGTTTAAACCAATATTTTTAAGTCTAAAAATACTGATTTCGACCAAAAAAGTGAACTAATGCAAACTTTTCTCCGTTATCTTGCTTGTATAACTCGAAAAACTAACCAAAAAGGTGATTTTTCCATCCAAAAACGCCAAGAAACCACGGATGTTGTTTATGAACACAAAGAACACAAAGAACACCCTTATGGCTCTGATACCACTTGTAAGGTCGCCTACCTACGGATCGTATCTTGACGCAACGCCGTCCAACGAGTGCGGAATCCTCGTTAGCGGTTTGACGGACTGATCACACACACGGAACACGGAGACACACACGATGATAGACGAACAATAGAAGCCCCGACACGTGATTCTCTCCAAGAACAAACACAAAATCGCCTTGCAAGTTCGAGATCGCCTCTGTGTTAATCTCAGCTCTGGTTTTGCAAAAGTTGTTAATTAAAATGAATTAACACTTAATTATAACCCCTGGTTCGAACTTGCTCAGGACAAGTTCGACTAAGCCCAAGGCCCACGAACTTGTCCTCCATAAGTTCGAACAAGTGACTTTGAACTTACCTTTGAACTTATGTTTGAACTTATCTTTGAACTTATGTTTGAACTTATTGTTAAACATCAATTACAACCAAGTTGAAACATACATACAATCAATATCAAACATATATCAAACATATAACAAACATGTATTAATATGCAATTACTAACAAATTGACTATTACAAAATATCATCTATATTTAGACTGCTATCGTCACACAGGATGCACTAAAACCAGATCCAAACCAACCTCGAATCGATGTATTTTTCTCTCCTCTGTGTCAATCTGATGGGGTGCAAATAGACTCAGTCGAGTTAACTCAACGGCATATTGAGAAACTGTTTTCATTCCCTGGGTCAACCCTATGAATTTGGCCTCCAGACGGCGTTTCTCATCAGCAGGATAGTATTGCTTAGTGAATACTTCCTTGAGATCAGCCCATGACATGCCCGATACAGTCTCTATCATTAAAACCTTCACCATAACAATCCACCACATTACAACATCTCTTGTGATCATTGCAGTGGCGTACCAAACTTTATCCTTTTCAGCACAATCACTGATTCATAATGTTCTCTCGTTAACCATAATCCATTCCAGTGTCGTAACGACATCCCTAGTACCGTCAAATTCAATGGCTTCATTGCCCTTAAAATCCTTAAACCTGCAACCTTTAGCTTTGCTGGAAGAACCAGAGTTGTCTTCCCTATCACCCTGATCACCGTGTTGGTGTTCTTTTTCTTTCCTCTTATCAGCCCTACGCTTAGCCTTGGCCTCATTCTGAACCCTAAGCTGGTCAATAAACGAGTTTGGTCAGCCATAATCTTGGCATGACGCTCGTTATTCAGTTCCATCATACTTTGCATCATTTGGAACATTTTTTGAGGAGTCAAATCTTCTCTAGAATTGTTCTGAAATATAACATATAATATTTAGGACATATACTTAATTTACGTATTGACAGTTATCCTTTATTTTCTCAATTTTCATGTCAATCTTATCTTAGTTCAGATCGTTTCCTAAGAGTCCATTCTAATATTATAACCTAAGTTTGAGTCCAAGTCCTCGCGGACACTTGAGATCTCAAACCAATACTTTGATACCAAACTGAAACATCCTCCCATACATTCATAATACAATATCCAAGATCAACGTACGATCCCAAGATTTACAATACGATTGATTATCCAAATACTAAACAAGTGTTGATTACATTAGCAATAAAGAACAAAGTAATTAAAAGTTTACAAGGACAATATCTGTCTATTAGCACAATATTTATTACAACATCCATTACAATTCCCAACCCAAAGCTTGATAACCCTTATAGTAGTTACCAATGGCTTCTAGGAATCCTCGGTAGACTTGATGTATAGCTTAAGTAGAAAGCCCAACTATATCTTTTCCTTTACTTGAAAAATATTCATCAACAAAAGTAAGCTTTACACTTAGTGAGATAATAGATTACATATCCTACAATAGAAGTCATGCCAAGTAACGTAAAGTGAGTAATGTTTACTCCTTCGTACGGAGAGTACGGATAACTAGTGTCATCATGCTGTGAAGCATGGATTTCCAAGATACAATCTAATTGTTGTTAAAATACGATCGGGGATGTGCAACCATGCTGGAATGAGTATAGGATGATCAATCCCCGACAGTGGTATGCTATCAACCTCAGCCGAAGTCACATCAAAGTGTGTCCATCATCATGCCAAGTATGTTCTCAAGTATGTATTTTCAAGTGAAGAGATATCAAGTTTGAATGTATGAATATAATGAAGGAATTGTATAGGAATTATAAATAAAATACGTACAACAGGAACAACCAGATGTCAATAAATGAATGTATACAATGACAACTATTTGTAGCAATACTAATCTATTACTCACAGTGGTTTGTATTTAGCAAGGATGCCCTGGAAGATTTCCACAGGGTCTTACACAAACATTTATATCTTGTATTATCTTTCTTTTCCAAGCCGAACTTTCACCGCTTAATTTTATATCAATTTGTGCACAAATACACCACAAAGATCTGGTTATGTCAATGTATACATACATCAATATCAATCATAAAACTCAATTTTGACTTTCATATTTTCAGATTTTTACTAATTCTTTTTTGTACCAATCCTATTATTGAAATATATCGGTATAAGGCCCAATATACTCTTATAACACCTTATTAACATCATATTAACATTTAAAGTACCAAAATCAGACCATATGGACCATGTTTTCAACTGATCGATGAACACAGACACTAGAACACATACTTAAGATCAAAAATCACACTTAGAAGTTGAATCAGAAGCTGAAAATTTTGTACATATCTTGCATACAACTCGATTTATACATTCTAACTGATAACTACAACATGCATTCACAAAATTAACACCAATCTATGATTTGGGTTTCATAAAAACTAAACCCAAAACACATTGATTCATAAATTTGAATGAATCTTACCTCAAATTGTTAGTTGCGGTAGTTATAGACCCATCCACTCGATGTACTTCCAAATTTTCAGCACTTAGTTCCAACAAATTTGTGTTCTTGATTTGTAGAAAAAGAGAGAGTCGTTAGAGAGTAAATTAGATGCAAGTTTTGTAAGAGAAAGTTGGTTCATCAAAATGAACGGTCACTTTCATTTGTCCCTTTGGCTTCTATTAAGTTTGCAATATATGCAAAATTACCCCCTTCAACTTATATTTTTTTCTTTTATCCTCTTAAGTTCTAATTATTTTCATCATTATTTTAAGGGAAAATGGCATCAAATAGCTTTGAACTTTCGACTTTGTACACATTTATGTAGTGAACTTTTTTTGTGCACATTTGGTAGTCAAAGTTTCAAAATTGTTCCAATTTGGTAGTTGGCGTACCTGTTAACCGGTTGCTTCCGGTTTCGATGCCTACCTTGGGCAATTTTTTCATGACGTGACTACATGTTTTTATATTATACCCGGTTTTATCTATGTGGCAACCCGTTTTTTATAATCACCCGGTTTTATTACCCAGTTTTTTAAATCGTATGAAAAATGAACCGGGTTTATAACCAGGTGGTTTTAAAAAATGGGTTGCCACATAGATAAAACCGGGTATAATATAAAAACGGGTAGCCACGTCATTAAAAAATTGTCCACGTAGGCATCGAAACCAGAAGCAACTGGTTAACAGGTACGCCAACTATCAAATTGAAACAATTTTGAAACTTTGACTACCAAATGTGCACAAAAAAAGTTCACTACATAAATGTGTACAAAGTCGAAAGTTCATACCTATTTGATGTCATTCTCCCTTATTTTAACACCATTCGGCGTCCATCTTTTAAATATCACTTTACATGAATTTTTGCTCTAACAACAATGATGATTCCTCATCATTAATTTCTTATTTAATTTCCATAATTCATACAAGATTTCCAACTTATTTTGTTTGGTTCTATTTAAATTTATATTTCAAATTTTCAAAAATTACATAAATTAAATCTTAATTATTTCATTACATATAAATAAAAATTAGGGATGTTACACGTATAGCAACAATCGATTGTAGCAAAACAGTCGATTGAAGGATTGGAGCAGTTGACGACGAACAACAGTCGATGGAGATTAAACGTCAAGCGATGAAAGTTAAGGTCGACATGGGGATGACAAAAAGGAAGGAACCATGTTTTTTGTTGGGGTTTAAGAGGGTAGTTTAGGTGTTCAATAATTAATTAAATAATAGTATGATATTTTATATTTTATAAATAATTAATTTAAAACATACATACACACACACACACACACACACACACACACACACATATATATATATATATATATATATATATATATATATATATATATATATATATATATATATATATATATATATAAAATAAGGAAGTTGAAAAGTGATTTGCGTAAAATTTAAAATTTATAATGATATATATGAAATTATTCTAATAAAAAATGGCCATGAATGATTCTACCGTTGAACTATTTTGAGTGAGCATGTCGAAATGTGCTAAATGTACTTTTATATTATCTTACTACCCTAACATCAGCTTCACTTAGGTCTCTGATAAGTCTATAATTTATACAATTTCTGAGTCATTTTATGATCATTTTATGCACCGATACTTCGTAAAATCCATATTATTACTCCACGTTTGTATTTCAGGGCCAAGATGATAGAAAGAAGCAATCCGAGAGAATTCAGAGCAAATCGGACTGAGGGGGGCAGGCCTGCGCTGCCCTGCGCTCCACACAGCGCCCAACCTGTCCAGATACGTTCCAGCACACGCCAGCTAAACCCTAGCCGCATCCGGGCGCAGGCCTGCGCTGGTGCGGCGCCAATCCGCGTTTTTCAGCCCTGGAAACCCTAATCTCGAATCTCTATAAATAGGAGAAGAGGGGCAACTTTGGAAAAGAGTCCCAACGTGTGTATAAGTGTGTCGAAGCTCTGCCGGAGTGGATCTACGATACGAGAACGAAGACAGTGGTTCGCAAGCTATCCAATGGCTCAAATCCGTGAGTGTGACAAGCATACGATGAGCGGCTAATCCCATTAGCCGTTTGCGAAGGATCTACGGCTAAGTTTACTTTACTTTAATTTATTATGTTTTGATGTATTCGTATTGAGCTAGATCTATTATGTGTATGCAAATGATAAACATTTGGCTATGATTATGATTGTGTGTTGTGATTGGTAAAAGCAAGATAATTTATAGTGGTGTTATTATTCGTGCCGAGTCCATTAGTTTAGGGATTAAGACGAGTATTAATGTTGCATACGCTATGCCGAGAGTTATTGGTTAAAACACATTTGATTAATTAGTTGCGCAATTGATTATGTCTATGTGATCATTGTATGAAATTATAGTGAGTAATACTTATGTCGTGGTGATTCCGTGAATGGTTAGTTTGTATCTTGATTGTTTATCTTATTCGTTGGTTACTTTGTTCTTAATTTTAGTTACAAGCAATAGCAATTCATTACTCTAAACAACTCATTCAAATCCACGATTTCACAATTTAATTGCTTTCAATAAACCTATTACTATAAGGCTAATAACCTAGTCCTAATTACGACCACACTCCCTGTGGATTCGACCATTACTTCTATATCTAATTAGTGGATTTAGGGTTTAAATCGATGGGTCACAACGACGACCCATCAGTCTCTCTCATAGTGTTGGTGAGGAAGTCCTCTATGCTCCGGCTGTCGATGGACTTTCTCATGTTGTTGTCGCTGCGGCAAGAGGGTTATCTGGAAATGGATACGAACCTATTACCGCGCTTATGGACCTTTTTATGGCATGAAATTAAAATTTTGAGTAAATTACAGAATTGGTCTCTGTGGTTTGTTTAAAATTATGGAAACGATCCCTCAACTTCCAAAGTTGCAGTGGCGGTCCCTCAAACCACTTTTTACTTGCAGAATTGATCTATCTGTTTCAAAAAAAAATTAAAATGACAATTTTGTCAAACTTTCAATTACAAGTTTGATAATTTCAATTTTTGTCCCTTTTCTTAATTTTTCGTTTTGGTTTTAAGTTTAAAATATTAATTTAATAAATTCTGATTTGATTCATTATTATTATTATTATTATTATTATTATTATTATTATTATTATTATTATTATTATGCTATTAATCACACTAGGTATCAAATGGAAAAAACCATCTCTTCATCTTCTATCAATTAGAGCCCTAATTCGCATCTCATTAATATGATAAGTATAAAAATCAAAATGTATGTTTTAAATTTGATACCTATCCTGTTCAAAAAATTTTATAAAAGAAAATGACCGTAATAATGAGTTAAAATCAGTTTCTAGGTAACCCAACTACCTAACTGAAACATTTTTATAAGTTTGACTATTAAATGTGGACAAAAAAGTGTACAAACTCAAAAGTACATGACTATTTTGCATTATTTATCTTTAAAAAAAAAAGGTTGTCCACATAAGCATTGGTAAGCAGTTGTCGGTTGATACCGATTTTTAAGTAACCAAATATTTTTAAAAGTTTGATTACCAAATGTACATTACAAAAAATTACACTATGTTTTCATATTGTCAGAGTATATTAAATTGGTCACTTTCATAGGATGTTATATATATATATATATATATATATATATATATATATATATATATATATATATATATATATATATATATATATATATATATATATATATATATATATATATATATATATATTGTCCCTGTGGTTAATAGCAAATTACAGGTTTCGTCCCTAACTTTAGAAAGTTACACTGGTAGTCCATTTTTTAAAACCTTGTCACGTTTTCAGTCCCTAAACAACTCCAACTTTTTATAAATTCCAATTTTACCCTTAGAAAATAATTTCACTTTTGGTCCTTAGTCAATTAATTAAGTTTTTCTTCAATTAATTAAGTTTTTCTTTATATTTATTTATTTATATATTTATAAATGTTTAATTAATAAGTAATAATTTATTTATTACTATAAGAATTTATTTACAGTTTTTTTTATGTATTTTGTCATATATTAATAAGTTTCACTCCTTTAAATTTTAAATATATATTTGGTTATTTCTACATTCATTCGTTTTGAAGAAAAATATTTATTTTTTATTAATTTTTGTTTTATAAAATATTTTCCAATCTATCTATATACTTAATTAATTTATCATTCTTATCTTCATATATTAATTTATAAATGCTATTAATGGTGTTTTTGAAATTCTAAATGTAAAATATGTACATTCATTTATAAATTTTAAAAAACCATTTATTCTTAATTTATAGATTTTTATTGATAGACTATTGTATATTCTACGTATGAAATAGTGTTAGTAAAATTGTAATATTTCTAATAAACTTTAACAAGTTTGTAATTTTTTTTAGCATTTATAAAATTTATATGTGTGTAACATATCATTTTTCTAATTCTTGAAAAGTATAAAAATACTAGTTCAATTATTAAATATGGATCCTTTTTTAATTTTTTCTCTTTTATTATTTTTATTTCACCAACAACAAAATGCAAGAAGCAATTAAATTATTTAGAAAAACTATTGATTATTTTAAATAAGATTAAAAAAAACATTGTTTTATGACACTATTTTAATGGTAAAAAATAAAATCCTATTTTAATATTAAAAAAATAAACATTATTTTATGGAAAATATTAAAATCTTTTTTTAAATTTATTAAAAATTTAAGAAATAATTTAAAAAATTTCTCATCTTTTTTAGTTTATGAAATAAAAAAGGGAAAAAATGAATTAGAACTTATATTTGATAATTAAACATATATTTTATACTATTCAAACATTAGAAAAAGATAATATGATATACTCATAAAAAAATAAAATGCTAAAAAATTACAAGCTTGTTAAAAGATTATTAAAAATAATATAGTTTTACTGACGTCATTTCATATTTAGAATGTATAGTGTTTAGTAATAAAAAACTTATGAAATGACAATGGGTGATTTTTAAAATTGATAAATGAATATACATATTTTACATGTATAACATTTTAAAAACAATATGAATAACATTTATAAATTAGTATGTGAAAATAAGAAGGATAAGTTAATTAAATATATAGATGGATGAAAAAATTATAAAACAAAAATTGATAAACAAAAATAAATATTTTCATAAAAAAGAATGAAATTATAAATATACAAATGATAATATATAAATAAAAAACTAAACTAATTGATTAAGGACCAAATGTGAAATTCATTTGTAATGGCAAAATTGGTATTCTTAAAAAATTGAATTGCTCAGGACTGAAAGTGTGACAAGATTTTAAAATATGGACTATCAGTATAATTTTTTAAAGTTAGAGACAAAACCAGTAATATACTATAAAACACAGGGACCATTTATGTAATTTACTCTAATTTTTATTAATCATACAACCCCTTTACATACACTAATTTTTCAAATGACTTTACTAATGATGTTCCACCAGTGTTTGACTCATTAAGCGAGGATGTATGTTCGTTAAGAAATCATTCAAAGATTAAATGATGTTTTAATGATTCCATTAAGAGGCAGGGGTGTATTATACGCCTTCTCCATAAGGGTGATGTATAAGAAATTTATGTCATTTGCATAAAAATTCAAAAGAAAAGTGAAATTCTGTTGCTATTATACAACATTTGCCCCAATGGTAACATAATTCACGCATGTAACTAACACATCAAAAGGAAAACAAGCAATACGATGCAGAACATTCTTTTATTCTAAATGTAATTGGTGATGTCAAAACACCAAGCAAAGAAAATGGTATCCAAATCCGACTTTTTTATATGTTAGCATATCGATAAGTAATCGCTAATCTCTCATCCTGTATGGAAAAAGGAAAAATAAAAATAAACATGTTTCGGTAATTCTCCTACTTTGCTACAATTATATAAAACCGATATCCTCTCACCATCTTTCTCGGTATATAAATTTCCTCCAAAAAGTAGTGTCAGAATGAAACATGCCTCACTTAGCTCTTCTGCACCAAGTCAGCTCCACTGACATATCTGGCAACAAACGATATAAACCGGAAGGGAGCACCGATTAGAGGGGCATCTGTGAGGGGCACTGGATCAGCGTTCTCGGGAACATAAATGGTCGATGTTGAAACCGCGGCGTCGTTCTCATCCAGTGGAATCTGCACAATTTCTCCAGACTCTATGCTTACTCGAGAAATTCCATTCAAATCAGTACCCTCTGAATACGTATGATTGACACTGTTGCTCTTTAATTTAACCACTTCGTGTTTTATAGACTCGGATATCTTATCTGATGCTAACATTCCCTCTTTGGATTCAGATGACAGACCTACGTTGCTGGCAGAGTCTGATTTCTCAGCTGATGATGGTTTTGGATCATCAGGTTTGATTGGTAAAGACGATTTGGTTGAAATGTGTTTTTGGCCAAGCTCGGCATTTAAGATGTTCACCTATTATTAAAATAACATAATCAGTGAAGCAAAGATCCATCTCCAATTAAGTGGTGGCAGTTTGCACAATTGCAGAGTTTAAGTAGTAACATGTAATCACAGAATATTTCCTGAGGTATCTTGTACTTTTAAAATGCATTAAATTGCAATGTTTTTATGTAATAAACCACAGCAAAACTACATTACCGAAGAAACTTTAAATCTTCGCATTAAATGGAAGCGCATACAAATCATTTATCTTGATTATAAATTGTGCTAAAGAAAATCAATTTTACTAATACCAATAAATTGTAAAACTCTGCAATTATAAATGTGTAAACACGATAAAATCTTTACGGATTTAATAGTGTCGAAATAGTAATTTGGTGATTGAAAAAAGTCCACACGGATTTAAGCGTGGAGCTTTGAACCATTTAAAATTTTAATCAAATTTTTTACACTTAAAAATGTGGAATTGAGACAATTTATCCATGCTTTTAAATGTGACGTTTTAACTAATTTGTTCACATTTTTAAACATGAAGATAAAGAAATCCACACGGATTTAAGCATGGAGATTTGAACCATTTAAACTTTTGTCAAATTTTTTCTCTTAAAGTGTGGAACTGAGACAATTTGTCCACGCTTTTAAATGTGCCCTTTTAACCAATATGTTGACATTATTAAATATGAAGATATAGAAATAATTTATCACTACACAATGTGGAATTAGGACAATTAGTCCACGCTTTTAAATATGACGTTTTAACCAATTTGTTCACATTTTTTAAAATATGAAGATATAGAGATCCACACGAATTTAAGCGTGGAGATTTGAACCATTTAAATTTTAGTCAAATTTTAAACTTAAAAATGTCGAATTGGGACAATTTGTCCATGGTTTGTAATGTGACGTTTTAACCAATTTGTTCACATTCAAAAATGAAAATATAGAAACAAGTTGTCGTGGCACAATTGTTCGCGCATGCTCATAAATCTACACACTTTTAAATGTGTACATATTCCAAATAAATGTGGGCATTTTCACATTTTTCGTAGTGCTTCTACTCTAACTCTCTAAGGGCACATTCAGGTGCATTATTATGCATCACAATGTAAAAATGCTACTTTCAGAGCTATGAAATGGTGAAGGGTAAATTACCTTCTCAACAAGCCTTTCGTTTTCTGAAAGCAATTTCTCGACGAGTGTTTGTGCAGATTCCAACATGTTCTCATTTTCAGCAACATGCTGCAACAGGAAAGAAAAAAAAAAGAGCAGAGGAAATTAGATATAAATCCTAAAGAAAATCGACATTCTCAAGTTAAGAGTCTCAACATGTATGTCCCAATCAAATTTTTACGGTATGTTATGTCCCATTCTCCGCAAGAGAGATAAAGGTTGTGTCCGATGGTTATTCATTCTAGTGCCTTTTAGCTGTCAGTCTAGTATAGTCATATTTAATAATACAACAAAATCTCATATACAACTCTCTCTACACACTTTTAGCTGTCCGTCTCAAATCATAATAGATCTCATATTTAAAATACATCAAAATTAAAACAAATGCCAGTCTTTTTAGCCGTAAAAGGTGAAATTATATACAACTCTCTCTCTCTCTCTCTCTCTCTCTCACTTGAAACTCTGGGTGTAAAACTAAATAACTTCTATTTTAAAAGAGAGGTGATTTATACACCACAATTTTTCACCATACACAACAATAAAGGCTTTATAGGTTTGTATATCATACAAAACATAGTTATTCCTTTCCGTGGATGGCAAAAAATTATTGTGTACAAAAATAGCATAATTTGAGTAATATTTGTGCAATGCATTAACATATTTTTGTTTTATATAAACATTAAATATCAATTGCATATCTTAATTTCTGTACATAATGCATCTATACATATGTGAAACAACTTAAATAGGCAAAATGGCAAATTTTAAACCCCTAAATAGCTAAACTGGTTTATTAGCAAATACATTATAATTGTTATACTATAACTTTTGAAACCATACTTAACATATTAAATCTTTATAAAATTTTAAAAAGTAGACAAAATTTTATTAACTGGTTGATCCAAAATAACAAAACTGATAGGCAGATACCGATCCCGGCCCAGGATCCCACACAGACAGGCCCAAGTCAAAGGTAGATTACGTTGGTTCATCTAGAAAGCCCAAATGCATCTGCATGAAGTTTGACAGTCCCCATGTTTCTTATTTCACAGCATGTTAATTTGTTTTCCTTTTAGTATTTTTCTATTTTATTAATTGTTAAAAGAGTCAAAGTAGTTATTTTGGGTTTCCACAAGTGTAGGAGACACAATATTTGATTCCTTACGTTTCATATACTCCTGAAATTAACCTTAACTTACTAAGCATTAAGCAACTTTTACTTCAAGGTTTTGAAGACAATATTGATGGTTTGAATTGTACCATCACACATATGTTTGATCCTAAGGACAAACATGATTCAAGTGAAGTTTTTAAGGAAACAAAGGGCATGAAACTTAGATAGTTGTCTCACCCTCTATTTTGAAGAATTGAACAAATCTGTTACACTTGAAGGTTTTAATGCCCAAACTAAGTTTTTTTGCAAAAGAACCAAAAGAAATGGAGTGGGAGGAAGTATCACTGAAGGTAGAAACCATAAGTGAGTTTGTTAGGTTTCTAGATTTGATAAATAATAGCAAAATTGTTATGAAAAACAAAGAAGTGTTTAAAGGAGCTTTTGAAAGAGCCTTAGATTGGTATCATAGGAACTATACAAACACCATACTTAACATACCCCCTAGGATGTTCGGAGTACAAGTATGCTTGTTTGACTTGTACAAAATAGTTTAAAATAATGGTGCAGTTTTGATAGAGAAGAGAAGTGGAGTGGGTTAGCCAAAGGTGGGCTTTCCCTGTTACTATGTTGCAGTTTTGATAGAGGTTTATGAAGCCTACCTTTTACATCCTCAAAGTTACTATACGTTCACCAAGAAGGCCAGGGAGTGGCAAGCCAAGTTTGCTCAGGAGAAGCAAGAGTTTGATGCAGCAGAAGGACATGCTGATCAAGGGGGGACAAACTTGAAGATGGAGGAGACAGCAGCACCAAAGATCTCAAGAAGTTCAAGTGGAAACGAAGGCAACATGAAGAAAGGTGACAACTATGTCATCATTTGAAGAAAGCTGAAATGTTTATAACATTTAAGGGGGAGTGTTGGAAATTAAAAATTATAAACAAGGTGTTTGTAAATATTATTACTTAGTATAAGGTTTAATATGTAATTATGAAATACCGATTATAAAATTGGTTAGGATAAAGGCACGCAATTGTTACCAACAGTTGCATCTCCAAGTTATTAGCAGTTGCATCTCTTATAGAGACCGCTTAGATTAGTATAAATAGTAATAGTAATCCAATGTAAATTGTGCTAATTGATTGATCAATATATATATAGTTCACTTACTTTCACTGTGTTCCTATTTCATTCTAATTTCAATTCTCACTATGTATTTCGGAGAGCCTAGTAACACCAAGAACAAAACAGAAACAATTGATCGAATGATCAATTCAAATCCTGTGTAGCGATCTTGGGATCAAGAATTTGGAACGTAGCCAACCTAAAAACAGTCTAGATGACTTACTAGTTTGCATGCATGTCTTTTACATTTTACTCGTCCTTTCTTTTTTTCTTTTATGCATAAGATGCATATACATACAGCATGTGCTAAAATAGGAGAGAGAGTCAAACAAACCGGTGTCCTTTCAGAAGATAAACAGGAAGCCAGAGAATTCTCGAGGTCTTGATTCTTTGACTGAAGATTATACACATGTTCTTTCAGCTGCTGATTTTGGTGAGAAATATCACTTCTAGATGCTTCCAGCTCGACCACCTGCAAGGCTTTGGTTTATTTTTTCCGAATCAGAACGAATAAAACATGGTTCTTACCCCATAGATTAAATCACTTTCGTGTACCTGTACTCGTAATCTTGCATTATCCTTGTTCAAAGAGGTAATTGTTTCTGCTGCAGTGTTCTGTGACGGAAGAAAATTTCAAATATAACTCTTTTTAGTTGTTGACAAAGGAGAAAAGGACCCCAAAAAAAAAAAAGAATTAAACAGGAAAACAAATTAAAATAACCAGCTCTCCTAATGCCCCATATGAAACGAGCTCAGGCTCGAGTTGAAATAAACAAAAACCAAGCTTGAAACATATACCATCGAACTCAAGCTTTTAAGGACTTGACCCAATATCTTATCTAGTTTTCAAGCGCTATGTATGTATTAAATATATCTGGGTTTAACTTCAATCGAACTAATTGATCACAGTTCTTAAAATATATTCAAGCTTTCAAGTCAAGATTGCATTATCAATCATAGTTTTGATAGATATACTTTCAAGCCATTCAAGCTCTCAAATCGAGCTCATGTCTTTCTCAGGCCAAGCTTGAGCCTTCAACAGAAATACTCGTCAAGCTATCAAATCAAGCTCGAGCTAAGTCTAACACCTTTGGGTCCAGCTCTATCTCTTTCCAGCTTGTTGGCAGCCATAGTAGGAATACAAGTATGTCCCAAAATAGTTAGTACAAAACAAAATCTACAAATTGTAAATATCAGCTATAACAGATTCAGATGTATCAAATGTCATTTATTGACTCTAAGAAGTAGATTGATTCCAACTAAATGTAAGTAAGCTATGCTTTAAGTGAACTACCAACAAGATGGGAATCTTAGAGCCCGGTCCAGCAATATTGTAGGACTGAAGAAGGCAAACGCTGCATGTAAAGATCTTTCATCGAGAAAACAATTAAAAGCAAGATTTGTGGAAAGCATACACAATATGACGTTGGTATTGCTCACCTGTCTTTGAGCCAAGTTAACTTTTCCTTCTTCCATCTTGGTAAGTTTTTCTTCTAAGCTCACCTGTAAAGATTTTTCTTTAATGTTACTCATTTAGAAAACATGTCAGCCATGAAACTTTCTTAGACATTTAAGCTATAAGTTTAAAAAAACAAAAAGTTATTGCTCTTTTTTAACCAACTATCCAAATGTACATTTTAGTCCTCAGCATTTTTTTCAACCTAAGGTCCCTCAACAGTGAATTCTGGTCAACCTAAAGTTCCTAAACTATTCTTGTATACATTCACTAAATTTTGCTTTTTTTAGTTTCACTTATGTAAAACTTTGACACATTAGCGATCACTTGAGAAAGTTGGTTACTACAAGAGAACATTAATTAATTCAATTAAAATTAACAACATTTCACATAAATGAAATTAGAAAATAACATGTAGAGACTTGATATGTACAAAACCAGTTGAAGGACTTAATGCATAGGATAACTGTTAGGAATTTCAGAAACAAAAATGGCAGAACTGAAACCAAGAACTCAACAAAATCAGAAAACCCACAAATGTGAATCAAGAAAGAAATAATATTCAATTTCACTAACAAATTGGGTTACATGACTACAATTTGAGTTATTGTCCTCATTAACCCATAGGACTTATTTATACTAATCACTACGAAACTAACCAAGAATAACTCTAATCTAACTATCAGGGAATTACACTAAACCCCCTGAACTATTACAACTAGTTCAAGTCACTAACCTCACAAATCTCCACCTTGACTTGAATTTCAAAAACAAAACAAACAAATCCCAAAAACAAATTTGTGTTTCTCAAACCAAATAACAAAGTGACAAACTCCACTTATTTGAAAACACACTATCAAATTCAAATCCAAAATCCAAAACTTTAATCCCGAAGCCACAAATATCATCTATGCGACCCAAAACACCAATGTGCACCAAAACCAACAAACCGGAGAACAAAAACCATATCCAAAATCAACCGGTTACCAAATGTCTGCAACTAAACGATAACCCAAAACAAAATATCCAAACGGCCCGAAACAACGCAAAAGCGACGACCCAAAAACAACGCCGGAACCTATCAACCGATCAACAAAATCCGGACCAAAACACAACGATCATCGCAACTAAATACTAATGTGTAGTTTCTCCCAAATACCCCAAAAACTAACGGGTAACCAAATTTGAATGAGAAACTCCACCCAAAACTTGTTACCGGACCAACCAAGATTCAAACACGAAGCCAACAATACTACGTTTTCAAAACGGCAAACAAACGATCGACAACCGAAATCCCAAATCACGGTTTGAACAAACCGGAACGCCATAACCCAAACGTTGATCACTAAACTAATCGATACAATTCCCCGACATGACGAAACAATCCAAAAACCAACGTCATCAAAAACAAATCAAATTTTAAACGGAACTTGTATCACCATCTAAATGCCTTCAAAATCAAACAACTCGAAATTCGATCAACACGAATCCCACAAAAAAAAAAACGCAGCTCCAATTCTGATACTAAAACGAACATACGAATTGTGTCGACACCTAAATTCTTGAATCATCATTGAAGAAACCCAAAACGACCATTCCGTCTTTAAAACGAATCAAGAAAACAAAAACCCGAGATAAATACAAATCACCGAAATCCAAATTTGATTCAAGACTAAACCCAAACATCCAAATCAATTTCTTACGACTTGCGAATTCATATTTCAAAACATTAGCAACGTTCAAGAATTTGTTTTCTTGAAACCCAAAACAGTAACAACGTTCAAGAATTCGTTTTCTTGAAACCCAAAACTGAAACGAACCAAGAAAAAGAAAACAACGAGACCAAGACGAATGACCCAAATCTGAACTTGATTTCTTTCAAAGAAAATCAAACGCAGCACCACCCAATTGCAAAATAGATTGCCAAGATGACCTCCAAAGTCAAAATCAAATTTCAATTTCCGACTCCACCTTAAACTGAACATCAAGTCATAGACGTCAATTTCATAATTCCGATCACCAAACTCAACAGCGTCAACGACGATGGTTAAAAACAATAGCCAAATCGATTCCAAAACTTGAAATGATGGCTGATTTCCAGATTCATTGGCACTATCACAGTGGCAAAAACAAATTCAGAAGCAATTTCACAGCCTGACTTCTTCAATTGCGAAACAGAAACAAAAATAGTCGCCATTCAAAAAACCCAAGCAGGACACAGCCATATGAACAAAACAGAATCGATTTATTGAATCGGACTTCAAGATTGACAAAACGATCGTCAAGATTGCAAGTTACAGCAGCGCAAATTCAAATTTCAGAAAGCCAAGAAACAATTTCAGGTACAAGAACGAAGAACGGTTGCTGATTTCAATTACGAAAATTAGACGGGAGACCAACAGAATCAAGAAGCGTAATCTAAGAACCTAACCTGGCTCTAATACCACTTTTAGGAATTTCAGAAACAAAAATGGCAGAACTGAAACCAAGAACTCAACAAAATCAGAAAACCCACAAATGTGAATCAAGAAAGAAAGAATATTCAATTTCACTAACAAATTGGGTTACATGACTACAATTTGAGTTATTGTCCTCATTAACCCATAGGACTTATTTATACTAATCACTACGAAACTAACCAAGAATAACTCTAATCTAACTATCAGGGAATTACACTAAACCCCCTGAACTATTACAACTAATTCAAGTCACTAACCTCACAAAAACAGTTTAAGTACATGTAAAATTAAGTTGAGGGGTCTTAGAGTTAAAAAAGTGGACATTATAGTTGGTCGCTGTAAAACGACAATAACCCTCAAAAAGATAGCATGGTCATAACTGCATAATGCACATAACATAATGTCAATCATCTAAGAAATCTTTCTAGTTACTAGTGCACTAAAACATCAAAAATCTAGATAGACACACAAGTAATGATGAACAAGCAACAAGTAACTATAAAGATAGTTGATTATTAATAAATCAATTTCTCAATATGCAATAATCTATCTTGAGTTCTTGACTCACCACTTTTTGAAGCCAACAATCATTATCAGTTTGTAATTGTAAAATTTTTGTCTCGAGCTCAGCCTGATAAAACACAAGTTTCAACTTTCAACAATCACCATGGGCAATAGATTGTCAATTAAAAAAATGGATATAACAATAAAGTAATTGTACATGTATAGCAGAATGTACATAAAAAAAATTGGAATTTACATTTAAAAAGAAGGGAAATTTGCACAAAGAAGTGGCATACTATTGGTCGATTCTTATTTAAGTTAATGAGCTTTGTTTAACTTTTAAGTTTTAACATGCTACAAAACTTTTATGTTGAAGGTAAAGAACACTTAAAGTTGTTTATATTAATGTGAAAAACTCACATTTTTTTCTTGTTATAACCAACTTCCATTTAAAATAGTTTCGTCAGCAAATATTGTGAAGAAGTCTTTTCAACACGTATGTCAAATTTACCACTTTTTGCATGTACAGGTTTACCAGTTGAAAGAAATATAAAGAAGTTTAAAGTGGTTTGTTTGACTGCCCAACAAAGTTGGATCAGGTGAGACTTCCCTCGTTACCCAAATTTAACAAATGAAAATATTCTTATTCAAAGTTGGTTATCCAAAAAAATATTAGCCTAAACTACATTATCTTTTTATGCAACTTTCCCTGAGATAACAATTAATTTAGCTACTTTAGTCAGGTACCTCTTTATGATGCCACAAGTTTCTTTCTTTCTGCGACTGTGAAACAACTCTCTCCAATTGCTCTTGCAATTCTTTTAGTTTTAGTTCTAGGGAAGCCTGTAAATTGGTTGGGTAGCACATGATGATGAAGAAACAAAAATTATGAAAAGAAAGACAGGATATATTACATTTTGGTTAAAACATGTTAATGAATGTGCTATAATGTGTGGAAACCCCTTGAGGGTGTATTGCATTCAACTCACAGAATATAAAGAGTACGTATTTACATAAGAGACCCTTACACTATACATTATAAATCATTATTTAACAGAATGCATAAAACATAGGGAAAAATATGTAAAAAAAACCAATGTACTTTCAGCATATTTTGATTAAGTCCCTCCATCAAAAACATTACCTGAAAAGTCCCTCAACCGATTAAATCTCACGAATCCGTCTTTTTAAAAAAAAATTTAACCTGAAACCTGTTATTCATGTTATGTTGCTGACATAGAATTTGTTATTTTCATTTTACTTAATAATTATTATCATTGTTGTATTAAATATTTAAATGTTAATTGAAGATCATCAGAGCCCAACATTTAAACCTCGGGCTTTGTCAGTGTTATCCTCGAAGATTCAAAATTGAACCCGACATTAAATTAGAACCCAAACATTCAAAAATGGAGTTCTCATTGAAGTTCTTCCAGATTCCTATCAAAAACAAAGTTCTTCCGAATTTACATATACATACATTTGATAATTCCAAAGGTCTAGATCGAAGTTCTTACTGACCTCACATCAAGATATTAAATTGATTTCAAACTAAGAAACGCAACATCCAAATATGAAGAATTTGAAACCCAAAAAAACAGAAACATTCAGATATGAAACTCATAATCGAACCCACAAAAGAATCGAGAATCAAAACTCAGATCAGGTTCTGGAACCTTTCAAAACCGAATTCAAGATTCAAATCTAGAGATGTAGCTGGAGATTCAAATTGAGATTCAATTGATTGTTCTTCTGGAGATGAAGCACACAAACCCATAGACGAAACACATTAAGAAAGCTGGAGCAAAACACGAGGGAAGATGAACAAACCATCTGAATATGAAATCAGACGAGGAACTGAAATAGGTTTACCATTTACAGAAACAATTTTATGAAATCAAGATGAACTGAAATCTGAAACACACATCAAACACACACAGACGCGCATGCATGAACTATCAAAATCCACGTAAACACATGTTTGAAATCAGAACTCTTCGATTACATATCTAAATCCTTCCAATTACAAAACTGAAACAAACCTGTTTGGGCAAATCGATTTACCAACCTGTTCTAGCAAATTCTTTGCTTTACAAAACTGTTCAAACTTTATCCTTTAATTTACATACATGTTCGAGCAAATTGAGCCCTAAAACCTGGAGAATGGGAGATATGGTTGTTGACTGGAGAAGGGACCGATGGTCAGAGCAGCGGTCAGAGACTAGAGAACAGATCAGCAGATGACTGGAGAAGGGGTTGACTGGAAGAATAAATTGGGCGGGGGTTAATTTTAAGTTTTAATGTTATTTATTAAAAATAACAACAAATTACACATATATGTCAAATGTGTGCCATGTATGCAAATTTTTCCACGTGGATACCAACATAAGTGAGCAATCGGTTACAGAAGTAAAAGAACGGATTTGGTGAGATTTAGCCGGTTGATTTTCAGGCAATGTTTTGGTCAAGGGATTTAATCGAAATATTCGAAAAGTACGTTGGTTATTTGCATAATTTTCCCTAAAACCTTAAATCAAGTTCTTACCTCTCTATTTAACCAGTAGGACTTCTCAGCCTCAATTGAACGTGACTGTACAACCATAATTTCAAAGTACCAACAAATCAGGCTTCAAAAAAGAGTGCATACTAAGGTTTTATGAAATAATCTAATTCTGGCCAAAGAAATCAACAAGGGGTTAACTCGGTGTGAGGCCTCATATGTAATGTCGTAAATAAATGTTTGATCCAGGATAAGTAACTAAAGAAGTACTTTCGATGGTTAGCACTAAACGAACTTACAGTTTCGGCTCCACTGATGGAGTCTCTGTCGGAATCCATGACAGTTTGCCGCAAACCCTTATTTTGGCCATCATCAGTTTCAGAATTCAGATTCTGATGATTCTGCCTACTCACATTGATATGATTGCTATTTTCAGAACTCAGATCGCCGAGACTTGAAGACACACTCACATTCGTTTTTCCATGTTTGTTCTTCTTTTTCTTTTGTCTCTTCTTCTTTTCGTGCTCCATCACTTGAAATTTGTTTCAGAAACCAATACCAAATAGTTCGAGAAGATTATGGCGATACTTCTTTACCTGCATACAACACAAATCACTATGCGGTCAAAGCCATATCACCAAACAAAAAGCTTAAATATTTGATAAGCCATATCAAAGATTCAAAGCCACATCAAAGATTCAAAGAACAACAAACTTTCATTTTTATTGCATTTAATACATCATACTTCTTTTTACACCCTCGGTCATTAAACTTAGAAAATTGGTTCCTCCTGTATAATTAAATATGGAAAATAGGATATAATAGCAAGAACTTTCACTTCAGTACCATTTTATGCAACCTGCCTTTTTATGCACACTTTATGCCTTGCTCATTGCGATGAAATATAACACATTGGATAGACATAACTGAAATCACTAAAACATTATCATGGTAGACAACTCTTCTAACTGCAATGACATATATTGAACAAATACACACACACACAAACACTCACATTGCCTAAAACTAAAGGAAAATTGCATCTAAATGGAACGTACTTTATGTGAATTTCTGATTTGGGGATAGTACTTTCAAAACTAACATTTAAGGTCCCAAAACTTTGAAAATAAAAACTTTGAGGTCTAACAAACTAGGTGTCAAACTTTCTAAACCATAAGTATCCTAGACCCCAAAATGTATGTTTTCAAACTTTGGGACTCTGAAATGTTGGTTTTGAAAGTATGATCCCAAGATAGAATTACTATAAAATACATTCCATTTTTTTTTCAAATCTCCCAACCAAAAAAAAACACAGGAAAGTTTGTTATAATTTTATAAAATATGTCCATTTGATGATGCAAACAACTAAACAAGTCATCCAATTTTGTTACTATTTCATAAAATCTGTCTATGTGATTCCAGAAAAGATATCATCACATTTTGAGAAAGTTAAAGTGAAAAAGAAGTTCTTAAACATAAATTCTTCGTTTTTCATCTTTTAGGGTCTGTTACATAGTGGGTTGGATATATAACTTAATGCTTTCAATAGTTTATGGCATCACTACGTTATATGTATATGGCAACTCCTAATCAAAATTTGTGTTAGCTCATAAGCTAATTACACAGAGAATTTAACAACTAATTACCTAGATTTATAAATTAAAGCTGGTAACCATAATATAACCAAACATATTAATTTCTCAATTTCCTCAGCACATTACAAACTCAAGAATCAAGATTATACAATGCGTTTAGCAAATGGTGTTATAGTGAAATCAAAACCAGAAACGGCAAAGAAAATAGTAGAACGACATTGAAATAGAGATTAAAAACAAGACCTGCATCGATCGATGGAAGGGATATTGATACGTGAATCGAATTGATATGAATTCCAGTTGCGTAAAAAACAAAAGGTAGGTATACTTACGCAGATCTAAATGGCAGAGAATTCAATATATATTATTTTAGGGTTCTTGGAAGGTGATCGTGATTTGTTAATTGCTCAAGGGAGATGTGCGTTTCCCCTCTATTAACCTGAAATGGTTTTCGTTATACAAATGTTTATTGGCAGTGTAAAAACTGCATTTGTGTTTGAAACAGCTTTTTATGTTTGATTTGTACAATATTATCAGAAAAAAATTAATATATGTAAATATAAAAAATAAAATTAAAAAACACACACACAAAGTTGAGAGAAATTAAGGGTTTAGTTACCGAAAATTTCATATCACTTTTCAATAAAAATGAAAATTTGTTTACTTAAACAACAATTTAATAAATTTTTATTTCACCTTTTAAATTACCACTTTTCATATTCTCTCTGTTACTTGTTTATTACATACTCTATATTTCTTTATAACCCACATATTACGTGGATATTTTTTATTAAATTTATATTTATATAAAATGTATATGAGTAAAAATAAAAACATACAAAAATAATAATTGTGTTTATTTTTTATTTTACAGATTAAAAAATAGAGTATATTTATCTTTTTTAAAAATATTAAATTGTGTTTATCTTTTGTTTTTATAAGTTGTAATTATCTTTTTGGTGAACGTAGAGGTGACACGTGACATTTGACGTTTTCCTTTATTATACATAATAATAATAATTTTCACAACTAATTCAAATTATTACATTTGGATCTAATTATGATTATTATGGATAATAATGATTGATCAGTGATATTAATCACTTATGTTTTTTTGTGTTTTTGTTGTGTTTTAGTGTGTTAAATGCAAGAAAGTTGGTACTGCTGATGTGAATTGTTTGTTGTAGGTGATTGGTAAGAAAAGAGGCAAAATGATAGGTTGGGGAGTTCAAAATACGTCTAACGTCTGCAACGGGATTTCGGCGTCCTGGTCAGCGTCCGCGACGGTATTTTGGCGTCCTGGTCAGCGTCCGCGACGCTGAGGTCGACGCTGGTTCACCAGTTTCTACAGGAAAGTGCTTGGCGTCCAAGCTGGCGTCCTAGACGCTAAAGAAGCGCATAAAATGTGTGATTTCAGAAGATGAGCGTCCTCATAACGCCTGATACGAGGTTACGGCGTCCTAGCCAGCGTCCTAGACGCTGGGGTCGACGCTGGTGCCTCAGTTTCTGCGGGAGCATTGCTTTTAAAAGGGAACGGTTACCAGAATAGGGGGAAGTTTTTTTCTTGTTTTTCTAACGAGGGGGTCTCCTTTTTCACTCAGAAAGGATCGTTTTTACACACGGAGGAGGGTTTTTGGAGGCGATCGAGAGGAGAAAACGACAAAATGGATCATTGATCAAGCATTCAAGCAGCCAACTTCTTGTGTTCTACACACTGGTTTGGTAGTTAGTATGTAATTTGTTATGTCATTTGTTGTTAGTGTGCAAGTCCAAGTCATGTTGGGCTAAACACATTTTGGTGTTTGTTCTTAAGTTTGCATATTATGACATGAATGAATGTTATGTAATTTTAGTTTCCATTTGTGCTGGTTGTGGATCTTATTTGTGAATGAATGAATGGGTTGTTAAACAACGAGTGTTGTATATAACAGTGTATAGTGATATCATTAGTTGTGTCAACTCTGTAACGAAGGGGAAGACAATTAATCGAGTTACATACGCTGTCTTAAGAACATTGGTTGTGGAACATGCATTTGAATGAATGTCTTTATACAATGGGTATTGTATATAACAGGGTATAGTGATATCATTAGTTGTGCCAACTCAATAAAAAGGGGAAGACAATTAATCGAGTTGCATACGTTGTCTTAAGAATATTTGTTGTGAAAGCTAATTCGTTTATATGAGAACTGTCATTTGGATTACATTTGCATGAATGAACTTGAATAAGTAATGAATGTATCTGGAACAGTTGATAACCATGTCATTGGTTGTGCCAACTTTCTATAGGGGAGGAAGACAACGATTAGAGTGGTATACGTTGTCTTCAGAGCATAAGTTGTGATTTCAAATTAAGTCATGTGAATGGTGTCTATAACATTCTGAATTGCCATAGTATGTATAACAAGAGAGCAAACATCCATTCTCCTTACGTGCACCTCTTTAATCCAATTCCTCCGTGTTAGAACGCAATAGTAGCAACTGATAGTAGGTTATTAATTAAAAACAAATGATTACAAACTCAATCCAAACAGTCTCAGCTAGTTTAGCAACCTGACTTTTCCTGTGGATTCGATCCCACTTACCCTATCTATATAGTGTGTGTTAGGTTATTTTTTGATGCTCATACGACTGAGTCCATCAATGATAGATATTTATTTTAGGTAAACATTAATTTTAAATGTTACAAAAATCTAATTTATTACTAATTAATTAATGAAAAAAATAAAGTCAAAAATTTAATGCAATTAAGTTAAGGTGTTAAATTTGGAAAAAGAGGTGGAAAAATAAAACTTTTTTGTATTATAGAAGTGACATGTGACATGAATTGTTTTGTTTTATTATAATATATAGGTTAATCAATCCATGTATTACATGGGTTGATTTAAAAAATACATATTTTTTATATTAAAATAAATTATTATAAAATTTATATACAATTAAAATAAAAAAATTGAAAGCTAGTTAAATTAAAGATAAAAAAATACTTAGTTGTTTGATATTAATTAAAAAAATATTACTATATTGTATTATTAAAAACAGATAATATGTGTTTACAAAAAATGTTTCTTTTAATTTTTATTAACTTCAAATATGAAATATCAATGTAAGAAACAAAAAACTTCAATTATGTGAATGTGTATATATTTTGAAAATGATAAAATATAAAAATAGAATATCTGAAAATTAACAATCAAAATTTATCATATTCACAATTGAAGTTTTATCAGTTAAATTTTAAATCTTGTTAGCAAAATAATTAAAAAAAATTTTAACTTTATTTACTACACTTCTACATTTAAATTCAGATTTTTACATTTGAATTTAACTATGATAATTGAGGATAATAATGACACATATTTATTTTAGGTAAATATTAATTCATTAATGAAAAAATTAAAATCAAAATTTAATGTAATTAAGGTAATGTAGTAAATTTGGAAAATGAATTAAAAAATGGCATAAGTATAATTATTGATTTTAATTAAGGGTATAAGAAACATTTCATAAATAATTATGAGTTTTCATTAATCTGGACCATTGATTTCTTTCCATCCAATGGTCCAGAAACTCCAAGTGGTTTTCTTATAATATATAGTATAGATAGATAGATACTCTCTTTCTCTTTCTTACTTTTTTACCACATATCCTTTTTTTCTTATTTTATAACCACTCATCTTATTTTTCTTAAAACCAAAACTTTATAATCTAAACAAGTTTTCACTTTTATAGAAACCCTTGTTTTTTCCTAAAAACTATAACTTAGAAACTGAAAGTGAAAAATGACTAGTTTTCGTTAACTAAACGCAACCTAAAGGATTACAGTTTGGATGGCAGAAATGAAATGAATTTCATTCTTTGTTATTTTTCAGTTTAGTTTGTGAAGTGAAGGTAGGTATGGTGAAATAGGTAGGGTGAGATAGAGTAATAGGTTATTTGTATACTTCTTAATGGAATCATTAAGAGACTCGTTCAAGGTTAAAAGGCCTCTTAACGGTTCCATTAAGAGGCAAACAAACGTCACCTAAGATGGAGTATGGTTGGACATGGTAAGATAGGGTGGGTGGGGTAGGATAGGATGGACGAGATATGGTTATATAAGGTGGGGTACAATAGTATGATTGGATGAAGTAAGATCGGTACGGTAGGTAATGTTAACAGAGACGTATTATGGTAACGAAATGTAAATTATTTGATTATTATATAAGAAAATATATGTCAATGGATTATGAAAATTTTTAAGTCAAAAATGAATTCTTTTTTCTTTTCCTTAAGTCAATCAAAAATAAAAGAAATAGAATTTTTATTACAGTTTCACAGATTCCTTCAATGCAAGGTTGTCAAGATTGAGATTTTACTTTGGATCGTTTTTGTCATTGTAAAATCAAATCGTAAGATTAAGATCGGGATCCTAAGATTATACTAGAATAACATTGTCTTATTTGTATATAATCTATTTTACATTAAATCAATTTTATGTCAAATTAATAAAATACTAAAATCCAAACATCATAAACATAGTTCAATACAACTCATAACAATATTCATGATTAGTTAAATCGTTAAATATCTATATTTTAGAGTATTGAACTCGAGGATTATATGAAAATTATTGTTATGCACGAATTAGATAATTAACCTATATGTTTACCTTTGTTATATAACTACGTTGACTCATTTATAACATCTTTACTTTTTAATTAAATAAAAGTAGGACCGCATCAAGATCTTAAGATCCTGACTAAGATCTCATCTTGAAGAGATCCTACTTAGGATCAACTCGTTTTGTTGATCATGATCATAAAATCATAAGATATTAAAATCAAGATCGGGATCTTAACAACCATGCATCATGTTGAGTAATATAATATGTTCATTTATTTGTAACATCCTCTAAACCCAGCTAAAAGCCACGTCATTTACAATAGACAGGTGACATTAACGCAACATATCACAGTGTCAAGGTTTGCACAAACACTGATTAGTTAAAACATTTTCACATTACATCACATCATTGTTTAGCAGTTAACCCCACATACAAAATCCCCAACCCGAATATGACTAAACATGATCCCAGCAGTGCAGTATTCACATACAGTCAACAGAAGCAGAATCCCTCGGCAACGATCCCAAAGCTCCTATTTCCGCTCAGGAGCTGGCGGCCCTATCTTCGGTTCCCCTGATACACACATCAGACTCGAATACGTAAGCTTCGCAGCTCGTGAGTACACAAGGGTTAGACACTGCACTAATCACATAAGAACATAACGCACGTCACATGGTAACTCTACACTACACGACATAACACATGTAATCGAGCCTCTATTCAGAGACACTAGAGATCCAATACAGAAAGAGATTCTCATCTCAATTGAGGAATCCGTCCCCCCTGGAGCCAAGCCACGCCCTTGGGGGCTACCAGGAACGATGACCGCATGTGTGTGTGTGTGTATATATATATATGGGAACATTACACATGGTTAAACAAAGCTACACAGCTCCCGCGATCACTCATCGCGATACACTATAATGGATCTCATATATATATCACATATAAAGAAATCCCAATTAATCCCATAATTCCCATAATCATTAACATAGCTGATTATCCCCAAAAAGCAATCCCAATTAAACCCCAAAGCCCAAAAACCCAAATCTGGCCCAAACAGGCGGATCGCGGCCGCACTGGCACCGTCACGGCCCGCGCTCGCGCCTAAATCCTAGGTCGCGTTTCTTCCGGTCGCACTGGTCATCGCGACCGCGCTCACGACGAACATCAGATCCTCTGTTCTGATTTTTGTTCTGCCCAGGGGAGTTTAATCCCCAAATCTCGGTTCCAGCAGGTATAACCGATATAACAAATAGCAATATGTCCCCAAAACACATAGAAACCAATTCCCCACATATCTCCTACAATTAACACAACAAAATCAAGAATCAAAGCTTCTCATACCTTGCTTTGTGAAAAAAACCAATTATCACAATTGAGACTAAATTTCTAGCACTTGATTCACTTGGTTTAGCTGTAATCTAAGCTCCAGCAGCTTCAATACACACACACACACACACACACACACTTTTACTAAGCTTTGGGAGAGTGAGGAAGGCAAAAGAAGCAAACGTATAATATATGTATCCGTTTATATTGCGGGTTCGACAGCGATACCCGACCCCGTTATCAAAATTCCACTATTTATATGGAATATTTTACACTGTTGTTTAGGTTAATAGAACCAAACATGCAGCCAATGTGTTTGATGAAATGCTCAAGTGAAAACCATTACTATCATCAAATCAAGTCCCATTCCAATTCCCTTTTTGCATGTGTGTATATTGTTTGATTTTAAGTTCATCTAAATTGTTAAGATATTCAAACTTCAATTTAACCTGAGTTGTTTCTGGTTTGTTTTCAACAGGTTAAAAGGGAGATTGCTACATTGAAGATCCTCAGACATCCAACCGTCGTTAGATTACATTAGGTACAAATTATTCATCCAAACATAAACATAGATCTTGAATAATTTAAGGTAAATACATATTATTTTGTGTTAATTAATACGGAGTCAAACTAAACTTCAAACTGGGTGTGGTGGTGAATCGTATTGGAATGAATCAAGTTACTTAATGTTGTTAGGAGCGTGTTTTGTTGACAGTTTCTCTTTAATATATTACTGTGATATCAATGTAATTCTTGCAAATCTTTTCAGTGGGTTCACTGATGTATTCGATGTGGACTACTTCATTCAACAACTTAAAGGATTTATTGAAGTTGTAAAAGAATTATTGGCAGAATTCGCATCAAGAGAGCCCGTTTGAGTTGATTGCAGCAAACACAAAGGTCAATTTGATTATGTTGAGAGCGTCCTTCCCTTGTTAATAGAGCATCGTTACAGAAGGGAAGTGAAAAAAGATTTATAAATACATGCTTTATTAGAAAAAAAATTGTATATTGTTGAACCCCTTCAAAGTTACAAAGAGAGTCCTTTATGAAGGATGATACTATTCTTGGTTGGTTAGACCAAATATCCAAAATTCGATAATTAAACCTTTAATTACTCGTATTTCCTTCACAAATACAACTTGAAAAAGAAAATAAAGATCAGAGAAGCAAGAGAGTTTATGAAAATTCAGATTTGGGCCCAGAATGAGGGATTCTGTCCCAAACCACCTAAGATGTTTGAAAGAAAAAGGAGCCCGTTAAGACCTATTCATTGGCTGCTTACAGGCTCGATTACTCCTTCCCGATCAAAAGTTATATCCATTTGAAATTTGTCATAATCCCATTTCTCAATGAACTTTTCAGATAACTGCTCAGTCGGTTCTGCATCATGTTTAACCTTTTAAACTTATGAAATCTTGCAGGTTTTCGCTCTATGCAAACGCTGCCTTTTGTCAAGCGTGTTACAGTGCATTACACCTAACTAGCACCTTTGAGAAGAAAAGTTTTAACCTTCTGCAAGCAATACCCAAGCCGTTCCTATCTCTACACCTTCGTTTTGAACCATATATGGTAGCTTATAGTCAATGCAAATATAAAGGTCTTTCAACTGCCTCTATGGAGGCTATAGAAGCTGCACGTGGAGATCGAAATCCCTGGACTAGAGAAACAGCTCGTCTTTGGAGAAACCGTGGAAAATGCCCACTCACACTAAAAGAAACTGCGTTCATTCTTTAGTCTCTATCAATCCTGACAAACACAAACATTTTTTTAGCACCTGAAGATGGTCTGATGGAACTGAAAGGATTAACCTCTGTTTACATAAACGTTGTTACCAAGTCTTCTCTTCTAAGTGGCCAATACTTCAAGAGACTGCATGGAAATACGAAAGGCACTGGATTATTATGTATCAATTAACTGTCAAGATCAAAAATTACTACCTAAGATTAACTGGTTTGAATTAATCAGAGTATGAACCGATAACCTTATAATGAATCAAAGTCCAATTAAGAAGTTTGCGGAATAACACTTAACTGTTTTAAGAAAAGCTTTCAAAACAAATAACATGTAAATATAATCAATAATCAAAGATCACTTGTATTGCAAAAACTCAATGATTACAATCACCTCTAATCTGTTTCATTACACGAAGAACACAGATTGTTCTTAGGGTTTTACAACCTTAGAGGCTTATGAAAACTTAATCAAAGAAGCAATTACAACTAGAGAATAAACTTGTACGTGCAGCCTTACAATAGAAAACCCATTCTACGTATATATAATGTCTTCTGATTTGTTTCCTTGAGAAACTCTGATTTCTCTGATAGTAGATATGCTTGAATCTTCGAATATATCTTTTCCTGAAAATCAGCACTTTCTGTTTATTGAGCTGTTGAGCAGCTTGAAGTCTATCTATTGAGCAGCTTGAGTTTGAACACTGGCAGCTTGAACTTTTGAACTAGCAGCTCGAACTTCTTCAACTAACAGCTTGAACTTTGTAATTACACAGATAATCTACTAACAGTTTGAGAAATCTAACTAACAGCTTGACATACTTAGAATATTTCCCAACAATCTCCCCCTAACTTAAATTCTTTACACAAGACTTTAAGTTTCTATATAAATACGGAAATAAAACAAAGTAAAACCGTTATCTACAAACTAAGGCATCCAAAAACTTACAATTTTGAAAGTTTTTGATTAACTGCCTTAAAAAATTCTCTTTTCAATTCTTCTCTATCACAGTATATCTTCACTGAGCTCATTTGTACCAACCATGCCCTTGGAAGATCAAAGAATTCAAAATTGAAGAACATGTTGGATCCATTTGTAAATTTGAGTCTGTATGTCTTTGATTTCACATACAGATCCACATTTGCAATCTTCATCTCCTTAGCATCTTCTATATCTTTTCCGATGGACTCTGGATCAAAAATGCTTTTCAAATCTTTTATAGCCTGCTTGACCTGGGGAAGTGAAGATCTAACTTGACTCATAGATCCAACATGATGCATTCTAGTAAGTTCATCCCTGGCCATCCCTTGAACTATGTGTATTATACTCTTATACTCTTCCTCAGGACCAGCTTCTCTTCTGACTACAGAATGATATTTTAAATCAATGTTATCCATTGATTTAGCATACCAGTATGTAATAGGCGGTTTTGAGAAGTCATGCTGGTCAAGAGTCTTTTCAATCTCCATCACCTTTTGAAGATGATACTCAAATAACACCTTTTTCACCTGATCAAGCTTTGCTTGTGAAATGGCTTCTGGTTGAGGATTAGTAGCAGCAGCTTGAACAGGAGGAGAAGGGTCACTTACACCAGCTTGAGCTGATTCTTGTTGGCTTTGGACTTGATGGGAGACTTTGGCTATCTTTTGTTTTTCCATTTCCTTGTCATGAACTTCCTGCAGCCTTTCTGTGTTCCATGACTGAGCTATCTTCTTTGGAATCCCAACTGCAAAGGCGAAGTTTATCAAAAACTTTATGTTCTCTGCCTTTGAATGCCCTGTTGGCATTTTCCTTTTCTTCTCATTCTGTTTGACCACAAACCCTCTTAGGTAGTCACCTAAGGTTTCATCATCTTGCATTGGAGTATGGGTTTGCTGGTTCAGAAGTTCGTCCTGTTCTTCTGCTAATTGTCTGGCAAGTTTAGCATCATGAGCAACTTGGGCATCTCTAGATGAAATTTTAAGCTTTGGAGGATCTATGAGAATGCCCTTGCCCTTATCTTTAGAAGTTGCAGAGGTTGTAGCTTGGACTGTACTGACAGGAGCTTGACTGCCTTCTCGGATAACAACTCCAGTTGTTCTTATGGGAGCAGCTTGAGTTTCTAGGCTAACAGCTTGAGTAGCTGTTGGGACTGTTAGCCTAGAATCTGGGACTGTTGGCTTGGGAGTTGGAGCTGCTTGGACTAAACTAGGGATCTCCTGATTCTCCCCCTTTTTGGATGCATTGGTTTGGTCAGGAGGACCTACAACCTTTGCCATTAGGGTTCGAATCATCCTCTCAAGCTGAATTATCTTGTTGCCACAGAGAGTGAACCCTCGATGAAAGTAATCCAATCTCTGATGCTGAGCTGCTACTGTCTGCTGGAGAGATAGGATTTGTGCCCGCTGTGCAACAATAAGAGACTGCTAATATTCAAATACTGCCACAACAGGTTTCAGCTGAGGATCCGTTAATATCATAAGTTGCAGACTAGCCTCAAGATCAGCAAATGAGTGTGGGACTTGTGATCTATCGCTGGCAGGAATTCCAGAAGTAGACACATTTGGGCCCCTTTGTTCTTGGCACTGGGAACTTCCAGAAGGTGCTTGCACACCCTCTGTTGCCATGGGTGTGGTCTTAGTGATGTTAACACTGTCTTGTGCCTCTTGTGCAGAGACATCAGTAGTGTCAGCCACAGAACCCATATGGACATCCTCTGGTGGGATGGCCACCTCCAAATTGAGATTGGGAGTGTCCTCAGTGGGTGCCCTTTGGATATTCTGTGCAGAAGTGTCCTCTTGTACAGGGATATTTGGCTCTTGTATTTGGGCTGAGGAGGAAGGAGCTCCAGAAACCCTTTTTCTTTTGTATAATATAAGTGGGGATGTGGGTTTGATTGAAGGAGCAGAGGGAGTATTTGTATCATGAGAAGTGGGTTGGGGTCCTGGGGGTGAAGCAGTGATGGTAGGCTGAGCCTGCTCAGGACGCTCTTCTCTGTTTAGTGGATTGATGCCCAACATTGCAGAGGGCAATTGGACATCTATACTCAAAAAATTGGCACTAGATTTTAAAAGACGTTTTATTGTTGGTAAAGAGTGCCTATGGGAAACATGAATCCTTTTATGTACATTGAAATTACTGCAAGTTCTTGCAATAATTTCAGCCAAAAACCTAGGATACATAAAAAATTTCCCATGCTTTAGGGCATGATGCCTTAACATACCCTGAAAAATCATATTAGAAAAATTGAACTGTTGGCCTGTTGATAAACACACTAAGGCAGTGGCTATATTAGATGAAAATTCTGACCAGCCAGTTCTTTTAGGGCTTATGCATTGTTGAATAATATGTACAAGATATTTCCACTTAGGGGCAAAATGAGTTTTAAAGAAAGTGTAAGAATCAGTAGGGCCCCTATACCCTATAGCAAAAAGGCCTTCATGTAAGGCAGTAAGAGATAGATCGGTTATACCTGTGGCATCTTGAAGATGCAAGTGTTGGCGGATGAGTTCCTCAGTAATGGTGACAGTGGTTCCATCGATCTTGGATGTCAAAGAAGTGACTCCATTGATGGTTTTGACAGAGGCATGTTTCCAGAACTGCTCTATATGAGATACGTAGATTGTGGGGTTTATGGTGAGAGCATGATGAATATGAGAACTTCAAAGGAAGTCCATCATGTCGTGGAATGGTTGAAGGTCAGTGTGTTTGAGAGAATATGCAAGACAGTTGTGTTCTTTGACAAACTCCATTGATGTTCAAACGGTGATTTAGGGTTTCAGAAAACTGTGTGTGAATCACTCAGAGAGAAAAGGAAGGTCGTGGAAGATATTTTGCAACTGGTAGTTACAATGGAACGAAACTGGGACCTTTAAAGGTTTGGGGGTTTCGAAAATATCTAATCCCGTGCATACACTTATAGAAAGTTACCAAAATACCCTGCACACTTTGACAGATCAAGTGAAACAACTAACAGTCCGAGTATAGTGAGCTAGCAGCTTGAGAAAAGACTCAAGCTGTTAGTGGAAACGAAGCAAATTCTAATGAAACAATGTCTCCCCCTTAAACAAGCATATGAAATAGATATAATTTTCATAAAAATAAGATATAATAATGAAAAACAAATTAATCCGTATTAACCATGCCAATGTTTGATACTAGGAAGGTGAATCTTCCTACATCAGATGGTTTTGTAAATAGATCAGCTAACTGATCATCAGTATGGATTTTGGTAACTTGGATTAATTTCTTCTCATTACAATCCCTTATAAAGTGAAAACTGATATCTATATGCTTGGTTTTGGGAAATTTCACTGGATTTTGTACAATGCTTATTGCACTTGAGTTGTCAATGTAAATAGGAGTGGATAGGAATTTCATACCATAGTCTCTCAGTTGATTCTGAATCCACATCACTTGGGAACAGCAGCTTGCAGCTACTACATATTCAGCTTCAGTGGATGAGGTGGAAACAATTGTTTGCTTTTTGCACTGCCAAGATACCAGTCTTGCTCCTAGATATTGACATCCACCAGTTGTGGACTTTCTGTCAATGTTGCATCCTCCATAATCACTGTCAGAATAGGCTGTCAGTTCAAGAGGAGAGTCTTTAGGATACCAGAGGCCCAAATGTGGTTGGCCTTTGAGATATCTAAAGATTCTCTTAACAGAAAATAGGTGTGAGTCCTTTGGAGCACATTGAAACCTGGCACACACACAAACAGCAAACATTATATTAGGTCTAGAAGATGTGAGATACATAAGTGAACCTATCAAGGATCTGTATAGATGAATGTCCCCATCTACTCCATCTTTATCTGCATCAAGCTGCTTGTGAGTGTCCATTGGAGTACTAGCAACTTTGGTATCTTTGTAACCAAACTTCTCCAGGATGTCTTTAACATACTTTGACTGACTTATAAAAAGTCCTGTAGGCTTCTTCTTGACCTGCAATCCTAGAAAGAAGGTGAGTTCTCCCATTGAACTCATTTGAAACTTTTTGTGCATCAATGCCTCAAACTCTTTGCACAGACTGTCATTGGTAGACCCAAAGATGATATCATCCACATAAATTTGAACAAGCAAAATCTCAGATTTGATGGACTTTGTGAACAATGTTTTGTCCAGAGTACCTCTCTTGAATCCATTCTGTAGAAGGTATGATGACAGAGTGTCATACCATGCTCTAGGGGCTTGGTGGAGTCCATAGAGGGCTTTATCTAATTTGTAAACTCTATCTGGATATTTGTAGTCATCAAATCCAGGAGGTTGACATACATAGACCTCTTCTTCAATGGTACCATACAGGAAAGCAGACTTCACATCCATTTGATACACTTTAAATCCTTTGAAGCTTGCATAGACTAGAAACAGTCTAATGGCTTCAATTCTTGCTACTGGAGCAAAAACATCATCATAATCTATTCCTTCTTCTTGAGTGTATCCCTGTGCTACCAATCTTGCTTTGTTCTTGTTGACTATCCCTCTGTCATCCTTCTTGTTTCTGAACACCCTGCTTGTACCAATTGCTCTCTTTCCTTTAGGAAGATCAACTAGAGTCCATACATTCTGAATCTTGAATTGCAAAAGTTCGTCCTGCATTGCCTCAATCCAAGATCGATCTTTCAAAGCCTCAGATGCCTTTTTAGGTTCTAACTGTGACATGAAACAGGCATGTTCAAAGACAGCTAGACTAAATTCAGGAACTGCTGATTCAGCATCAGTAGACTCCTTATGAACCATTGTCCTTGTCTGCATAGGAGTGCGTGGATCACCCATTATCTGATTGAGAGAATGATACTTGTGAACTCTGAGAGTTGGCTCTCTGTTTGTCTGAAAAGAAGTTCCTAGATTTGTATCATCTCCTTCACGACCACTTGATGGTTCATCGTGAGGAACAGCTTGACTAGAATCTGGGACTGTTTCCCTTTGTGATGGATCTGTTCCCTCAGGACTTGGGATTTTCACTTCATAGTTTGGATTTGAATCATGTTGAGCTACCAGTACCCCTGGTGGGTCACAAGATAGAAGTGGTAGAACAGTAAACTCATCCCATTGACCAGAATCTTCAACAGTCTGAAACTTTGTGCCAACAACTTGAACAATTGTGCTACCAGTATGAGAATTTGTGTTGGCAGCTTCAACCCTGTTTTCATTAGCATCTGCAGTATACTCAACAAAGCTCAGAGATTTAGTTAGTGAATCTAAATCAAACAACCAATCAGGACCAGTGCCTTTGACATTTGCAGTGTTTTCATTAAATTCAACATTGGCACTTTCTTCAATGGTTTTAGACACACTGTTATATACACTATAGGCTTTGCTTTGAGTGGAGTATCCTACAAAGAAACCTTCTTCAGCCTTACTTTCAAACTTTCCTAAGTGAGTCTTAGTGTGAAGAATGGTGCATGAACAGCCAAAAGACTTTAGAAAGGCTATTAAGGGGACTCTATGATGGAATAACTCATATGGAGTTTTCCCTTGTGATTGGACAACCTGAACCCTATTTAGAACATAACAAGCTGTGTTGACTGCTTCTGCCCAAAAGGTCATTGGCAGTTTGGAATCAGCTAGCATGGTTCTAGCAGCCTCAATTAAAGTTCTGTTCTATCTTTCAGCTACACCATTTTGTTGTGGTGTTCTTGGTGCACTGTATTGCCTAGCAATGCCTTTAGACTCACAGAAACTATTTAGAATATGATTTTTAAACTCAGTTCCATTGTCTGACCTTATCACCTTAACTTTTAAGTTGGATTGGTTTTCTATCTTAAGGATAAATGATTTAACTAGCTCAACAGTTTCATCTTTAGTCCTAAGAAAGTGTACCCATGTGAATCTGGTGAAATCATCAACAATGACTAAACAGTAAGCCCTTTTATTCAAACTCAAAACAGATGTTGGACCAAAGAGATCCATATGAATAAGATGAAGAGTAGATGAGATTGAATTTACTTCTTTGGCCTTATGAGAAGTTTTGTGTTCCTTGCCTTTGAGACATGCTACACAATGATCATCACATATGAACTCCTTTTGTGGTAAACCTCTTACCAAATTCTTTTTGACTAAGACATTCATAGACTTGAAGTTCATGTGACACATCCTTCTGTGCCAAAGAGCAGACTCATTGGATGATGCTTTGGATATCAAACAACTTAAAGTACTTGATTTGGATAAAAGATCTGTGTCCAAACAGTAGACATTGTCCTTTCTTGGTGTTCTCAGTAAAACAAGATATTCAGGTTTTTTTAAAATCTTTTGAAAGAACAATGCACTCAGAATCTGTGAAGACAACAATATTTTGTTTATCACAAATTTGAGACACACTTAATAAATTGTACTTCAGCTGTTCAGCATATAAAGCATCATTGAAAAACATATTGCCTGCTTTAACAATACCTTTACCTGTGACCTTACCTCCCTTGGAGTTTCCTCCAAATGCAACAAAACCTCCTTCAAATCCTCTGAATTTTGACAAGCATTCAGAATTGCCTGTCATGTGCCTAGAGCATCCACTGTCCAAATGCCATCTTGTTTTATGTTGTGACCTGTGGGTGCCCTGCACAAATAAAAGCTTAGTTAGTAGTGGAGTAAACCCAAACCAAATTGGTTTTGGGTTGTCCTTGTGCATTGACATAACTAAACACTGTTTGTGATTTTTTATACTTAGTGAGATCCACTGGTGGATTCTGTGAAGAGTATTTAGTTATGACATGAGGTATCCAGGTGTTCTTTCCAACTTTTGCATTAACAGTCTCAGATGATCCAGTACCGGTTCCAGTTTTAGGCTTAGCAGTTTGAACTGGAATTTCTGTGCTAACAGCTTCAGAGTTTGCACTATCAGTTTCAACTTTAGGCCTGGCAGTTTCAACATTTGTATCAACAGGTTGATCTAGGTTTTTGCCTTTAACACACCAAATCTGTTTAAAATTTGATTTGGGCTTTGCCAAAACTTGTTTTTGGTGTGTTGACTGTTTTTTATTTACTTTTAAAAACCTGAGATCAACTGTCTTCTTTGGAACTGGTGCAACAGGTGGTTTAGCCTTTAAATGTTTTGTATTTTGGACAAAATCCTTTTTCTGAACCACAGTCTGGTTTGCAACAGATGGTTTGTACAAGCAATGCCTGGCCAAATGGTTTTTCCTGCCATAATGGAAACATCTTTTGACTGTTTTGATTGGAGAACCAGTTTTGTTGGACCATAACTGGTTTTTGTTCCTTTGATTTCCCCTTACCTGCTGTTGTTTGGGAAACTTTTGGACACCATGCTTTTGGCATGTGCAGATTGGAACAGTCTTACCCTTTTTAGTGCCTTTTGAGGAAGATGCAGTGTTACAGTTAGAAGGTACAGAAACATGTGGATCAGCATGGCATACACTCATCTGCTCCTTTCCTTTCTTATTGGGGTTAGGGGCATCTGTAGGTGCACTCATTGTTTTGTGAACTTTCTCAACCTCTTTGCACTCACAGTCTTCATTTGGAATCAGATCTTCTTTAGATTCAGGACTGTTTTCAAGGATAGGATCTACAGTGGTCATAGACTCATCTAATGGTTCATTAACAAGTCTATCATCAACCTTACTCATGGGATGTATGTATTTGTTGTTGTATGGAGGTGGAGTGGCTCTGTATCCTATACCTTCTTTGGGATTGAGCTGAGATTTTACCCTATCTTTAAATGGAACTTCCATTAGGTGTTCTAGCTTTTGATTTGCCAATTTAAAGTTTCCTAGATCTATATTGACAGATTCTATTTTCTTGTTAGCTTCTAACACCTTCTGTTCAGCCTCATCTAATTTCTTGTTAAAGGACTCTATTTTCTTGTTCAGCTCCTTTTTCTACCACTCATGATATGTTCTATCATGTCCCATTTGAATCTCATTATCCTTATAGTCATTGATCTGTTTTTCAAGATCTTCTATGGCCTGCATGTATTCATATCTCCTTTCTTCCATCTTAGCAAGAGTTCTGCACATGCTCTCATTATGATCTCTGTACTTTTTAACCATATTTTTGCATGTTTGAGAGCAGAGTTTAGCATTTACCTCAGATGGTAGTTCAGTGGAGGTGACATTAGATGTTTCTGCCATGAGAGCTTGATTTTGAAACTCTTCCTCTGTCTGATCACTCCAGTCAAAAACATTGTCTTCTTGAGAAACAATTGCTTGTGATGATGAAACTTGAGTAGTTTGTTGTGATCTTGGTGGCTGCTGACCTTGAGATCTGCATTCTCTGGCAAAGTGTCCAAGCTTGTGGCATTTAAAGCATTCAACTTTTGATTTATCAAATGCTGGTTTGCCTTCTGGTCTGGCTTGGAAGTTTGATCTGCCAGTTCTTTTCAGAAACCTTTTAGCCCTCATAGTCAGCATAGCATGCTGCCATTTCAAGTCCATCTCTTCTAGATCATTCGGATGGATTTGTTCTAAATCTTCAGCATTTAGAGCAAATAGTCCATCATTAGCAACAAAGGCTTCATAATGAACTTCAGTAGGGTTACCATCAGCACCTGAAAATGAATCACAACAGTTAGATTTATCAGTTAATGCTGATGACAACAGAGCAGTGTTATGATTATAAGAAAAGGATTTCTTTTTAGTTTCAATCTCAGTTTCAAACACTCTCAGACTGTTATACAAATCATCCAACTCTATTTCATCAAAAGTGTCTTTGGTTCTCCATTGAGCAGCATAGACTGTCCATTCATCACCAAGTGATCTAAGGAATTTTCTGTTGACTTCATCTTGATCCAAGCTGACTTTGGCACTCTCCAACTCCCTTATCAGTTTGTTAAACCTGTCAAAGATTTGAGTAAGGTTTTCATTCTTGCCACAAGAAAAGTTTTCATACTGCTGTTTCAAAAGATCCTTTTGATTTCTCTTGGTGCTAGCATTGCCAGCAAATTTTTTCTCTAAGGCAATCCAAAGAGAATGAGCAGTGTAAAACTTTTTAAACTGATGTTGATAAGCATTAGGAATGGCTATTTATAAAAGTGTAAGAGCTTTTACTTCATTCATTCTAGCCTTCCTTTCAAGTTCAGTTTTTGGAGGAGTTTTTATGGGTTTGCCCTCAGCATCAAGTTCGGAATCAACTACAGGAGGAAATTCAACAGCTTCCCATATGGCATAATCAATAAATTGAATGTGCTGTTGAATCCTGAGTTTCCACATCTTAAACTCAGTGGGTTTGAGCATAGGCACTTTGAGTCCTTGCCCAGATCCTCTACTGCTATTATCAAATTCCACTACAGAAAATTAAAAAATTTTAGAAGAAAGCTTCTGACTTTGAAAACAAAGAAAGACCTGTGGCTCTGATACCACTTGTCAAGATCAAAATATACTATCTAAGATTAACTGGTTTGAATTAATCAGAGTATAAACCAATAACCTTGTATTGAATCAAAGTACAATTAAGAAGTTTGTTGAATAACACTTAACTGTTTTAAGAAAAGCTTTCAAAACAAATAACATGTAAATATAATCAATAATCAAAGATCACTTGTATTGCAAAAACTCAATGATTACAATCACCTCTAATCTGTTTGATTAGACGAAGAACACAGATTGTTCTTAGGGTTTTAAAACCTTAGAGGCTTAAAACTTAATCAGAGAAGCAATTACAACTAGAGAATAAACTTGTACGTGCAGCCTTACAATAGAAAAACTATTCTATGTATATAATGTCTTCTGATTTGTTTCCTTGAGAAACTCTGATTTCTCTGATAGTAGATATGCTTGAATCTTCGAATATATCTTTTCCTGAAAATCAGCACTTTCTGTTTATTGAGCTGTTGAGCAGCTTGAAGTCTATCTATTGAGCAACTTGAGTTTGAACAATGGCATCTTGAACTTTTGAACTAGCAGCTCGAACTTCTTCAACTAACAGCTTGAACTTTGTAATTACACAGATATTCTACTAACAGTTTGATTAATCTAACTAACAGCTTGACATACTTTAGGTATTTCCCAACATTAACAGTGACACATACATAGCCACATATTTTTGTAACATGGATAAGATGGTAGCAGCAATGAGAGCTTACAAAGGGTTGTATAAAACCCTTTTTTTAAACAGGAAAGCCTTTGCAGACTTGACTTCTCAGGGCTTTAAAGGGAAAGAATTGATGGAAGCCCTGAGTGAGGCTCATAGAGATGATTTTGTAATGGGTAGAGGTTCTACTTTGCCTGATTGTTTTTGTGACTTCAAGTTATAATTTTGTTTGATGTTTGTTTTTTGGACAAGAAGAGTACCTATGTTTTATCTTTTATGTTCTTTTATGCCGGAAGGACTGACTTCAATTATAAAATGTAAAGTTAAGAAATATAAATAAAAAATAAGGATCCAAATGGATTATTCGAGCATTATCTCGAAATGGATTATCTTATTCTTAGTGCTGCTGGGGTGTCTCAAGAATTGCTCAAGTCTTAATGTTACTTGCTGGACTAATCTGTTGTTGTTCATGATGTTTCTATAAAGGATCACCTCATGTTTCTACAAAGTATTTTGATTATTGCTGGATTTATTTTGTGAAGCTATAAAAGAATTAATAGGGATTGGTTTCTTTATTGATGTAGTTAGAGATTTAGTTTTGTTTGTTGTAGTGGGCTTGTTTGTGGCTTGAGTTTGTTCAAGCTACACTGTTTTTTATGTCTTTTTCGATTTTTGTTTTTCTCGTCTTAGCGCTTAAACTTATTTGCTAAGTCGGAGTTGTATTGTATCTTGTTTTTTGTATTTATAAAATTTACCCTTTACCCAAAAAAACGTCAAAAGAGATCAATATATGAAAGTGAACCGTAAAAAATATTGATTGTGAATTTGTGATTACATTTTATTGAAAAGATGTTGAATTAAAAAAAATTGAAGTACTAAAATATAGGAACAAATGTGATTGTAGCCGTTATTTGAGCTCCTGGTTATTGGAGCTGGAAGGTATTGCTATACATGAAGATAGCCGTTATTTGCGCTCCTGGTTGTTGGAGCTGGAAGGTATTGCTATACAAGAAGATAGGTGGTTGGATGAATTAGTTTATGTCTTTATCAGGATGCATGAATTTGAATATGTCCTTTATAATTTGTAAACACTGATAATTTTTCCCAAAAAGTATTTTTAACGTATAAATGTTTTTTGGAGTAATTGTTTCTATACTAATAATAATTCTAACGGTTGACAATATTATCAAAGCATAAATTAAATAAATGTCCTTGTTAAGACGATATGTTGCCGATATTATTCTTTGTTTATCCTTTGAACAATGTTATATAGTTAAATGAATGTTTTACCGAATGAAAAATATTTGTCGCCGCCGCCGCTTTGCGCGGGTACCATACTAGTGTGTCTATATATATATATATATATATATATATATATATATATATATATATATATATATATATATATATATATATATATATATATATATATATATACATATATGGGAACCCTACACAGGGTTAAACAAAGCTACACAGCTCCCGCGATCACTCATCGCGATACACGATAAAGGATCTAATATATATATATATATATATATATATATATATATATATATATATATATATATATATATATATATATATATATATATATCACATATAAAGAAAGAATGACATACCTGAGGGACAGCTCGTAGTGCCAAAACAGTTCATATAAGCACATATGAAGTACTAACACGTAAGACTCAAAAGACAGCGACTAGTCTTTTATAAAGTTTCGCGTACTCACCTGGATCGCCCCGCACAATATCCCTAATTCGTTGATCCGAACCCGACTCGTACCGATCTCTGTCAATTCCTGTACACACAATAATTCTTCCCAGATTAATCTTCGATATCCCATAATCATTAACATAGCTGATTATCCCCAAAAAGCAATCCCAATTAAACCCTGAAGCCCAAAAACCCAAATCCGCACTGGCCCTGTCGCGGCCCGCGCTCACGTTGCTGTCACGCCCAAACTCTAGGTCGCGTTCCTCCCGGTCGCGCTGGTCATCGTGGCCGCGCTCAGCGCGTCGCGACCGCGCTCATAACGAACATTAGATCCTCTATTATGATTTCTGTTCTGCCCAGGGGAGATTTAATCCCCAAAACTCGGTTCCAACAGATGTAACCCATATAACAAATAGCAATATGTACCTAAAACACATAGAAACCAATTCCCCACATATCTCCTACAATTAACACAACAAAATCAAGAATCAAAGCTTCTCATACCTTGCTTTGTGAAGAACACCAATTATCACAATTGAGACTGAATTTCTAGCACTTGATTCACTTGGTTTAGCTGTAATCTAAGCTCCAGCAGCTTCAATACACACACACACACACACACACATTTACTAAGCTTTAGGAGAGTGAGGAAGGCAAAGGAAGCAAACGTATAATATACGTATCCATTTATATTGTGGGTTCGACACCGATACCTGACCCCGCTATCAAAATTCCACTATTTATATCATTAAATCCCATTTAATCCCGTGAATCCATAAATATAATTTATCCACTAAAGTTATATCCCCGAATCCACACAATCCCCGTTCCGACACGTATAATCCACTATACGGGACGCGATTGGACCAACGCAATAATCACTATTATAATTTGTCAATGGGATAATTACATGTACCTGCTCGGGAGTAGGGGTGTTACATAAATGAAATGAATAGTATTACTTATGGGTGTTTATAAAAATCCGAATACGATTATTCAAAATAAAAATCTGAAAATCCGATCCGAAACTATCCGGATATTCGGATATCTGAAATATCAGATTCGGATAATGAAATTCCAAATTTTCGAATATTCAAAAATCCAAAAATTATTATTTTTTGTTATTTTATAAATCGTAGTATTGATTATTTACATAATATTGGGTGTTTATTTTTATTTTAATGTATATTTTTTGGTTTTACTTGATATTATAGATTTATTAACTAATATTTTATATATGTTTTTTAATCTTTATTTAATCATTTTGAGTAAATAATTACGGATACATTTAGCTTGTGATATGATGTGGAAAAAGTGTATTTTTCATGGTGCTGGACAAATTTTAATTATGAAAGTAATATATATAATTAATATTTAATGAGTTGCGTTCTCCTTGAATAGATTTTCGCAGCGATATAAAGAACGTCCAAAACGAAGCTAAGATGAATGAGATATCGATGCTTAAAGATTGGTGTTTGTATGTAAAAATAATGCAAATCATGGGTCTAAACAGTAGAAAACCATTGAACTCGTGTGTGTCCACATCTGCAGACACGAACAAAGCTCCGAAAATCCGAACCCATACTTTATATAAGCTTTTTGGGCTGGACAGCAGGTTGAAGGTTGCCAAACATGTCCAATCAGGTTTCAAAGTTGTCCTTGAGCAGCATTGCCTCATGTAAGCTGGTCAGCGGGCTTCGTGCCTCAGCTGTGGTGAGGAGTAGGGTGTCCAAAAACGAATATCCGAATTTTCGGATAGTAATTTTTACTATCCGAATATGAAATTTCGAATTATGAGAATTCTCGGATAATGATTTTTGCTATCCGAATCCGAAATTTTGAATATCCGAAAATCGAAAATCTGAAATTCAAATTCGGATATCAGATTATCCGAAACTTCATATTTTTAAATTTTAAAAAAAATTTAAATCAAATATTTAAATATCTAAAATACAAATTCATATATCCAAATAAATATTAATGATAAATATATTAGAAACTATATGTATCCAGAATTATTGTACTCAAAACGACTAAAAATGATTCAAAAAACTTAAATATATAAAATATTAGTTAATAAATCTATAATATCAAGATAAAACTAAAAAATATGCATTAGAATAATAATAAAAACTCAATATTATGTAAATAATCATTACTAAAGATATATAATTTTTTTTAAAAAAATATTATTTTTAGATTTTTGGATATTTCGGATATCTGAATATCCGAAAATTTATAATTTTACTATCCGGATAAGAAAATTCGGATAGTTTCGAGTTGGATTTTCGTATTTTTATTTCGGATGCTCAGATTCGAATTTTTATGAACACCCCTGGTGAGCAGGCCAAGCTGAATCCTGGTTTGGCAAACCTACTCTCGTGAGCAGCGTCTAACCTACCCAGTGTTCATCAAACATGGACAATCCTGGAGCTATTACAGAAATGGTTTAATGACATAATTATTATGTTTGATTGTTAATAAAAACTGATCTCTTTTATCACAATTAAATATAATTAATTTTGCTGTTACATTTCTTTTCCTATAAAAAAATGGAGATGCAAACACAAAAAAACCACGAAAAAGAATTATCTAAACATATACACACATTATGAATTTTTCCTGATCGAAGTACTCCGTTGAATTTCCCGGCAAGTTGGTTTAACTCCGGCAGTACACATTGTTTAGGCTGTTGTACCCTGGGAAATAGACTCGAACCTGTTTTAAGGGAATCGTGTCAAACATGAACCTTAGCATTCCAATTCCTTATTGTAATTTACATTCGTGTTTTTTATTTCATTTCTGTTGTAATTTAAATTCTGTTATTTATTTCATATTGTAATTTAAATTAAAGAATTGTTATTTTAGTTAAAATTTTATATTTTATAATTGGTATCAAGAATTTTATTTCCACATATTTATCTTTAATACATATTTGGATATATGAATTTGTATATTAGATATTTAAATATTTAATTTAATTTTTAAAAAATATGAATTTTCGGATATTCGGATAGTAAAACCTTCCTGAACTTTATCCCTTGTGAAATGAAAACCGATGCCAAGATGTTTAGTACGATCGTGATTACAGGGATTAGCAACAATTTGTTGGCAACCTTAGTAACACTGAAAAGGGTAATTGGAACCTTAACCGGAATATGTAAATCTTGAAGTAAGTAAGGTGATGTTTGTTTACTTCTTAATGGAATCATTAAGAGGTCATTTAACCTTGAATGAGCCTCTTAATGATTTTATTAAGAAGTAAACAAACAACCTCTAAGTGAGCCAAACAAGTTCACACGTAGTTGATGCCATGCATGCTACGATATTCAGCCTTGATTGAAGATCTTGAAACAATAATCTGTTTTTTCGTCTTCCAAGATATGAAAGAATGACCCAAGAAGATACAATAATAGTAATGGACCTTCTTGTCATAAGACAATAAGCCCAATCTGCATCAGAAAGCCCAGTGATTTGTAGCTGTGGTTAAACCTAATAAAACAAGCCTTTCGAAATAGTACCTTTTAGATATCTCAAAAGGTATAAGGCTGCTTGCATATGTGGTTCTTTTGGAGCGAAAACAAACTGACTTAAGTGTTGAACAGCATATGAGACGTCTGGTCTTGTCATGTTGAGATAAAGAAGTCTGTTGACTAATCTCTTATAAGACTCGGGTTCTGAAAGAGGTGGACCTTTATCAAGAGAAAGATTCAAATGTTGAGACAAGGGAGAAAGAGTAGGCTTAGCAGATCAATCCGACATCAGTAAGAAGATCGAGGGTGTATTTTCTTTGATTGAGATAATTGCCAGCATCTGTTCTGTGGTACTAATAACCAAGTCATGTCACGACGTTCCTACTCTAAACATCTTACGAACAGGTCTTCTTTGATGGTTTTTAAGTTTCATTGTGATAATTCAAGATCTAGTGGATCAAACACATTTTGCACAAAACTTGCTTTTATTGAAAGCTTTCTCTTTGATTATACTAGAGAGAATAAAAAGTTGAATTACATAGAGATTATGAATTGCTAAGGAAAATCCCCTTTTTAATCTTTCCTCTAGTTACAACCTAAGTCCTTGACCTTTCTAATTCTATTGTTCCCACCTCTAATTTTAAATTCCTAACAATCTCCTATTATAGGTGAAAAACAATTTTACAAATACAGTGCAAAACAAGGACTTTACATTACAAAAGAAAATTGATCTTCATTGAGCTTTTCTCTTGTAAGATTTGATTTTAAAAATATAAATTAAAAATTATCTTCATTGAACATTTCTCTTCTCTTCTTTTCTGATATTTGAATATTTAAATGATCTCTTTTTTTAGTATCCCTGATCGTTTCATTTCTCTTCTCTGATCTTCTCTTCTAAACAAATTCAAATCATCTGATCTTTTTTTAGTAAGTTTAGATTTCTTCACAGTAGTAAAATCATTATAAATTCCATCAGATCTTCAATTCTTCAATCTGATCTCAGTAAACCTCTTCAAAAAATGCATCACACATAAACTCAGTACACAAGCAATTCTTCAAGCTCATAAATCTTTAACTTTAAAATCTTCAAGAGATTTCTTTGAATTTAATTTTTCTCCCCCTCATGATGATCATAAGAATTATGAACATCATGTAGAGTATTTCAAAGACCCAAATGAACAAACCCAGTGAAAGTTAGGTTCTCCCTCTCAAACATTATACATCCAAGAAAAATAACTCTCACATTAGAAATACAACAATATTACTTCACTCCCCCTTAAAAATATAATCTCTCCCCCCTTCAAAACACATAATTTGCATCTCTCTCCCTAAAACAAACAACGTACATAAAAAATTAGGTCAGAAAGTACAAACAAAAATTTACTCTCCCCTTACAAAGTACAAATCTCTTTCCCCTAGCTAGAACACATCCTAGCCAGAAAATGAGACACCAAACAAGTAACCACCAGGTTTCCATGGAATCATGTTCGCACGATAGGTTTTATCTATGTAGCCTAGTTTCATCGCTGTTTGATATTTACATTGGTATGCTTTCCAAATAATCACTATGAAATACTGTTAGGCACATACATGCCTCAATCCAACCTGCTCTTTATCATAAGGAGAGATTTTTAATCAAATCTGATTGATACACTTAAGGGGATAATTTAAGGCTTTTTAATGTCTTATTGAAACCTGATAAGTGATTCGCAAAATCAGCCAAAGTCTGTTTACACTGTTACATTCGTTGTAACTTGGCAGATTGTCAAAGCTGTCTATAACTGTTGGACAGGTTTGACAGGAAACTGTCTAAGCTGCTCATGTCTGTTGAACAGTTTTGACTCAAGATAGTGTTCTGTTCTTTGTGAACATGTTTTACACTTTATGGAATTTATTTCCATGTCCTCATGCAAAGTCTTGAATGAAAAGATCAGTCTACAACTCAAGACAAAGTGGAAAATCAGAAGCTATCAGATATACCAAAACTACTCTGAAGCATGAATACAAAAGGGATATCTGAAATGGGTGACATACCATTTCTTATATAAAAAATAACATTACATAAAGAGTAGAGTAAATTACACAAATGGTCCCTGTGGTTTGGTGGTTTTTGCTCTTTTCGTCCCTCAAACTTTTTTTTTTGCACTAATAGTCCCAAAATCACAAACCTTTAACACAAATGGTCCCTGCCGTTAAATGAAACCATTAGACCAGTTAAGTCACAGGGGCATTTTCGTCATTCTTCATCCCAGGGACCATTTAGGTATTTTTTTAATAGTTTATCTTTTTTTTTTATTTTTAGTCTAATGACATGAAGTGACATGAAGCAAGAGATTCCATTCCCAAATCTTTTTTTTCCCAGAAACCACACATGGGTTCTCCATCAACAACACATCTCTTCCTCCTCCTTTTTCTTCTGTCTTCATTTTCATCATCATCTTCTGCAACAGACCTCACAATCTTCTGTCTACAAAGGTTGTGCTAACCAAAATTTCCAAGACCCAAATGGAATCTCCCAACAAAACCTCAAATCTCTCTACTCAACTCTCATATCTTAATCATCCAACGCTAATTTCTACAAGGCAACCTTCGGATACAACTAGTTAACAACCTCCATCACCGGTGCCATGCAGATTTATACCTTTCCGATTATAATGGGTTTGACGAGCATTTGGAATCAGGCGAGCGGGTCTGGGTTTGACGAGCATTTGGAATCGGCGTTGGGAGAGATTGAGAAAGGAATTGAGAACGAAAAAGAGTATTACGTCGGTGTGTATCAGTCGACCGTAGTGAAGTTTCTGATGGAGACGCTGACAGAGACCAAAACAAATCTGGTGGTGGCGCTTGTGGAACCCGACCCGTTTGTTTTCGAAGCATATTCCGGCGCCGTGACCGTCGTAATCTTCTAGATTTTACAACACGATTAATTTACGGTTGGTGTAGACACTGCAATAGGACCAAGACTCCACACGGTGATGGTGGTGGTGGAGAGAAATTGGGAGCGGCAGAGGAGGGTGGTGGTGGTGATACGAAATTGAAGAAGGATTCGATGGCTGATGCTAAAGTGAGGGTGGGTGATGATGATGATGATGGAAGGGAACTATTGGATGCACTAAAAGAAGTGGAGGATGATTTTCTAAAATCTTAGGAATCTGGTGTTTGAATTTTCTAAACTGCTTGAATTCACAAAAAAAAAATAAACTATTAAAAAATTACCTAAATGGTCCCTGGGATGAAGAATGACGAAAATGCCCCTGTGACTTAACTAGTCTAACGGTTCCATTTAACGGCAGGGACCATTTGTGTTAAAGGTTTGTGATTTTGGGACTATTAGTGCAAAAAAAAAGTTTGAGGGAGGAAAAGAGCAAAAACCACCAAACCACAGGGACCATTTGTGTAATTTACTCTAAAGAGTAAATGTTTAAAGTTGATATTCCTATTTAAGGTAAAGTTGTGGACAACAGAGACAAAAAGGAAAAGATAAAGATTCTGCAACAAGTGGCAAAGTCTGATTTGTCAGACCTGTAGAAAAGCATCCTTGACATTCCTACTTTCTCTACAACCAGTGAAGAAGCTTCACCGAGATTCACTAAGTGAGTGTAAAAGAAACTTCCAAGGAATTAGAGACATCAAGAGAGACATCCACTAGTCTAGGACATGCGTTAGCGAAGTAAAGTGTGTTTTTCATGCATGCAAGTTCTGCTTTCAACTTATAGTAAAATAGCTAAGTGTGTCTAAGTTGTTCCATCTTAAAGCTATCCATCTGTAGCTTATATAAACAGTGAGTGAACCTTAGTGAGTAAATTCATTGTAACTAGTCTGAGTGAGTCTTAGATTAGTTTATAGTCTGTTGAATCTGTCATCTCAGTTTGTATCATTCCACAAACTAAACCTGTCTGTAGTTTTAACAACTGTTAATATATACATACAAACATTGAGAAAAAGTGTGTTCTAAAGAATTAGCTGTATTCACCCCCCCCCCCCTCTACAGCTTCTAGTAACATACTTCGGAAACCTTTGGGACCTACAACTGGTATCAAAGCAGTTTAGAGTGTGTGTTAACTCTAGATTTCTCATAACTTCCCATATCCCACCATGTACAACAGTGCTTCAAACTCCTCTTCCTACTATGACAATGGGTCTATGGCCAAGCCTCCAAAGTTTAATCATCAAAACTTCTTTGGATGGAAATGCAAAATGATGCTCTATTTAGAGAATCTGGATGTGCAACTCCCAGAGATAGTGATGGAAGGTCCATATATGCCTACCTCTGTCACTACCATTACTCCTGCTGCTGAAGGTGCTGTTCTTGAGGTTAAGACCATTGCGACAGCAAAAGCTCAATAGACTGATGAAGATAAAAGACTGGTGGTCTTTGATGCAAAATTCAGGAACAACCTTGTCATCCCTCTTCCTGATGATGCGTTCAAACAGGTTGAGAAGATGAAAACTGCTAATGGTGGGATACTTTGTGTACTATCTATGATGGCCCCACTATCACATTGGATAATAGGATCAACAATCTTGTTAGACAATATGAACTATTTATTGCAAAGCCTAAGGAGAGTCTCACTGAAACCTACACCAAGTTAGCTGCTCTAATCAATGATCTAAAAGCTGTGGGGATCACTACTTTTAAACTATTCTCAGAAACTCCGGTATTATCAGAAGCATGGATCTAGTTAACCTCTATGGATCCTTGCTGAATGATGAACAATCAAGGCTACAAAATAGAAATGCCTTGGAAATATCCAAGAGAGGTGCAGCCTTAGTGGCTAATGTGAGACAACCTGTAAATCAGGTGTGTGATGTGTTCACACAAGCTGATCAACAGGTTGATGATTATTAAAAGGTAACCTCAGAAGAAGAAGAAGAGTGTGAAAATCTTGCTGAACTTGACGATGAGCAAATGATTGCCATGCTTGTCAGAAAATTCAACAAGAAAAGGTTTTGAAATAAAATGTCACAGAGAAAATCAGGTGCTATAGATTAGAAAGCATTTGATAAATTGAAGGTTGAGTGCTTTAAATGTGGCAAGATTTGTCATATAGCTGCAGACTTTGTGTCAAAAGCTGTTGGTTCATCTTCCAAACCTTACAAGACAAACAGGGATGATGGCTACAGGGTTAAGTACCTTATGGCCATGGCCAAGCTGAAAAAGTTAGAAGACTCTGTGGCTTCTAATAAACAGAATGGACTAATGGCAGAGACCTGTGACTGGGAAGACTTTGACTCATCATCTGATGAAGAGGATAACAATTGTCTGGTGGCTAACACTGATATTCCTTCTACAAGTAACTTCAAACAAGATGTGGCAGAAGCTGAAGCTCTTAGCTCTTTGGAAAACTGGAATCCTACAATGATGTACAAGGTACAAAATTTTAAAGATTACAGTTCTGAAGAAAAAGATAAAATGTTTGATTACTTACTTGTGGATTTAAAAGCTTCTATTGAAAAGCAGGTTGCTTTAAAGTCTGAGATCTTAAAACTAAAAACTGATCTTGAACTAAAATCTAATGAACTTGACAGCTTTCATAAGTTGAAAACTGAACTTGATGAGGTAAAACACATCAACACAATTTTGTTAGAAGAAAAGAGAGAAACAGACTTAAAGCATTCAAAGCTTCAAAAAATTGTTGACTCCTGGTGCCACTCAGCTAAAAGAGTCAATCAATGTATCAATGAGCAAATTCCTTCTCAAATCCAAGCATATCTTGGAGGAGACCTTGATACAGCAGCTTCAATTGTTGAAATCAAGAATATGAAAACAAATCTGTATACTCTTGGCGAATTTCCCAATACATTTATTCAAAATGTAAATGGAAAGTTGATTTCAACAAACAGGTTTGTCAGGCCTCAAAATACTGGCAGTTCATGTAACAAGGTTGTTGGGTTTAATATTTTTGGTTTATGAAAGTAAAAGTATAGGGGGCATATTGTAAATATTTGTTTCTTGTCTTTTGTATAAATAGAAATAGATGCTTCTGTTGTAAGTACGGGATTACATTGAATTACACGGATTTGTATGCACTTGTACGGATAAAAGTCAAGTTCATGTTTTGTTATTCAAGAATCCGTATGTAATTTCTCTATGATCTCAATAGAAATCATTTAATCAGTAGTGGTTTGATTGTGTTCTTGACTGTATAATTCATATTGTGTTGTTGATATTGAAATAACAATTGGTATCAAAGCCAAATATGACAAAATTATTGAGCTTTTTATGAATTTTTCGAACACTGTTTCATCGAATATTTTCAAAATCAGAAAATCATCTTGCATTTTGATTTTGTGGATGAAATGAAATGAAAATTGGATCGAAGGTGGCATTTTCAAAGATTAATTCATTGAGATAAGTCTCAGACTTGAACTCCAATCACACAGAAATTGATTTAGATTTTACTGATTTTTCAAAACTTTTGAGTTCTTACTGTTTTTGTCAAAATTTTGGGTGTTTAATCTGAAATTAGACAAAGTTTCTTTTTAAAAAGTGCATCTGTGTGAAAACCGCACATTCGCTGTTAATTTTAGTGAATTTTTTGTTGAAAAGATTGAATTTGAACTTGGTTTTGTTGAAAACTGTTAAAACTCTGGAAACATTAAGTTCATAGAGTTGACCAAGTTTCACAAAGAAATGATCTAGTTTGATCAAAGCATTGAGCGAGTTTATTCAAGTATTGACCGAGTTTGTGCAAGCATTGACCAAGTTTGACTACTTTGCTTAATTGTACTTCGAGTTTAATCATTTGTTACTTGAGTTTGATAGTTCATTCATCCGAGTGTGTTCAGGGGTCATTCAAGTTTGATCAGAAGTCATCCGAGACTTATTGTTCTTTATCCGAGATTTAGAAAACTTCATTCGAGTTCATTCATCTTTCATTCGAGTTTACCCATATTGTCAACCGAGTTTGACATAGTGTCATTCGAGTTTCATAAGGCTTCAATCGAGTTTAGTCCTTAATCATTCGAGTTAATTCATTCATTACCCGAGTTTGATACTCTTTCATTCGAGTTTGTTCACTCTTACACCGAGTTTGGTACTCTTTTGATCGAGTTTGTTCATTCCTTAATCGAGTTTGTTCCTATTCACTTTGAGTTACATTCAGTGTTCTCAGTTGTTAAATAAGAAATCACTCAACATTCCATAAAAAGATCTTGGAAGTTCAATATCAGCAATTCAAAATGTCAAAGGACGCTCTTGCTATGGGATCAGAGACCAAACCTCCAATTTTTTACAGAGGGGAATATGTCCAACGGAGGGAGAGGTTTCTTGAGTTTATCAGTTTCCATGATCTGGTTGATGAGATGCTGACCTCACTGACTGATGGTCCAACAAGGTTTTATGTTACCATTCCTGCAGTACCAAATGGGAATCCTCCAGTCCCTGATAGAACTAAAGATGTTACAACTGCTAATCTATCTGAAGCTCAGAAGAGAAGGAAATTCGTTGACAAGACAACCAGAAAATTCTTGCTTCTCTCAATCCCCAATGATATATATATATATATATATATATATATATATATATATATATATATCAGTCTCACAAACAACATCACAGCCAAATCCATCTGGGATGAGTTATGTAAATTGATGAGAGGGTCTGACAAGGCTGCTATTAATAGAGCAAGGAACAGTTTAATGACATTTGAGAATTTCAGAGCAAGAGAAGGGGAATTGTAAGAAACTACTTACTTAAGATTTGTCAATCAATTAAATGAGATGAAAAGGAATGGGGTTACTAAGTCAAACTTAGACATAAATTGTTGGGAAATAGTTTAAGTATACTCAAACTGTTAGTTTAGGCTTCTCAGACTGTTAGTAGATTTTCTATGTAAGTACAAAGTTCATGCTGCTAGTTGAAGAAACTCGAGCTGCCAGTGTAAAAGTTCAAGCTGCCAGAGCAAAACAACTCAAGCTGCTCAGTTCATGCTGTCAAGTCATTCAAGCTGCTCAACAGTTTTATAAACAGAATGTGCTGATTTTCAGGGAAGATATCTACAAGAAGATTCCAGCATATCTACTATCAGAGAAGTCATAGTCCTTCAAGGAAACACGTCCATAAAGCAATATAAATACATAGAATAGGTCTTTCTATTGTATAAGAGTTTCTGCATATTTTGAGTCTGTAATTGCTTTATTGTCAAGTTTTCTTAAGCCTCTAAGGTTGTAAAACCCTAAGAACAGTCTGTGTTCTTCGTCTAATCAAAACAGATTAGAGGTGATTGTAATCAGTAAATTCAGCAATACAAACAGTCTTGATTACTTCTTATGTTTTATGCTATTATTGATTCTGAAAGTTTTTGTCAAAATAATTAAGTGTTATTCCGCAAACTTCTTAATTAAACTTTGATTCAAAGCAAGATTATTGATTTATACTCTGATAAATTCAAATCAGTTAATCTTGGTTATTCATAATTTTCATAATTTTTAGATCCTGACAAGTGGTATCAGAGCCACAGGTCGTTCTTTGTTTTTCAAAGTCGAAAACTTTCTTTCAAATTATTAATCTTTTCCAATGGAATTTGAAAATAGCAGCAGTGGATCTGGGCAAGGACTCAAAGTGCCTATGCTCAAGCCCACTGAGTTTGAGATGTGGAAACTCAGGATTCAACAGCATATTCAATTCATTGATTATGCTATATGGGAAGCTGTTGAATTCCCTCCTGCAGTTGATCCAGAACTTGATGCTGAGGGAAAACCAGTCAAAACCCCTCCAAAAACTGAACTTGAAAGGAAGGCTAGAATGAATGAAGTGAAAGCACTCACATTACTACAGATAGCCATTCCTAATGCTTATCAACATCAGTTTAAAAAGTTTTATACTGCTCACTCTCTTTGGAATGCCTTAGAGAAGAGGTTTGCTGGTAATGCAAGTACCAAAAGAAATCAAAAGGACCTCTTGAAACAGCAGTATGAAAACTTTTCTGGTGGCAAGAATGAAAACCTCACTCAAATCTTTGACAGGTTCAACAAACTGATAAGTGAACTGGAAAGTGCAAGGGTCAATCTGGATCAAGATGAGGTCAACAGAAAGTTTCTCAGATCTATTGGAGAAGAATGGACAGTCTATGCTGCACAGTGGAG